>OV651817.1:42967967-43255743 GCA_927349885.1 Psylliodes chrysocephalus
GCAAAATTCTGATTTTTATGAAAGTTTTTGAAATAAAAGTTGTTTGCGATATCGATCTCTATAATTTTTGTTTATACATGATTTTTCTAAAATGGACCGTAATGAAAAAATTGTAGGAAATTTAAATTTTTCAGTATTTTCGTTTTCCATGAATATCTATAGAAAAATGTTTCGAGGTAGATGTATGTGGACAATGCATATATTTAGTTTATCCTCTAAACATTTATAGAGATGCTGCAATAGGTTGTACAAAACAACCGAAAAAAGCCTATAATAACTAGATAGGAAAGTCATGTGTTGGACACATCAGATTTTTTTTTAATTCAAATCGTAACTATTGTAAAGACTGACATTATTATGGTAATAGGATTTTCTGAGTACCTACTTTCGTATGATATTTTCAAAATATACGATCTACAAAAAGTGGATTAATTATTTATGCAAGTCAAATAGCAGTTTGTGCAATAAGAGTGAATAGATAAGATGGCCAAGAAGAAGATTAAATACAACGCCACATAGGAGGAGTGCGATCGAAGAAACCACTACAAATTGTATAGTATATTTTTTCTACCAATCACTGAAGAATATTTACATTTTAATAAGTCATTTAGAGGTTATTAACATAAAATAAGAATTTTAAATATATTTAACACAAAGACTTTAATTTCTAGATTTAACTAATTTATAAAATAAACTTTAAAAAAACGAATTTTAATATCCCTGACATGGGAAAGATGTCTGCCATCGCATCTAAGCTGATCAAGAACTCCTTAATAGACTGCTCTAGCTCCCCACATTTATGCTGGCTTTCTCAAATCTATTAAAAAACCTTCCGCTAGATCAGCAGCCTCGGGTTTTCAAATATCCTTACCCAGAATATCTGAAGCCATTATAAGAAAAAGGTTTTTCTTCAATAAAAAAATTTCTTGGCAAACACACCATCTTTGACTTATCGACACTCAAAATACGAAGGAGAAATAGTCATCGGGTTTCTTTGAATCCCCTCTCGACTATTCTTGTAGTTACCTTAGAAACACTTTCACCTAAAGGCGGGTACAGATCCGAGCACGTACGTGTATGAGGCAAGCCGAGGACGCATGAGCATGCAGGATGCAGATGTAAATGGGCATCCGAAGCGCGGCAAATTGCCTAGTTGTGTGCGTCCTACGGCCTCACCCCGATACGTTTGTTAGCTGTACATTAAACGGAGGCCATGCGCAGTACGTACTCAGTCTGGACGGGGAACTTGTATCATACAGATTGCGTTACACAATTGGAATACATTTTCTTTTTCTACGACCACTATCCAAAGTAGGCTTTTGCAGTGACAGCTTTGTTGATCGCTGAACGGAAAACTTGACAGCTTTATCGGTCGCCTAATTTAAATTAGATATAATAAAATAATATTTATTTTAAATAAATGATTTTGAAGTTATTTGTACCTAGTTTGATGTTTTTTTTTCATTATCCAAGTTGATATTTACTTTTAAAATCAACTCCTTTTTTTATGAATAACGTAGATATAGGCAACACATGATACACTACATTATATATTTATTGGCACAAATAAAAAGCAAAAGTATTTTTTAACTTCTGTAGCTATAAAAACATTTCAGTTGGAGAGGCAACCATTTATTTACTGCAATAATGTATTGTAATCTTACTATCAATTTGGTCGATATTTAACTTTTACACACACGCCCGATTTAAAAGTGATATGGACAGCATAACAAAGTCTTGTATCTCTATTCAACTTTTTGATCGTCTACCGAGTATTGTCTGTCACCCCGTTTACATTCCCTCATTCTCCCAACTTTTCTGCTCCTTGAACCCATCGATTTTTTTTTCCTTTTAATAAATAAGTCATTGTCGAGTAGGCCGGATGGATCTTTGCCTAAGCTTTATCACAAATATATTTCACAATGGAGTAGGTAAGTAGTTAAAGTGGGAATGATGGGAATCTTCCCTCCTCTTCCCTGTTGCCATGCCTGCATACATTATCATATTCAAGTGCCGAATAATCTCTAAGCGGTTTCGCGTTACGTACTTCAGAATAGAAGAGAGTTCTTGACGGAGAGGTTTTTATAATTCTCCTGTACTGAGACGAGCATCATAGTTCGGGATCCGATCAGAATATAGTAGGTCGATTTTCCAATCTTATTTCTTGCAGATACCGAAAAATTGTAGTGGTTATTAAACATAATTTCCCAATATTAAAATATCCCTAAACAGTTCTAAAAAACCTCATTTCATCCTCTTCTATATATAGTGATCAGTAATTAATGTAAAATTTTCCAGTTCCTTGGTCATATATACTTCACAAAATGAATTATAGAACACTATTCGAGTCAAAAAGTTTGGTATAATTTTTGTGCTACAAACTTAATCGTGATAGTATTTTATCAAATAAGGAAATAATGGGCATATCCTGCAAATCAAAAAAAGGCCAAGTAGAAAACCGTAGACACGTATTTCTGAATATTGGTCTTCATCAATACGGTACAATTAAGTTTAAAATAGCATAGAACTGGCGATTATATTAAACCAAACAGTAAAAAATTACTTATAAGACAAACCACATATCTGTGGCTTTGGCCAACATAACGCACATCCCGAAGAAAAGTGTAATAACTCAAAAAATTCTAAAAATCAGTTTATTTTACGAATGAGTAGTAAAAACAATAATCTATCTCCGAAGAAAACTGTAACAAAGATAATTCCAATATTTTTTGATAGAGGGCGTCGAGAGCTCTTTTCGTCGGAACACGTTTGGTGTTGGGTTCCGCAGAAAACAGTACTATTAATGGATTGTTACAGGTTCATTCGTGTCGCTCTCGTAAAAGTGTAACATTTGTAGTTATTACGTTTTCGGTTAAAAGGCTAATAAATATAAGTTTACTTTTTCCCCGGAAAAGTGTAACATTTGTAGTTATATCTCTTTTCTTCGTAATACATACCTATTTTTGGACTTATTTCCGCGGAAAAGTGTACCATTTTAAATTATTACGGTTTTCCTCGGAACATTTTAGAAAATATAATTGACATTTTAAGTGTTTTTGTACTATTTGTAGTTAAAACAGTTTTCAAAGGAAATTTAGTGTACCAGTCGCGATTTGTGTCGGATGAACCTTGTATCATTCGGCGTTGATACGCTTTTCTTCGGATATTACATAAGTTTTTTAATAATATTTTTGGTGTTAACGCCGTTAATATTGCCTCAAGTTAAGGACATTTTGACGTATTACGATACTAATCCAGTTTTATTGTTTTATTAAAGGAATAAGGAAGTCTTATAAGGTGAGTTTTTTATTTGCAGAATATTATAAAGCCAACTATCAATGTTTCGTAAAAGATATCAAATTTTTGTTTGAAATGTTCGTTATTTTTTGGCTATTCGATAGAAAACCACTATATATTTTAAAATTTTTAAGTGTCTAATTCTATTATGTTATGTTTATTTTTTATATCGGCACATGCTTTTGTTACAGCTAATATCATGTCAAGAGGTAAATTAATGGTGCAAGCGGTTCTTAAAGCTGACAATAAGGAAGAAGAGGTTGACAGGACTCTTAATACCCCTGAACCAAATCAAACCATTAACAAGGGTACTAAGAATGTTTGTAACTGTACATTAACTTCCAAGGAGAATAAACCAGCCGAAGACCATCCCAAAATAAGCGATCTTTTTTAATCTTCAGAAAATGAAGCTAGAAATAGCAGTGAAGCTGTAAATAGCAATTATTCTGATAAAACAAAAGAAAATGAGGTTCTTGATAATAAAGTGTATTTTAGCGAGGACGAAGGTGATACTGTTAAAGATCCTGATTACGACTCAAGTTTATCTTCGTCCTCAGACTCTACACCTTTATCAGACTCATCTTCGTCATCGTCTAGTTCTCCAAGATCCAGCAATACTGAAATGCTCACACGTCCTTTAAAGGAAAATCAAATTACAACTGCACAAGACGATCAAGAAGTTAAAAATGTGATAGAAAAAGTTACAGAAAGTACAGAACCAAAGAAGACTAGGAAAAGGTTACCTAAGGAATCAGAATGGACTAAGGAAAAAAGCAAAATTTTACGAAATTTGGGCAGAGAGTATACGTCCTGTGCAAAATCTAAAAGAATAGTAGCAGCAAAAATTATAAAACCACCTTGCTCCGATAAATGCAAATACAAATGTATCAACAGGATAACCCAGGAGCAACGATCAATATTGTTTGACGAGTATTACAATTTAATAGATATTAATAGAAAACGAGAATTTATATCTAGAAACATGGAGTCGATTAAGCCAAACTACAGATACCCACAGCCTAACAGCAGAAGATTAAACAATGCTTTTTATTTTCAAATTAATCAAGACAAAATTCGAGTGTGTAAATTGTTTTTTATGAGAACCTTGGATATAAATGCTAGAACTATCTATACAGTAATACAAAAAAGTATATCTGGATCTGTTAGCGATGATAAAAGAGGTAAACATGGGAAGCATAAGAGAGTAGATGATGATATTAAAAATGGTATCAAAGAATTTATAGCCTCAATACCGAGAATAGAAAGCCACTACTTGCGGGCTCAGAGCAACAAAGAATATATTGAAGGTGGAAAAACAATAGCAGATTTGCAAAGGGAATACCAAATGCAGTGCGAAATTGCCAATAAACCTTATGGTAATTATCATCTTTTCTCGGATATATTTAACAGGGAGTTTATATTTCCTTTTATGTACCAAAAAAGGACCAATGCAACCTTTGTTATATTTATGATCATGCTAGTGAAGAGGAAAAATTAAAATTGAAATTGGAATATGACAAACACCAGGAATAAAAAAAAAACTCAAGAACTGAGAAAGAAAATGATAAAAAAATGTGTAACAAAAAGTTTGTCGTTGCTTGTTATGATATGCAAGCTGTTTTTCAAGTACCTAAGGGAGACCTTTCTGTGTTTTATTATAGATCTAAGCTTAATACCATGAATTTAACCGTGACTGGGTTAGCAGAGGATGAAACTTTGTGTTTTGTTTGGCATGAAGGAGAGGGTGGAAAAGGCGTAACGGAGGTTGGTACCTGTATTTTATTCTATCTCGAATACAAGGCAGAAAAATGTCAGTCTGATGATTTGGAGATTACCTTATATAGCGACAATTGTGCAGCGCAACAAAAAAACAGGTGAATACTAGATACGCATTAAAACTAATTTGGTACTAAATATTTTATTTTGTTACAGGTTTTTGATAGCAGCCTTGATTTACGCAGTACAAAAATATAAAATTAAACAAATAACACAAAAGTTTCTTGTCATGGGCCATACTCAAAATGAGGGGGATTCAACTCATTCAGTTATCGAAAAACAGGTAATACTTTTATAATTACTTTTAGAGAAATTATGCTTCTGCTCATTTCACCAGAGGCTATGAAAAAAACGGGTTTTTATTTAAAAGTTTTGAGTTTTGTGCAGTTAAAGTCAACACAACAAAATGAAATTTTTTGAAGACATAAAATTTCCTATAATATGGGGTCTACTTAATATCATTACGTCTCTGCTTTTTTGCTAATATTATTCATAATTTATTGCTTTCAGGTTCGTCGGTCTTTAAAATCAGGACCCATTTTCGTTCCAGAACAATTCATCCAATTAATAAGGACTGCTAATAAAAAAGGAGAACCCTATCGTGTACGGGAACTAACTCATGAGGATTTTATGGATATCAAGCAATTAATGATTGATTTAGGATCTAACTTTAATGTAAACTCTGAGTAGATGACCAGCTAACAATAAACGATTTAAGAGTTGTTAGAGTTCAAAAAAACGAACCATACAAATTCTTCTATAAAACTTTGTACTCTGATCCCCAATTCAAGACGGTGGAAATTTTACAAAAAAAACGACCTCACACAAAAAGACAAAAAGTCGATGAGCTTAAACAGCCAGGAATACCAACGTGAAAAAAGCCTATAACCGTAAACGTCAACTAATTGATAAGAAAAGTGAAGATTTAAAGTGTTTGTTGGAGAAGGGATACATTCCGAAATACTACAAATCATTTTAGGAGTCTTTGTAGCATTTAACTAAGCTATTTATGTAATATTTTAATAACTTTTAATACATTTTTATAAAATTAGTTCGCTTAAAATATATTTTTCAAACCCGAAAGTAACACCAATTTTCAGATGAAAACTGTACTAACTCAAAATAACTTAATAAGTAAACACTAACTTTATTTGTAACTTATCCAAATCAGCTTGTTTTAGCAGTACAAATATTACATTTTTATTACATTTTAACTTTACTTAGTCTAGACGCCTTACGCGAAGTCTTCTTTAATCTATATAACTTCAAAATCTAACAAAATTTGTTTCTCTTCTCCTGTAAAATTTGCTTATTTGGACTTGTTACACATTTCTTCGGGACGTGCGATAAGTACCTTCAGTTCTGTGGGAAAATATCACAATCTCTACGGAAGCAATTCTAGCTATAGACCATGGTGATTTGCTTTAGCCCAAGAAAAAAAGGTTTATTATCTAACAAAATAAGGGCAATAATAGGCATATCTCGCAAATAAAAATAAATATATATTTTTTGCTTTAGGTCTTCATTATTACGAGATGCAGCCAAGTCCAAAAAGAATAAAACTTGCTACGAAATCAAAACAAACAATAGGATATTACTCATTTTAATTTTTTCTTAACTACTTTCCGCACTAAACCTTCTTCTCATGGATAGTTTATTATTTTGAATTATATTAGGCCGGACTGTCAATCTATAACTGATCTATATCCAATATAAATTATTATTTTTTTGCCAAAACGTTAAATATTTCTCTGGCGATATAAAGATGGTTTAACCTGTTAAAAATAAAATTTTCTCCGTAATTTTGGACACAAGTGGATACATAAAGTTGTACAATAATGTATCGATATTTCTTTAGCTTCTCACACAGAATTACAACGAGCTTAGTTTTTCCATTACTATTCCTTCTCCAACAAACAATTTTTCTTATATTGTGTTGCCTTGTAATCTTTTATCCTGTCTTGTGTAGACTTTTGTGAGAGGTTTTCTTAACTGGATAGAAATACTCTCACTTGTGACGTTCGAACAGGGTATGCTCGGGCGCCAGTTTGTTTTAGAGTGGTTTGCTCCACTTTACCTATTGGAACTACTTCCAAGAAGGGCTGCAGTAAAGAAAGAAAATTCTAGAGGGTCAACGATATTTCCGTAGTTACGTAGTACTTGAAAGAGAGACTTACGACAAGGAAATGAAATGCCAGGTTTCAATTTGACACATATATTGTTCGGAACAGAACAGAAAGAATACAATGCTTAACAATGACTAGCTTTAACGCATTTAACATCTGATTCATTATATGGCGCTTTTATTGATATCAAACAACGCAGCGGGATATTTAAAAACCAGATAATAAAGGTTGCATAAATTTAAACAATGTAATTACGCAAAATTATTTATTAAAAAAATACATAATATACTTACAGTCTATTATTGATTAATTGTTGTAAATATCTATTCATGACAAACATTTTTTTAATTTTTGATCGTTATTTGTAACATTAACATTTTTATTCTTATTTTCTAAACGAATGTGTAATGGTGTCTTATTTAAAAATGTTAAAAGCAAACTCAATAATGAGAATTTAGATATTTTTCTACCTATATCAAATCTTCTTTCTAATGTTTTGAAGCCATTTTCTTGTTTTTTTTTTGTGACAAGAGCTGACTACTGTTAATGTTACTTACATGTCTAGATCTTACTTTGGTTAATTAAAGAACGTCACACTGTGGTTGTTATATTTATTTATGTGGCATGTGTTACTAATACAATACGTTCTCCGACTTTTTGTAATATTACAAAATATATTTATTGTCCTTAAATTTTACACGAAAACAGCCACAAACATTTCGCTTAGTTCATCTAGAGGATAACACAATCATGAACTCAAAATTTTAAATTCAAATTCAGATGTGACCGAGTTAAGAGAAAAAGCAAAAAGAAACTTAGAAGCAAATGAAAAAATCCGAAGAAAAATATTTAATAAGAAAAGAAAACCTGCAGAAACATTCGTGGTAGGAGATTTGGTTCTAGTAAGAATATCAAGTGTTTCTTCAAACAATAGTCAAAGTAAGAAATTGTTAGAAAAGTACAAAGGGCCATTTAAAATTATAGAGGTTCTTTCTAATGACCGCTCTAAAGTTAAAGAAGATATCCATGCGAAGAGATCTAAAAATAATGTAGCTTATTAAGGAGTATATTATGTAGAAGACATTAAGCTATTTGACCTTTAAAAATTAGAAGAAGGTAAATATAAAATTAATATGCTTTGGTATAAAGGCCTCTAGCAACCTAAAATGTAGTTAAAGTTAAGATACACAAAAAAAGAGCCTATAGGTATAAAGGCCTATAGTCATGGCAATTTAGAAACTGCAGGTATAAAGGCCTACAGTGATTTCAAGTTAGAAACTGCAGGTATAAAGGCCTACAGTGATTTCAAGTTAGAAACTGCAGGTATAAAGGCCTCCGGTGATTTTAAGTTAGAAACTGCAGGTATAAAGGCCGACAGTGTTTTCAAAGTAATTTCAATTAGTGCTGCAGGTATTAAGGCCTTAGTGAATAACAGATTTCAAGTATCTACTATATTCTACTATATTCGTCTATTAGAAACCCTTAAACACTACTCATTTTATTTATTTTAGATATTACGTCTGTTCGAGGACGAACTAACCGTAGGATTGCCGTGTTAGCAACCCCCGTAAGAAACGCCACTGGGATATCCAGTACTATGACTCATTATGCGATAAGTTGAAATCATCAGAAAATGATATAAGCGTTAATTTAGATATATGGCATTACTGTGCGAATCTTTATACAGTTTAGTATAACAAATAGTCGTGTTAAATAGTCGAGTTTAGTGTTACCACCCTCTCCTAACAATTATAATACGATTAAAATTGAATTTGTTTCAAGACTTTTTACAATATTTTAGGTATACCAAGATTTTCTTTAAATGCGTTTCTGTAATTTCTAGTTATTTATATAGCTCAACCACACCCTGCATTACTTATAAATATTATCTAGTATGAAATGAAATAAAAAAAAGTTGTCACAAGTCATATTATAACTAAGGTAATAGGTACATGAAAAATGTCCATATTTCAGTAACTGATATTCCTAATTTTTTGAACTCCCTATGTGATTTGACAAAGTGTAAGTAAGCATATACAAACTATATTCAAGTGCAACACATGACATAAGTTTTATGGAATAAACAAGAATTACTTAAGAGTGGTGAAGATATATTTGACAATATTAATTCTGTATGCCTTACTGTTGAATCCTTCTAACAGCTCACCCTGTTTATCTAAAAAATAATATATTAAAATTTGAACAAATTCTTGCAGTAAATACAGTATACAATTATTTAGAGATTAACTAATTTATTGCACAACAATAAACCTATTTTGCCTTAGGACTCAAAAGCTTGCGGTGCACATTAAATAAATTTAACCACTTAAGCCTATAAATCAAAGTAGGACATCTCACAGCTGGATAAATATAATTAAACACAAGAGACTGAACATGGCGATTCAATTAGTCTGTTTACAATTAACACGATTATTACTGAAATAATTGAAAATCTAACCAAAACGACGGGCTATAAAATGACTTCTATTTATTTTAGGTTCTAATGAGAATCTCGATTGATTAATCTATACATACAATACTAAAATAAAACAACAAAATATCATAATCAACTCTAAAATGACCCACTATTTAATAACTGTTTCCGTAAACCATTTACTACTAATGCTTAGGAGAAAAATTACAATTCATGGTTAATCTGCAGAATAACTCTGAGAGCTTCGGATATTCAAATAACATTGTGTGAATGAAAAAGTACATACAAAAACATTAGTAAAAATAGACTATAAAAACTAATATATTATATGTATATTGCAAGCACATCCAGGAAACTACAAATAATGAAAAACATTCAAATGAAGGCGTTTACTTGCAAATCACTTTTCATCACTGTAAGAACCAGGGGCTTATAACATATGCGCGTTATATCAACAGTTTAGTGCGCAACAAATCAGCGCATACCAGTCCGTTTCACAATAACAAAATAATATTTAAATTTTTGTTTTTTTTTATTTGGTGTACGGCTTCAACATCTAAGGTCATTAGCCTAGTGTTCTATGTAGGTTATGGATTGTATTAGTAGTCTAATACTCCATAGTGCAGGAGTATTAATACTCTAATACTCCTACACCCCTACAGACAGGCCTTGTTACTGTTTCCTTGCGCCACTTTAGGAACAGCACTGTTAATTAGAACCCAACAGTGAATGGTCGAGTGGGGAATCCTACCAAAATATTTAAATTTAAAGTACACTGAATAATTGAATAAGTCAAACATATCTCGCTTAGTAACAAAAGTAACACACAAAAAGTATTGTACCATCCAATGAAATAGAATTTTTAACTAAAAAACAACGATTAGATATTGGATTTTTAAATCAAACCAGTGAACAGTTAACTCCAAGGAATTAGAAAACAGCAAAGTAAAATTTACGAATCAAAGAAGGACCTCAAAGCTTGATCCCTACTACATCTAATTAATTATAAAATATTATGATAGTAAAAAACTGTGACAATGTCTAAAAGAAAAAAGGTATTCAAAATGATATGAAGTTAATGTACTGCTTTGAATTTTTTCTGTTTCAGATTATATGAAAATTAAGTTTTAGTTGTTTTTTTTAAATATTGTTTATTTATAAAAATTATTATAAATTAGTTTTAATAATATAATAGATAATACAATTATTTAACACGTTAAGCCCCATGCGCAGCATATTGGTGCACAACAGTGTTTTCTAAGGGACCGTGCTTACCTAATACGGCCGCAGTATATGATCGCGATTAAACTACTGTGGCTATCCTAGGACCACAGCTAACATGATTTCTTATGGATTAATAGAATCGTTTGGTCTGTAGTAAATAAAAAATCTGCTTGGTCCGTGAAAAGCGTGACGTAAAATAGTTTGATTAGGTTATTTAGTTGACATTAGCTATTTATCAGATAAACATCGGTCTCAGTACGTTGTTGTGTATTTGGTAGTTAATAATTTTTTAAAAACGTTATAAAATGTCGCGAGTTAATAGAAAAAAGCCGTTGGTAAATGATGAACTTCGCCGTGTATTGGAGGAAGAAGATTTTAGTGATATAAGTGAGCAATTTGATGACTCAGACGGAGATCCGATATATGAGGAGAGTGACTTAGAGGGTAGTAGTAGCAATAGCGGTGATGTAGATCCAGAAAAAGAAACTGAAATTATTTCAAGTACCAATGTCGGGGCCTAGCTCGAATTATGTTGAAATAATTGAAAAAGGTAAGTTTTTAGAAATTTTTAACGATAGTTTCGATTGACTATTCGTTACTACGTATTTCAGAAGAACACGATTTATCAGGTGAAGACTCAAAAAAAAAAATAATGCAATTTTATTTTAACAAATAACCGAATACAGTGGAGGGAGGTGTGTATTTCCGAAAAACTAAATACATTTCCTTTTACGGAAAGTCCAGAATTTAATCCCGAAGTGATAGCAAAACTTCAAGGACATGTACCAGTTGATTTTTACTTATTGTTTATTGACGAGATGATTCAGAATATGTTGGTTGAGGAAACCAACAAATATGCAGAACAAAAAATAGTAGAAGGGATTATTGATGAGTCAATTACCAAACATTCGCTTCTGAATATCTGGAAGCCAACAAATAAACGTGAATTACTTCGTTTTCTGGCTCTTATTATTTGGATGGGATTGGATAAGAAACCGGAGCTGAGAGACAAATGTAGTACAAAAAATATTCTGTATGCAAACGAAATTTCAAAAATATGTGGTATTAGCAGAAATCGGTTTGAATTAATTCTATATTTTTTCCACATATCCGATAATCAATTGGCTCTGGCTAATGATAGGCTGTACAAAATTGCTACTCTGGTAGATTTGCTAAATACTAAATTTTAAAAGATGTGTGTACCTCAACTGTCGTTGTGTATAGACGAGACGATGGTACCATTTCGGGGTTGGTTAAGCTTTTTACAGTACATTCCAGGAAAACGACATAAATACGGCATCAAAATTTTTAAGCTTTGCGTCACAGGGGGCTACACGTACAAATTTATAGTGGAAAAGAACAACCCACTGAAAAGTCTTTGGCATCCAGGGTGATGATGGAGCTTATGCAGCCACTGGTAGAACCCTTTATACCGATTATTTTTATACCAGTTTTCACTTAGCCCATGAACTAAATAAGTATAAAACCCACTTGCTTGGAAAATTTCGTTCTAATAGAAAACATAATCAATCCTAAGGCCGTGGTCGATGCAAAGTTGAAGAGGTGTGAAATGAAATTTTTACAGAGTAATACCAAAGCAATTGTCGGAAAATGGAAAGATAAGAGGGATGTTCTTTTATTAACAACCAAAGAAGTGCCACAAATGATTTAAATTCAAACAAAACGAGGCCTAGTCGCGAAACCTTTAACAACTGTTGAATACAATTCAGCACAATCGTTCATTGATGTTTCAGACCAGAAGGCAGCGTACAGTTCTCCAGTGCGCAAAAGTATAAAATGGTATCTTAAGGTAGTTATAGAACTGTTAACAAAAACAGCGATGGTAAACGCCCTAGTAGTTTATAGTCATGTAACTGGCAATAAAATGAGTGTCACCAATTTTCGTGAAAAAGTTGTCACATCTCTACTACAGGCCCAAAATAATGTGCCAAATAATATGCAAGACACTCTTGAAGAAAAAGAAAAAAGAGGAAGGTGTTCAGTGTGTTACAAAACATATTTGGAAAGAGAAGGAAGAGCGCCTGCCATGAAAAACACTAAACGCGTTAATTCGTTCTGTGCAGCGTGCACAAACATTAATTTTGTGTGCATAAAATGTTTTTGTTCTAGTCATGTATTATTTCTAAAAAAATAATTTTGTTGTAAGCTTTTTCAAATAAAGAATTATAAGATTTCGATTGTGACATAATATGGTACACATGGTCCAGGATATCGACAATGAGCAAAAAAATGTGTATGGACCACGTGTACCAAATTTGTACACGGCTTTATTTTACAAAAAATATTTTTTTTGTGAATTACTAAAATAACTCTTAACTATAATACGTATCTTTATTCAAATTTGGCAAAAAGTTGTCCGGTCTGAGGTGAAGTTCTCTTTTAAAGCCCCGGGGCTTAACGTGTTAATATTACAATATTTATTTTACCTTCCTAAAATTATGGATGATAAAATTTTACATTTTGATTGTCATTTTGTTACATCTTGCACCTTGTCTATGTTGTAAAAAATGCCATTAAAAATACAAACAAAATCCCGCTAATTGTTAAATCAAATAAAATATGCACGTATCTATATTACCGACTGAGAAATAGTTGGACAAATCCCTCCCATATGGCGCTGATAGCAAACATGTTGCCATATTTATACAAAGAAACGGCAACTCTTAATTTTCCTTCCTCCGTGGTAAGAACCAAAGATTTTAGACAGCAAAGTGAGCGTAGTGTGGAGAATCAAGAGGGTAGTAAGGTATCGGCGGACGATCGGGAATTAGCTGAGAGCGACGTAAGAGAACAGTTGACCGATGGTGGCTGGTGGCTATAAAGCGCTTGCTATCAATCACAGGCCATACTTGGTTTAGTAGTTGCTAATCACAATAATTGTTTTTGTGTAATAAACATTTCTTGAAAACTTGTTAGTGTTGTTTTTCTTTTATTTTCATAATTGCTTCCATTAAACGGTTCTTTTTTTTTAAATCTAGGGTCTTTTAGTCATTGTAACTAGATTAAGGGGGGGGGGATGATGTACCAGTTTCAAACACCCGACCATTTAAATTACCCGCCAATAACCATGGTATGGTGGGCCAGTCTATGTCGTTTCAGTGAGTGTATTCCAGGGTGTGCTTTAGGCTAAGTACGGTCGTACACCAAGCAAACATTAAACATGCAACGTGCGACATGAAATAAATATCGTATGTTGCTAAACATCGTAGACACAGATGGAAAAATTTAAGACCAGGAACAATTGGCTCTCAATCCGGAAAAATTTAAAGAATTTTATAGGATGAATCAGCAAAGTTTTAAAGTATTGCTGGAACTTATAGGACCAAGAAAAATTGGATATAAACTATCGTTTAATCTATAATTCCAAATGCAAGGATGCTTCTCGATCAATTTTACAAAATTATTGTTAAAAGTTGGATTGTCAGCCATTTTAACGAACAACAGAGAAGATCTTTTTCATCCAAACACGCGACAAATACTGCGGCCCTGTTTAATGACGTAGCATCATCTAAAAACGACTGAAAGCACATGCTCAGTATTATAGTGCCACAACGAAGAGCACGTTTGTGCTAAAAATAGATTTTAATATTGTGACGAAGTCACTACATTTTAATTTAAATTAATTATAAAAATGTAAATTTTAATGAATTTTCGTGGAAGTACACTTTAAAGGTATGTTGGATTCCCTAGTCATTGTCGGCTCGCAGTAGCTGAGCAAGCCCCCTTTGTTTAAAATAATGTTCGTATTAAAAGACCGAATTTTATGCAAAATTATCGAAATTATTTGCGAAGGTGTGCGAGGGTTATTTTTTGTTGTTATTACTAGTAAATAGTCCGAAAACTGGTGGTGGCTTCTCTCTTACTCCGAACTGGTCGACGTTCAGTGCTTCAGCGCTTCAGCTGAAAAGGCATAAGTAAGAGTAAAGCAAAAATTTGACCTCTCACTTCTTAAACACCGTAGTGTCTTCTAGTTCCTCTGAAGCGTTTTACGAAGTAGTGATATGAAGTTAGTGAACCGTTAAGTTTTCCTGTATTTCCGATTATTAACCAAGGTAGCCCTTTCTATATAATTTGTGTATTAACTTTTTTTATTAATTATTGTTATTTAAATTATCGCGATCTAGTGATGTCAAACTTTCCGTGGTTGAGCCATTTCTGGATCTCCTGAATAGGCTCTGACCCAGGAAGCTTTACAATTGCCGCCCGGTATAACATTCAGTTTTTTTTAATACTAAGTTAACACGATTTAGCGTTGTCCAGTCTCCCTTGTTTAAGCCATTTGGGATCTCCTGAATAGGCAATGACCCAGGAAGCTTTACAGCCGATCATCCCGTATCGCATTCCTAGCTGTCAAGAGTAATATTTTTGCGAAACCCGGCCAAAAACCTCGAAAATTCACTGACCACGTGCAAACTTGATTTTTGTACTAATTCTTAAACAGTCATCTCCGATCAAATACCCAGTGTAGTGCATTAATTATATTCTTAAAAAAAATGATTTCCCATATACCCGAGCGACGTAAGCCTCAATATTGTTTTTTTTTTTTTAACCTTAGTATTATTAGATCGCCATGTATCATTGATTTACTAGTCGAAAGTTTTCTTTTAGACATAGAAATCTCCAAAATTCCGTTTTGACCATTTTTCGTGTCATAATAATTTAGCCGATTTACTTCACTAATTTTGATTATTGGGAAATGTATTTTCCGTCTACAGGGAGCGCTGTAGTTTTCCGCATTAATTTTGATTCTCTATAATTCACCTGCTACATTTAACTTGAGGAATTTATTTTCTGTATACCAAGAGCGTTGTAAATTTCCGTATAATTTAATTTTACTTGGTAGTCTTTTTTATTAAATCGCTTTATTCAACTTATTTGTTTTTGAAAATTAATTTTCCTTTTAGTAAATGTATTTTCCAAATACAGGGTGGAGCATAATTGCTTTCTGAATTTTGAACCGTTTATTTATTTTAACTTATTTGTTTTTTAAAATTAATGTTCCTTTCAGTGAATTTATTTTCTGTATACAGGGGGAACATAATTGTTTTCTGAATTCTAAACCGTTTATTTATTTCAACTTATTTGTTTTTTTTTGAAAATTAATTTTAATTTATGTAAAAAAATATTTTCTGTATACAAGCATTTTTAACCGTTTACTTATTTCATCTGATTTGTTTTCAAAGTTAATTTTAATTTATTTAAAAAATTATTTTGTTTCCTGTATTTTTGAATCGTTAATAATTTCAGTTCATTTTTTTGAGAAATATACCATTGGTAAAAAATTTTAATTTAGTTGAAAATTTATTTCAGGGAATCATAAATTCCCGTTTAATTAGAGAGTTGAAGTGTTTCCAGTACGTTAACATAAACGTGAACGTCAACGCACAAAAATAATGTTTACGGTATAGTTCAAAATATGAGTTGAAGTTGTTAAACGCATCGTGACATTTATGTGTCATGACAGATAATGACAATTATTATTAGAATTTCTTCTTTCCCAATTAAAAAGAGGTTATTTTATTTGCGTTACGTGCATTCGCCAGAGCCCGCAAGCTTACATATGTACGTAGACGTGAACGTGAAGGATATTTGAATGCGCATGCGCAGATGTCAATTTTCACCTATACGTTTACGTTTATAGCTTCACTTCAACTCTCTATTATTTGATTTCCTTTTATTACTCAACCGATCCTTGTAACCGGGGTTCTTGTATTAAGAATTTGTTTTCTGTATACCGGGGAAGCCAATACCGGGCCTAGGTGTTATTTTTTGGAAATATACATATTGTTATTTATCCCTGTGTTTCTTTTATTACCAACTCTTAACCGTTTTCTTTCAGAGTACCGTAAGGTACAAGGTATAACGGAGATAAATACTTTAATTCTAATTTAGTGGCTACCTTTAGCAGTGACCGCCTGGAAGTGTTTTTTTACTCCAATTCGTTTATCTTAAGTACACTCTGGTAAGCCACAGAGTCGCAGAGCAAACTGTGTTACCAAAACTGGCACATGAGCAACCACTATTATGAACCCACCATCATAGCGCCATACAGACTTCCTAATTCATTATAAGTGGAATCGGAAGCATGTTACAATATTGGCGATATACTGGTTGCATAATTAATTCCCACCAATATAACTTCTAAAAGCTTTGGCGACCTGACTATAATTCGCGTGCATTGTGAAGAGTATCAGAGATCTAGGTTTAATATGAAAATTCTGAAGCTGGTATATTACTTGAAATTTACGATAGTTCACTTTTAAGAGGCAAAATTGTGTTTTTTGTTTTAATTAGACAGAAGCGACACAACGCTTTAAGAATTATTTGTTTGCTTTCTAAAGTGCTCTTACTTTTGAATAGGGATCCGACTAAAAGTCGAGAATTTGTTAAGGGTTAGAAAATAATATTATTATTAAAGGAATATATTTTGCTTTGTTTATCCTACAATTAATTATAAGCTGTTCTAATTCAATTTAAGATTGAAAGGCTAGGAAAGTAGAATGTAGCAAAATGGTTAAGAATTGTTTTAGAGAAGAATATTTCCTATCATTGTTATTTTTTTATAGCTTTTGTCAACTCTGTATTATTTCTAATGTATTATAAGGTTTACAGTTTACAGTTTTTGCTGAATATAATATCTAGTCCAATTATTTTAGCATATAAATTTAAATATATACACCACTACCTCAAAAATAAACAAAATTGAGTTACTACAGTTTTAGTTGCACCCGTCAATATGTAGTTCGTCAGCCTGTCTGGTTTCATACCTGTGTAAATTTCTATTAGGTACAAACATTTCTTTGTGTTTGTAAGTGTATTGGCACATTTCAAAAATAAAAATACAACAAAGGGGTAATATGTCATATTACTTGAAGTATGGTCGACAAGAGCCTCTTTGTGAAATCTTAGCAATGCTTCTTAGGACCCTTTTTTAAACAAGAAAAACATTTTTAGAGTAGACTGAATTTCCCAATAAGGATACACCGTATCCTAGACATGAGTCTACTTGTGCAAAATACATCATAACTAATTGACGAACTTCAAGTATAGACCGTAAATTCTTGAGAACAAACTTTAGAGAGTAAAGTTTTTTGACCAGTTCTCTACAATGGTCTTTACAATCAAGGTATTGATCTATTTGAATTCCTAGGAAGCGAATGCTATCATTCCCATTATTAAGAAGGACATTTTCAAAACTAATCTCTAGGGGCTCAACGTTATGTTGCCTGTTATGAAATCTAAGTACCTTAGTCTTATTAGCATTAAAAAATAAATCAAGACTATTAAAGTAACATTTTTTGAGCGATGTTGGAGATCTCTCTGTTTAGTAAATCCGTATTTTTAGCTGAAATTATAGTTAAGAATTCATCTGCATAGCTTACATAATGATTGTCACCTATTAATGAGTCAACATTGTTTACATACAGTATGAACAATATGGGTCTCAAAATTGAACCCAGAGGAACTCCCATATTAATATCTAATGTATCAGAATTAACAGTATTAATTTTGTTGTAGTTTAGTACTTTTAAAGAAATATATTGTTTCCTAGCACGTAAAAAGGTTGAGATCCAATTTAAAACAGTGCCTCTGATTCCATATTTCTCCAATATATTTAATAGCAACTCATGGTTTACACAATCGAATGCTTTACTGAGATCACAAAAGATAGCAGCTGTGCATTCAGATTTCTCCAAATGATGAATAATTTTATTGTAAACTGAAAGCATATCAGTTGTTGTTGATTTTTCAGCACAGAATCAATGCTGATTTCCTGTTATAATGTTGTACCTTTTCAAGAAAAACAGAAGACGGTCAAGAAAGGCATATTCAAAGATTTAAGACATATCACAGGGAATATCAACTGGTCTATAGTTTTCTTTTTGTCTACAATCGTTTTTCTTATGCAATGGTAAAATTTCCACAGTTTTAAAGCTCGAGGAAAACTGCCCATCTCAAATGATAAGTTTACCAAATATGTTAAAGGTTCAGAGAGAATATCTAATACTTGTTTTTGTACAAAACACGGTAAGTCATCGGCTCCTAAAGATCTATTGTTTTTAATTTTCCTAATAATTTTGTGTGAGAAAATGGAGTGAGTAAGAAAGAATTTTAATTTGATATGATTCCTTCGATATTACTAGTAGACTTTGTTATTATTTTGTCGACCAAATGACCAGGAGCATATTTAAAAAAACTATTAAACTCTCCAGCTATCTCCCGTGGATCATCCAATAACATCCCGTCCTTCTCTATGACAATAGTTGGGACAGAACTTCGCCTATTCGTAATTTCTGAGACAACATTCCAACAAGTCTTAATAGTATTGTCTTATCTTAGAATACGTTTTTAATAGTGTTCTTTTTTCTTTGATTGTAATAAAAAGAAATGATTTTTCTTACGTTCTTTAGATATTTCGGTAAAATAAGCATTACATTTTTTTAATATAAAAAGGTCTTTTAGTGATCGACTTGAGGCAACAATTTCGGCATCTATCCATTTTTTTTTAATTTTTTTTGTAAGTTACTTTCTTTGTAAGGAAAGAAAAAATTACACATACGTGTAGTGTAGCCGTACCTTCAACTCCTTCTACTTCATTTTGTTTGCGATTGCTCCCTACAGTCCCTACTACAAAATAGTATTGTTTGATGATTGTTTATGTAATAAGAAATGTGTTTATCAGGAATATCATTGACAGGAGTAAACATATTATAGCTAAATGTAGGACAAATGTGTTTGCATTATTCTATGCGTACACGGGATTTTATGATCGTTTTTTTAGAAGAATTTGCTTATCGCTATATTTAGTTGTCGTAGCGATTTAGGTGAAAAATTTACTCTACAATTTTTTAAACACAATATTATTTTAGTTCTGATTTTATTTTATTAAGTATGTCCCATACCATCAGACAATGAGACAAGGTTATCTGTTGTCGGGGTTTATCGTCTGAGTTATGAATTCCTAGACACTTTAATCTAGGTTCTATTTTGTGTATTTAATAAGTATTCGTAATTTCAATGGTGTTTGTTTTTAATCATGTATTCTAGATTAAATGTGGCTTTTTGCAGGATCCTGTAAAATTTTTAGGAATATTTTTATTGGGGTTGCAAGTTTATTCGAGCCTAAACTTATATTTGTAAACTATTTCTCTGGGTTGAATTTTCAAATAAAGAAAATAAAACACCGATAACCAATTTAAGTAAGACTTTATCATAAAACGGCCACTAAACGAGTGAATACATATAAACACAAACTGCCTTACCAAATCAGGTATGCGTCCCGTTTTCAAGTGTTCCCGACTAATATAATATCCTAAAATAATAAAGTCATATTTTCTTCATCTCAGCATTATTCCAGAGAAGCATGACATCAAATTGTGATATTTACGGTCAGCGGCGTATATAGCCGTTCACATTCGGCCATCCTGACTGAATAATGCTGTAACAAACGAGAACATTAGTAAACAAATATTGACTTTGCTAGAGACTCGTTTCAATGGCAATGCTTGCACAGAAACAATCTCGACAGCACAAGCGAGGTACTCAGAGCTATACTAGACGGTACAATAATAGTACTCAAAGGTATACTCGACGGTACAATCTTGGTACACAGAGCTATACTCGACGGTACAATCTTGGTACACAGAGCTATACTCGACGGTGCAATCATGGTACACAGAGCTATACTCGGCGGTATTATGATGGTACACAGAGCTTTAGTAGACGGTACAATCGTGGTACACAGAGCTATACTCGACGATACAATCATGATACACAGAGCTATACTCGACGGTACAATTGTGGTACACAGAGCTATACTCGACGGTACAATCATGGTACACAGAGGTATACTCGACGGTACAATCGTAGTACAGAGAGCTATACTCGACGGCACAATGATCGTACACAGAGCTATAATCGACAGTACAATCGTGGTACACAGACCTATACTCGCCGGTACAATCATAATATACAGAAATATACTCGGCGGTACAATCGTGGTGTACAAAGCTATATTCGACGGTATAATGATCTCACACAGAGCTATACATGACGGTACAATCGTGGTACACAGAGCTATACTCGACGGTACAATCATAATACACAGAACTATACCCGGTAGTACAATCGTGGTACACAAAGCTATAATCGACGGTATAATGATCGCACACAGAGCTATAGTCGACGGTAAAATATTGGTACACAGAGCTACACTCGACAGTGCAATGATGGTACACAGAGCTATAGTCGACGGTACAATCGTGGTACACAAAGCTATACTTGACGATACAATCATGATACACAGAGCTATACTCGACGGTACAATTGTGGTACACAGAGCTATACCGACGGTACAATCATGGTACACAAAGGTATACTCGACGGTACAATCGTGGTAAACAGAGCTATACTCGACGGCACAATGATCAAACACAGAGCTATACTCGACGGTACAATCGTGGTACACAGAGCTATACTCGACAGTACAATCATAATACAGAGAACTATACTCGATAGTACAATCGTGGTACACAGAGCTATATTCGACGGTATAATGATAACACACAGAGCTATAGTCGACGGTACAATCTTGGTACACAGAGCTACACTAGACGGTACAATGATGGTACACAGAGCTATAGTCGACGGTACAATCGTGGTACACAGAACTATACTGAACGGTACAATCATGGCACACAGAGCTGTACTCGACGGTACTTTCTAGCACAGAGCATAATCTCGACGGTGATCAGTTTATTTTTTTTCACACAGAGATTATCTCGACGGCCATAACATAACTCAAAGACGAAACCATCTACCGGTGACACAGTGGTTAGTCTCAACGGTTCACAACATAGCACAGAGCATAATCTTGATTCACTTATTTTGCAAGACTATCTCGAAGGCTTCTATTTCTGAATAAAATCATAACTATCGTAACTTACCCTTTATCTTAGGATTCTGAAATAAAATTTTCTCGACGCTTCCTATTTTCGATAGCATATACACATGGAATGTTTGACCTCTTGCATACAGAGGTGTCAATAACTTCATAGCGATCGTTATCCAATACTTTGAATACCTTTAAAGGACCCTTCCATCTGAAAACCAGTCCCAACAATAAAAGATATTTTAACTTAAATCAAATTTCTCACTACATACTTAACTGGCTTGGCTCTATTACTATGGAATACATTTAAGAATTATATAACACAAACTGGTAATGTCAACATTAATATCAATATCACCCGAACTGTGACATCTTAAGGCAGGAGCAGAATTCAGAAACTCGATTAAAAGTGTTATTTAATCCGAAGTGAATGTTTTTTTTCCAAAAATACAAAAATACTTAAAATTTCTTGGAGACAAGACTTGCCTCAATCTCTGATTATTCTTTGAGGTGCACCGAATATTCTTGAAATTTCATTTAGCTCGTTCAGAACATATTTAGTCCTTATACTTTTTACAATTTGACATATCAAAATTTACTAAAAGTGTCTACGAATAAAAATACATATTAGTTATCTTGTTTGTTTTTACTAAAAGGCCTCAAATGATCAGCTTGGATTCTATAAAATGGGCGCAGGATTTTTGGTATCGGGTAGAGATTGTTATAACCAATTTAAATTTACTTGTGAGGTAATATATTTAAGATATAAAAATTTTCAATATTAATAATATACTCATAGTTAATAGCAGTGTGTAAATAATACTGTGAACTCGGCATATTATGTGTTACCTGTAAAAAAATAATATTTTAAAATTATTTTTAAATTTACTAGAGACTTATTTTTATATTTACTTGTAATACTGGGTGTTATCTGTAACAAAAATATCTTACTTTACAAAAGTCATAGGTGTACTTAATAGTACAAGTTAAACTTAAGGTTAATTTTGATAAGTAGACATATGTTATGGTCTGAAATGTTATAAAACACTCATATGGGTTTAAATTTTTCGACCTCGTATATGATGTGTCTAGTACTATCGGAAAGAATGGATAAGTAAAACCATTACTCTTAGTGTAACATTTTTGATATGTAAATTTGTTGTGAAGTATTAAATAACGTTTTTTAATCCAGGATGCATTAACCTTTATGGATTCTTGGGACTGGGTTCATCCTAATTTAAAAATAATTTCTTGGCTTAGGTTTATTATTGTACCTTTTCTAATTCATAATTTTATAATAAATAAGACGTTTGCTTAGTTATTAAGTAAACTTAACCAACAAGTATACAAATGCACAATGTAGACTCATAAAATCGTGGCTGATAAATCTAGCGTCTATGCTTTACACGGATATATGTCTGAAAAACGTTCAAAACAAATATCTCCCGGCATAACTGCTCTCCATTATTTCATCACCAAACTTAGTTGTATCCTATACAACCACCAGATGCATGCATTCGTTCTCATTGTGAATATCTCCCTATTGTATAAATCCTAAGCAAACATCCCCGGTATTGAGAACTAAACCGCCAAACTGCATGCTTTCCACATAGGAATTGATATCAGACGATACGTAGTATTGATTGAGTGAAACGTATCGAGCATGCAAAACATATTGGATTGTATCTCTATTGTTCAACTTTACATCAGCAATTATAGAAATAAGGGAATAGGAGGAACATGATATTAATAAACGTATAGGTGAATTGTATTCTATTGTAATTCGATTCCGGTAAGAAAATTTATGACGTGGCGGAGTTCTACTGTGTATGAAATTAAATATTCATATTCTGGCGTATTGGGAAATTATGTATACGTACAAGTAATATATAATGAGATAGTTCATATACAGAGTGATGCATGATACAAAGTATACTTTCACGTTAAACATTAAATTTAATTCAAAAATACGTACTCGCTAAAAGAAAATATAACATTTGACTATAGTCTAGAGAAGAAAGAAATGCAGTAATTTAATTTACAGAACGTAGTACAGGTTCAAGAGGTAGACATTTTATATATATATATATATATATATATATATATATATATATATATATATATATATATATGTATATATATATATATATATATATATATATATATATATATATATATATATATATATATAGATTCGTCCTGCCGACGTTGTGACATCATGTCGCAAAAATGTTGGTATCTTTATGACATCCGTTTGCGATGTGACATCCAAATTCGGATGTCACAACGTTTTTGGGGTTCAAACATCTTAGAAAAGGTTTAAAAGGGCGCCAAACAAATTTCAGCTGGATGTCATAATGCTTAATTTTCAATTTTGTGTATAAATTTAGTTCCAGTGTATAGATGTGAAGGTGGCGCTCGCGTCAGTTGGTTTTGTATATTTTGTATATTAAATATTTCAGTCCCTCGACTGTCTAACATCCACCATTGAGTATATTAGAATTTACTCACTCGACTGTCTGACATCCAACATTCAGTATATTAAAACTTACTCACCCGACTATCTGACATCCACCATAGAGTATATTATAACTTTACACACTAGGTTATGTGACATCCAAAAAATTTATTTTAGATATATTTGGATTTTCATTTTAAGATCTATTTTATGTTAACACATTAACTGCCAAAATTTTTTGTTGGGTTTCGCATAGAGCCAATAAGTTTTTTAAATGCATTTACTCTCTGTGACTAATAAATATATATGCAGCTATATTATTAGAAGGTATATCAACAATGGGTGAGTGGACGATGACTGTAATTTATAATAAAATAAATCAAATTAAATTAAAATAAATTAAATTAAAATAAATAAAATTAAAATAAAATAAATTAAAATAAATTAAAATAAATTAAAATAAATTAAAATAAATTAAAATAAATTAAAATAAATTAAAATAAATTAAAATAAATTAAAATAAATTAAAATAAATTAAAATAAATTAAAATAAATTAAAATAAATTAAAATAAATTAAAATAAATTAAAATAAATTAAAATAAATTAAAATAAATTAAAATAAATTAAAATAAATTAAAATAAATTAAAATAAATTAAAATAAATTAAAATAAATTAAAATAAATTAAAATAAATTAAAATAAATTAAAATAAATTAAAATAAATTAAAATAAATTAAAATAAATTAAATTAAAATAAATTAAAATAAATTAAAATAAATTAAAATAAATTAAAATAAATTAAAATAAATTAAAATAAATTAAAATAAATTAAAATAAATTAAAATAAATTAAAATAAATTAAAATAAATTAAAATAAATTAAAATAAATTAAAATAAATTAAAATAAATTAAAATAAACTAAAATAAATTAAAATAAACTAAAATATATTAAAATAAATAAAAAATAAAATAAATTTAAATACATATAAATAAATTTATATATTTAAATAAATTTATAAATTTAAATATTTATAATAAATTAAAATAAATTTAAATAAATTTAAATAAATTTAATTAAATTTAATTAAATTTAAATAAAATTAAATAAATTTAAATAAATTTAAATAAATTTAAATAAATTTAAATAAATTTAAATAAATTTAAATAAATTTAAATAAATTTAAATAAATTTAAATAAATTTAAATAAATTTAAATAAATTTAAATAAATTTAAATAAATTTAAATAAATTTAAATAAATTTAAATAAATTTAAATAAATTTAAATAAATTTAAATAAATTTAAATAAATTTAAATAAATTTAAATAAATTTAAATAAATTTAAATAAATTTAAATAAATTTAAATAAATTTAAATAAATTTAAATAAATTTAAATAAATTTAAATAAATTTAAATAAATTTAAATAAATTTAAATAAATTTAAATAAATTTAAATAAATTTAAATAAATTTAAATAAATTTAAATAAATTTAAATAAATTTAAATAAATTTAAATAAATTTAAATAAATTTAAATAAATTTAAATAAATTTAAATAAATTTAAATTTAAATAAATTTAAATAAATTTAAATAAATTAAAATAAATTTAATTAAATTTAAATAAATTTATATAAATTTAAATAAATTTAAATAAATTTAAATAAATTTAAATAAATTTAAATAAATTTAAATAAATTTAAATAAATTTAAATAAATTTAAATAAATTTAAATAAATTTAAATAAATTTAAATAAATTTAAATAAATTTAAATAAATTTAAATAAATTTAAATAAATTTAAATAAATTTAAATAAATTTAAATAAATTTAAATAAATTTAAATAAATTTAAATAAATTTACATAAATTTAAATAAATTTAAATAAATTTAAATAAATTTAAATAAATTTAAATAAATTTAAATAAATTTAAATAAATTTAAATAAATTTATATAAATTTAAATAAATTTAAATAAATTTAAATAAATTTAAATAAATTTAAATAAATTTAAATAAATTTAAATAAATTTAAATAAATTTAAATAAATTTAAATAAATTTAAATAAATTTAAATAAATTTAAATAAATTTAAATAAATTTAAATAAATTTAAATAAATTTAAATAAATTTAAATAAATTTAAATAAATTTAAATAAATTTAAATAAATTTAAATAAATTTAAATAAATTTAAATAAATTTAAATAAATTTAAATAAATTTAAATAAATTTAAATAAATTTAAATAAATTTAAATAAATTTAAATAAATTTAAATAAATTTAAATAAATTTAAATAAATTTAAATAAATTTAAATAAATTTATATAAATCAAAGTTAATACATAAAAAATATGATGAGCTAATTCATAAAAACGACTGCAAAGGATCGTCGTTCGTGCATCGTCGGTGCCCTTCCGTTTAAAGTTATAACCTTAATAGTATATTTAAGTAGCTGTGCGATAAATATTGATGTACGCGGATTTTATTTTTTTTTTATTTTAGAGTGAATTAATCTAAGAAGTTTCACTCTTTTTTTAATACTTAGTTTTTTATGCTTCTGATATGATTCCAAATAATCTTACTTAATGGTTCTTTCGCCATTTATAACCGAGATAGAGGTAGTTTTATTAACTTTGCCAATTTCTTTCTTGTTTCATAACTTACCAACCGCTATTATGTTATTAAAATTTGGCACATGTATTCTCTACAACTTACCATAATCTATTAAGGCATTAATAAGAAACACAATGCAGTTTCATCTTTTTGATTTTTTTATTTTTTTTTCAATTTTTCATTTTTTTTTCGATTTTTGGATTTTTCGATTTTTTCGATTTATTCGATTTTTTTTTTTTCGATTTTTTTTTTTTCGATTTTTCGATTACCTATTAATAATATTTTCAGTTTATACATACGTGTGCTGTCGTGACGTCATACCGTGACTAATGGATCATTATTCACTAGTGAATAATAGGTATTATTATTCTTAAGGAATTACAAGTATAATGAATTTTTTATAGAACAGTCGTGGACAAAAATGTTTGTAGTAAAATAGTCTGTGAGCAAAAATAATAAACACCGCTGGATTTATCTTTAGGTTCGCCAACTGGCCGTGTTAATGCACTTGAGACCGGAGAATCAACCATACGAGGTCGATAGATACTCAAAAAAATTAATAAAGTAGTCCCAATGGACAAGTAAAAGATATTACCTGCTCAAGGGTGCGTTTAGTAGGTAAATGATAAGCCTGACTTGCACTAATGATCCGGGAGTCCCAAACTATTGGAAAAGGGAGAACCTGGACTCAATCTCTATAAGGGATATCCACATACCAAAAACAAGAAAAAAATGTTACTTCAATCGGAAACTAATTTATCCACGACCACTTAATAATAAATCAATATTCTACCTCCTAACTAAAAGCATATGGTACCCATATATCACTAGAGTGAATTATGATAATTCACTCTTTTCTAATTCTGGCAATTTCCGGTAGATCACTAAAGATGGGCGATACTTTTCATAACGATATTTTCTAGATCGAAAAATCAGAAATTCGAAAAATTGGAAAATTGAAAAGTCAAAAAATCGAAAAACCGAAAAATTGAAAAATCGGAAAATCAAAAAATCAAAAAATTGGAAAATTGAAAAGTTGAAAAAACAACAGTTAGTTACCAATGTTTAATAGAAACTTTCCATTCTACACTTAACTTTTATTTAATAAAGAAACCATAATGGTATAATGGTACAAAGTATAGTATTAGACTCGCCTACGGCTCGGGACGCAAACGCCACCCTGCGTGAATAATGGCTACCATAAATTGCTCGTTTAATAATATACTATTTTGGGCCAGTGTATCTAAAAATATACACAATCAAACACTGAAAAGAAAATTCGAGAGACGCTACAATAGTGGTTGCCACCTTATCGAGACTGAGGCCCACAAGGGTAAACTCGTAGCGTAACAAAAACGAGAAATGATTTAACTTGGAACGAAAGACCGAAAGCCTATAGTAGTATTAGGACGTTGAATTTTTTGTTTTATGAAACGTTGGCATTACTTAGGTTTATCCATGTGATAATTTTCACAAGCCTTGATTTTTAAAATTATTCTATATCGCCTTTTGATTAGGGTTTAAAAACTTATTCGAGCAATTTTTCCAATATTAATTGGCACTTTTACGTCTTAAGCATGCTTATGTAAAATATTTGGGCTCCTTATTTTGCCTATTTATATTCTAATAAGGGACATAAAGGACAGAAAGATGAGTATTGCAACTATGTTAAAAGAAATAAATTGGCTTTCAGTTCAAAATTATGTTCAGTACATGACTGATATTTATTTATAAAATAGTACCATCGCATCAGATCTATTAGAAAAAATTCAATATAATTCACAATATCACAACTATAATACAAGAAGCCAATATGACTTTCATGTACGGCAGCCATCACTAATAGTTTCTAAAATATAATTTTTATTAAAGGTTTAAAAAATTTAATTGACTGTCTACAGAAATTAAAAAAAAAAAACAACAATAAATGTATTCAAAAGTAACCTCAAGAAGTTTACTAATTATTATTTATAATTCGCTGGTTGAATATGTAAACCAGCATTATATCCCACCTCTCTTTTATGTAATAAAAAAGTGCTTTGTATAAGAACATTATAATATCTTTTTTGCTGCACATTTATTTATGGAAAGCTTTAATTGAGATACACTACAAATTATTTGCAATAAATATCAAAAGAAGCATACATTTTTAAATAATTTTACATTTAAGAGCCATTCCCACATCCCAGTTGACATCTTGATACCTGACAGGCAAAGCCAAGCATTATTCTGATTTTTGCCAATTAAAATGGCCGGTTAATTATTGGGGTTACCAATAAATTTGATGAATGTGTTTTTGTGGCTAGGGGCGAAATAGTAGTACGCTTAAGTTAGCACCACCATAAAAAAGTAATTTTTAAGAAACTGTTTATATATTTTTCATAATTGGCAGGCTTGGCGACTAATTTTGAATAAAAATAGCCTCCAAAATGGCTATAGTTGCAAATATGAAGGTCGTAACCTGCCTTAGAAATTTCACTTTTACTATCAACAGCTGTTGTTTGACAGGTCGTTAGAGAATGAGAATGAACGGAAACATAAAACAAAGTTTTAAAAATTGGGGTAAGAAAATGTTTTCATCTGCACGAATGCAATACTGAGACCCCATAGGAAGGGCCTCAGTATTTAAAAATGAAATAAATTATTTTATCAAAACAACTAAAGAAATCACATTGGAATAAAAAAACAATAAAAATCATAGAATTTGAGGGTGTGCTTTGGCGTTAAACGTGTTAAGTTTTTAGGATGTAATAAGGTGCCCAATTCAAAAATGTATTTATATACTTGCTGGATGTTACAAGAATAGCAATTTTCTTGTAGAAATGGTATACTCTGACGTAACAACTGGATGTCACAAGATGCAAGGTTTTTCTGGATGTCACAAAGTGTTGTTAATAAAAATATATACCGTGTATACTTTGGATCTCACAACGATAGGACGTTTTATTTTTTTAAAATGTGTATGGTTGTGATATTTTTCGCTCAGCCATAATATTTTTTTAATTAAAAGAAGTCATATTTTTATTTTTTCCCTAAAGTCTTTGCAAAGGGTGGATGTCACAAAGTCAAAATTTTTGCCGGATGTCATATGATACGCTGGTCGAGTATATATATATATATATATATATATATATATATATACAAATATAATAATAAATCTAATAATAATAATCATATACATAACAATAATAATAATCATAATAATAATAATAATAATAATAATAATAATAATAATAATAATAATAATAATAATAACAACAATAATAAGAACATTAAGAAATAAAATAATGTTGGAAATGTTATACCCTGTATAGTAAAATTTATAAGAGAGTCATAAGTAAAGACTTTGGGGAAGTAAGTAAAAAAGAGTGGTTTCTAGGTTGTAAGGATTATTGATTGTCAATTTTGAAATTTAGAAAAAGAAACATGTCAAAAATTTGGGAAGTAGAAATTTATTTTTTTTAAAAGATATGGTCAAAAAGAATTGAAAAACTGATAATGTAACACATTTAGAATAAACAAATTTATCTAACCAGAGGAATATAATTAAAAGTTGTAAGATATATGGTGTAAAATAGTTATAGAAAACATTGGTAATTACGTTCCGGCGAGACACACATAAAAAACCAACAGAGGAGAAATAAAGCGAAAACAGTAATGGAAATAAACAATTTCAATATCAACTGTGAGTAATTTTGTATAAACTGATTACTATAAATAATTTGTGCGAGAAAAGTCAGTGATAGTATAGTATATTATGCAACGATCATGTAATGATGGTTATTAATACACGAGCATTAACCGGGATACGAAACGAGCCAAAGGCGAGTTTCGTATGGTTTATGCGAGTGTTTTAATAACCATTACATGAGAGTTGCATACGCTATTTTTTCTACACCCGATAAATAATCAAGACCTATAAATATTCTATTTATATTGGCATTGAACACAATAACAGTAATTACTCGTATTTCTATAAAAAATTCTACAAAATTGTAATTAATGGTATTACCTTGGGTATTGGTATTACCACAGATTTTTGGGGCAAAATATTTTGTACTGCATTTTCTCCTTTCTCCGATATGTGTGGAGGAGTCTTCTATATCGTTGATATTATAATATTATAATTATCGAAGTTTAGCTATCTATGAAAATTTAATACGTTTTGACAACTAAAACAATTACATAGGAATTTAGGACAAACGTCAAACATCATGCTTGATTGAAAAATGGTAGGTTTCTATTGATTAAAAATCTGTATCATAATGAAAAATCTGTATCATAATGGGTATCATTATGAAACGGATTATGGGCATATAAGTGCATTATTATAATACGGGTGTAGAAAAAATATTTTTTTTTGTAGTCCTAATTTTAGTATATAGTATAGTGGTATAAATGAAGAGCGAGTGTATTTAGAGTAGTTTTTAGTAATATAGTAATATAACCCCCATGAAGGTAAACAGCGGGGCATTTTGTTAATTGGAGGTTTGATACTGTGTTTAAAAATAAAACTTGTATTTTTGGTTTTGAAAATTTCTTTATTTTATTTGAAAATACAGGGTATAAAACAAGTTAAGTTATATATTTTTTTAAATTTTTTTGTTGATTATTGATTAAAATAAAATTAAAATTAAATTATAATAACATTAAAATAGAATTAAAAAAATACAATTGAAATAAAATTAAATAAGATTAAAATAAAATTAAATTAAATTGAAAAAGTAATAATAATATAATTGGAAGCACTCCTGAGATCAAAAAATAGTAATAAAAAAAAAGTGTGTGTGTGTGTGTGTGTGTGTGTGTGTGTGTGTGTGTGCGTGACTGTGTTTTTTTTCAATTTTTCTAGTCTCTTTGGAATTAGTAGACCTTTAAAAATTACAAATATCAATTTCAATTTAAAAACATGTAATAAGTTAAAAAAAAAGAAAAAAAAGAGAAAAAGAAAACAAAAAATAAATAACACCACAATCAAAATAAAAAAAAGCATTTATTTTAATAAATGTTTAAAATGTCTACCACCCTGTTAGTCCAGCGTAGTTAGGAAAAATAGCGGAAATTTTTAGGGACAGCAGATATGGAGATACGGTTTTCTGCATTGTGTTCAGAAAGGTCCAAGGAAAAAAGTCTATCGTCTGGTTTAGCAATTTTTTTGAAAAGTGCCTTCTGTACCGGTCATTGCATTTTCCAATTGCATCATTACTTGCACCATTATAGGAACGACTGGAAATCGCTCGGAAATCATTACTCGGGGGGTTTTCGGGGCTGCCGCACTCGATTCTGGCATTAAAATCACCCGGGAGTGGCTCTGTGGGGGTGAACGGGGGGTGAATTGGGGGATAAATGGCAGCGTACGTGAAAATCGCTCCAAACTCGTTACTCGGAGTTTTTGGCGATGCCGAATTCAATTCTGGCATTGGAATTACCCGGAGGCGCTCGGGCGCGTCTAGGCGGGGGTATCCAGGGGGGTCATTCTGGGGGGGGGGGGGGGGAAATTGCATAACTAGTCAATGAGAAATGCTCTAAACTCGTTACCTGGTGGTTTTCGGGGATGCCGAATTTAATTCTGGCATAAGATTTCCCTGGAGGCGCTCTGGGGTGGCTCTGTAGGGTTGTCTGGGGGTGATTGGCGGGAAATGGCAGCATCCATGAAAATCACTCCAAAATCGTTACACGGGGGGTTTTCGGGGATGCCGAATTCAATTCTGGCATTAGACTTCCCCGGGGGTGCTTGGGGATGGTTCTGTGGGAAATGGTAAAGGAGAAAGTGAAAAATCACAAATTATGAAAATAATACTTTATTCAAATAACAAATAGGAGTTTTTATTAATGTTGAAATATTCATTATAAACTTAAATTTTTAACTTAAATACTAAACATCTTGTTCAAACTCTTCTTCTTTCCCTTCTTCATCTTCGTCCTCGTCACTATTCTTGGCCATGTTGGAAGTGCCTTTTTGGATTGAGCAATTGCCATCGCATTGCTTGCATGCAAGTGAGCACTTCAACCCACTTTGGTGCACCCACACCTCGTGCCACAGTCGGCTTCACAAGAACAAGAAATTTTGCTTAAAATTTTCTCAGGTCTGGCTTCCTGGGTCATGGTGACAAGACTGAGCTCTCCATCCACCAATTCCCACCCCCATTCCAACGGATTTAAGGTCTCTTCTTGACCTTGTGAACCATACCAAGCCTGTACTTGGAAACATACATGCTTGATATACTCAGTTAACGCATTGGTAGTCGGAATTATGCATACAAGATCAACTTTTTAAGAATTGGTGGCTGCAGCATACATGTTCGCTCGATAGCTTTGGCGAACTCAATCGCAACCCCACAGAGCCACCCCCGAGCGCCCTCGGGGAAATCTAATGCTAGAATTGAATTCAGCATCTCCGAAAACGACCGAGTAACGAGTTTGAAGCGATTTTCAGAGCCACCCCCGGGTAATTCTAATGCCAGAATAGAGTTCGGCAGCCCCGAAAACCACCGAGTAACGATTTCCGAGCGATTTTTCCAAGTTTCTAGTCGTTTCTATAATGGTGCAAGTAATGATGTATTTGGAAAATGCATTTTTCGGCCCAGAAGGTATTTTCCAAAAAATGGGCTAACCAGATGATATAGACTTTTTTTCTGGGAACTTCCTCAATATCTGCTGTCCCTAAAAATTTCCGCTATTTCGGTCGATTTAAATCTAAATGCCCTGGACTATGTTCTAAACAAACTTTATTCTTTGACGAAAATATATTTTAACTCCATACAATATTTCTTGGTTATTTTCTTTAAAAGCGTTACTAAACCTCTTTTTCATGTTTTCAAGTTCCTTTGATATAACTCCATAAAAAAAGGAGTTATATCTGGAGATCTAGCTGGCCATCGCAATGGTCCATCCCTTGCAATCCACCTTCCAATAAATGTATTGTTGAGCCATGCGCTTACAACACGGGCATGATGTGAAAATGCTCCATCTTGTTGAAAGTACATATCTCTAATTTGAGCAAGTTACATCTTCAAGGAGATCAATTAAATGGTTATTTAAAAAATTAAAATAAGTTTCTGAAGTTAAAACACTATCAAAAAAGAAAAGACCAATAACATAAGTGTCTATTATGCCTGCCCAAACATTAACCGACCATTTCACCTGACACTTGACTCTGAAATAGTAAGGGTTTTCGTATGAATAATAATGAAAATTGTGCCGATTAATATAACCATTTCGGTGAAAGGTACACTCATCTGCAAACAATTTTTTTTTAAAAAATGTTCATTTTCATTTAATATTTCTTTTGCCCAATTGTAAAAATTTATCCGGTGTTCTGTTTCTTTGAGCTCTTGGTGAAGTTGAACATGATAAGGATGGAATTTATTTTTATTTATTATTCTTATTTGTAAGTTAGCGAGTACTAGTATGAGGGTTTTCTACCACTGCAGTTAAAATATTTGTTTCATTTTTTTTATTTACAACAAATTTAGTTCTTTCTTGTTTTTGGATATAAGAAACATTTCCTGTTGCAACAAACCTGTACCAGAGGTTTCTAAATGATTCTTCTCTTGGATGACCTTCTCGTTCAGGATATCTTTCTTTATAAACAGGACTTGCTAAGAACGGATTTCTAGAGCATTCTCCGAGAATGAAAATCATATCAATGAATTCATTTTGGGAAATATGTGCCATTATTATCACTTAAATTTAGAACGACTTGAGCAAAACTAGAAAGAGTTTTAATAACTAATTTCTAATGTCACAAAAAGTGACAGATTTACTTTATTTTTACAGCCTACTAATTAAAAGGTTTTAAAAATTGAAAAATACTGTGAATTATTAGATTTTTTAAATAAAAAGAAATCTGTAGAAGATAAATATCAACATATTATATTTTAAAATAAATTTTAACAATTTACCTTAATAAACCCGCAATCTTTCACCCACGCTAAATGGCCTACCCTGTAATATTAATTATTGAAAAAGGATTGTCTTTTCGAAATATGGAATTTTTAATTGAGGATTTATATTATATTTCTTACTAATATTCATTAGTTGCAAATAAACAAGTTCAACCCGTGCACAATCATTGGTTTTAATGTGATCACCATTGTTTATTTACAACTCTTCCCTAAAAACTAATTTGTATTTTTGCATTTTTGTAAATAAACATCATTATTATATTTTTAATGTAAAGTACCAACAATAAATAGATTTTGATTATCACAAACTGATTTTCATTTAAATAACACAAACGAAATAATATCCAATAATATTTCGATGAAAGTAACATTCAGGTCTAGTTGCGATATGATTTTCTGGCTACGTTATTTTCGCGACAGGTATATAACCGTACCCTCCTGTCCTATCTTCTCGAAGAGGTTTTGAGACATTCGTGTTTTACTTAAAAATGGAGCCTTGCTAAATTGTGAATTAACACGCGATGTCCTTTTCCGTTCGAATAAAATCTTTAAGTCTCCATTTCCTGCAACAAAAAAATATTGTTCGTTGATGTACAGTTTGCTAGCGGTTCCCTTATTGGACATTTTAATGACCAATTCGATTAAAGTTTATCAAAATATTTAGTATGAAATATTATTCATTACATCAAATGCGGTCTGCTTCTAAATAAAAAGGTAAAACTGAAAATCAATTTTAGATAAATATATTAATCGTAACTATAGTTTCGGCCAACTTAGCCATAATCAGCTATGTAATAAAAAATAGAACAAACGATTAGTAAAAAAGTACAATACAAGTGGTGTTAGTCATAATTTGACATATAGGAAAAGGAATAAATCAAATATGTTATTATTCAGGGTGTTTCCGAACTTGGCGTCCAAATTTATAGGGGTGGTAAATCGCATAATTTGAGAGCGATTGGCAGATTTTATTTTTCAAAAAAAAAATATAATAAACAAAATAGAGCCATTATAAAAAAAATCAAAGAGCGGGTCCTACCCTGAGCGAGTAGCGCAATAGTCGCTTGATCGGTTACTCATCGGGATTTACAACTGAAAAACAGATGCGATTTGCAATTTTTTCGATTCTAAGCGTAGCGCGCGCGAGTCGAGGCGAATTCCATCGCTGTGCAGGACCGTACCTGTTTAAAATTTTTAATTAATTTTTAATTATTTTTATTTGAAATATTTTGGAAAAATGGCGAGTCGGTCTCAAATTATGTAAATTACCACCCCTACAAATTTGGACGCCAAGTTCCAAAGAGTACAAAATATAACTAACTATAAATGAGAAGTCACTCGCCCAATTACCGCCTTCTAATGGCCTCCACAGTCCTTTATCGATCGGCAGTATACCGGTGTAGTTCAACGCGTAAGGCTCGTTTGCTCCCCTACGTTAGATTCCGTTGTGTATTGGCCGTTACATTCCACTATCATCGCCGCCGCGTCTTACCGCTTAACCCCGGTATAGCCCAATTAGCTATGTACTCTTTGAAAAAACGCCGACTTGTCGGCCCGCATTTGAAGAGCGATTTCCTTTGTAAATGCCGCGAGTTATATAGTTATATATAGTTAAATATTGTACTCTTTGTTATATTCAAACAGATGGACAGCGGCCCGGCTTAGAAGGTTCATATCGATACCTGCAGTCAATCCAAGCCGAGTGCAGTTAGTAGTTGGATGGGTGACCGTGTCAATGAAAGTTTTTCGAATAAATTGCTTGCTTAGTTACATATCACAGCGGGCAGGCGTTGTATCAATGAGTACGAGGTATAGCGTGAGGTGTGCCATCTGTTCAAAGGTGAGTAAAGTCATTGGTCTCGAGTCCATGGACATTAGGCTCGTTATTTCAGAGATATTGCATTGACGAATTTTAATTGTTCAATGAGTGAGGGGTTTACTGATTTTATTAGGTATTACAGTTGGGCACCTTTTATTAAAATTACTAACTCTTTTACTAAATGATGGTGGAGTATTAAGGTTTTGATTAAATATATTGTAAAAATGGTTAAAAAAGGTATAAAAATGTTCTGGGTTATTACGATTAGCTGCTAGTCGGGTTGCATATGGCAAACTAAGGTTTCCTACTGACTGATAGATTGTGGCACGTTAGCTTTTGCATGCAAACTTTTAATTGGACTTGTTCTGTAATACCTAAGGCAAGTTTTATTGATGAATTTTGGATAACATCTAATTGTATTAAAAGAGAATTTTTAGCTAAAGAGCAAACGATTTAGTCATAATCTAGTTTTGATCAGAGCAGTGACTTGTAAATGTTAAGTAGTAGTGTCGGCACTTCGTTACCAAAATTGCCGCTATTGGTCTAGGGAAAATCCTCACAGGATGAAAGAACATATGCAATACCCTGAAAAGATTAATGTTTGGACATGAATTATTGGCGATCATAATATAGGTCCTCTTTTCATTGATGTCGATTTGAATGGCAATAATTATTTAGAACTGCTCCAAAATAATGTTGTGCCAACTTAAACAAACTTTTATCCCGATCCAGCAAAACCACAAGTTCCAGCGAATATGATTGTTTCAGCAAGATGAAGCACCGCCCCATTACTAAATCAATGTCCGACAGTACCTAAATCAAGTATTTCAAAATCGGTGGATTAGGGAGGCAAAGATCGATGGAATTGCCCATGATCCCCTCATCTGACATCATTACACTTTTTCTTATAAGGATATGTCAAAAGTATTGTATACAAAACTAAACCTCTCGACTTACGTGACTTAAAAAGACGAATAACGCTTGCGATTAGATCGGTCACGCCTGAGATGTTGAGTAACGTTAGAAAACAATTTTATTTCAGATTAGGATGTTGCCAAGAGGTTCGCGCGAGCATTTTGAACATTTCCTACTTTGAGATGTGTTTTTTTTTATGTTACATTATGAAGAAATTAATAGTATTACTTATTAGGTTTTTAGTGTGTTGTAACGAATTTCGGTAATCATATAATTTAATATTTCCGAAACAGTTAAGTATTATGACATAGTACATAAAATATGTCTAGAATTATTTGAAAAATCCAAAAATTGATAAAAAATTTATGTAAAATAAGAAATTTGGTATTGACCATTGTTACATGACACACCCTGTATAAAAGTTATTCGTAAAAAAATGCACGACTAAAAATACCAATTAACGTGTCCTAACGTTTTTCAAAAAATCTCATGTGTCCAACACATGACTTTCCTGTCTCGTTATTATAGGCTTTTTCCGCGCACACACAAACACACACACATATACATCACACACACACACACACACACACACACACACACACACACACACACACACACACACACACACACACACACACACACACACACACACACACACACACACACACACACACACACACACACACACACACACACACACACACACACACACACACACACACACACACACACACACACACACACACACACACACACACACACACACACACACACACACACACACACACACACACACACACACACACACACACACACACACACACACACACACACACACACACACACACACACACACACACACACACACACACACACACACACACACACACACACACACACACACACACACACACACACACACACACACACACACACACACACACACACACACACACACACACACACACACACACACACACACACACACACACACACACACACACACACACACACACACACACACACACACACACACACACACACACACACACACACACACACACACACACACACACACACACACACACACACACACACACACACACACACACACACACACACACACACACACACACACACACACACACACACACACACACACACACACACACACACACACACACACACACACACACACACACACACACACACACACACACACACACACACACACACACACACACACACACACACACACACACACACACACACACACACACACACACACACACACACACACACACACACACACACACACACACACACACACACACACACACACACACACACACACACACACACACACACACACACACACACACACACACACACACACACACACACACACACACACACACACACACACACACACACACACACACACACACACACACACACACACACACACACACACACACACACACACACACACACACACACACACACACACACACACACACACACACACACACACACACACACACACACACACACACACACACACACACACACACACACACACACACACACACACACACACACACACACACACACACACACACACACACACACACACACACACACACACACACACACACACACACACACACACACACACACACACACACACACACACACACACACACACACACACACACACACACACACACACACACACACACACACACACACACACACACACACACACACACACACACACACACACACACACACACACACACACACACACACACACACACACACACACACACACACACACACACACACACACACACACACACACACACACACACACACACACACACACACACACACACACACACACACACACACACACACACACACACACACACACACACACACACACACACACACACACACACACACACACACACACACACACACACACACACACACACACACACACACACACACACACACACACACACACACACACACACACACACACACACACACACACACACACACACACACACACACACACACACACACACACACACACACACACACACACACACACACACACACACACACACACACACACACACACACACACACACACACACACACACACACACACACACACACACACACACACACACACACACACACACACACACACACACACACACACACACACACACACACACACACACACACACACACACACACACACACACACACACACACACACACACACACACACACACACACACACACACACACACACACACACACACACACACACACACACACACACACACACACACACACACACACACACACACACACACACACACACACACACACACACACACACACACACACACACACACACACATATACATCACACACATACACACACACACACACACACGCACACGCACACGCACACGCCCACGCCCACGCACACGCACACGCACACGCCCACGCACACGCACACGCACACGCACACGCACACGCACACGCACACGCACACGCACACTCACACACACACACACACACACACAGAGAGAGACAGAGAGAGAGAGACATCATCGCGAAAATAGTCAAAACGTATTCAACGGACCCTAAAACGTAAAAATCCGTCGAAAACTTGAGGTCGAAAAAATCATGATTCCTATAATTTTCTTATCTGTATACAGATAGGAAAGTAAAAATGCGCAACATAATTATTAATCGATGTGTTTGAGCGTTTTTCCGAACATCCCATTTATTTATTTGGCTATTTCACACTGTATATATTTATATCGCCTTAAAATAAATGACAATAGTTTTGATTAGATCGGTGACTTGTAAATGTAGTTGTTTGGTGTCGGCACTCCAATTAGTACTTTATATTTGTTTTATATTTATACTTTATTATTGTAATTAATATTTGTACTTTATACCTTTACTTTATTTTTGTACTTTATATTTGTACATGATATTTTCATCTGTTTAATGTGACTGTCCCATGTGAGCCCAGAATCAAATACATACATATTGCAAATTTCGATTGTTTCATTTAATTGGAAGAGGATTTTTTTTTGTGGAAGAGAACGTTTATTCTGTCATATTATACCTTCTTTTAAGCAACTTGATAGATGGCTGAAATATGTTAGAAAACAGTATTGAGATTTTTTATTTTAATATATATGATGAGATCATCTACATATAGTTCTACTTTGACTGGTTTTTTAATAACGTCAACATATCTTTAGTATTGATTGTCACGGAAACGCTTAATGTGGAGCCCTGATAGTTCCGATTTCTTGAATATAACTGTTTAAATTATATCGAACTCGAAAATGTATGATATAAATCAACACCAAATCCAAAAAAAGTCGTAAAAATTTGATACGATAATCGAAGCCTAGGATAATCGAAAATTCACTTTAAACTGCACTAGTATCTTATGGTTTGACTAAATTAACTTTTGCGTTTACTTTAATTCTTTCAGAATAAATTGATTATTTTAGGTAATGTTCTTAAAATTCGATTTTTCTGCTCCCACTAAAAAGTTTCAAAAGGCTCCCTCTAAGCTTTTGGATTCCACTCGATTTATTCCTAAATCAAGCTTGAGTTCCACGGGCCAAATGGGCTTTGAACTCTACGAGTTTGTTCACTCATCGAGACTATTACATATACTTTGGCACCTATGATCAATATTTTGTATACCTTTTTTAGTGGGCCAGCGACCTTGATCTTTTATAGATGTAAATAGGTTTCTGCTTTCTCTGGCCAATTTTGAGCAGTATATTACATAATGAGCAGGAAAGTACTCTATTACAGCCGAGCCAAGGTAAATTAGTGAGTTAGAATAAGTTTTCGCAATATACTCGTATGTATACGATTTTACTCACAATATCTTATTTTGTAATATATGTTTCAAATAATTATATTGGTTTTAATTTCTGTTATAATTTGAAAATCATTTTTAACGACGTTACCTATGAGACCGTTCTTAAGCGATATAACAAGTTGATTAAATCTGACAGATCATTATTTTTGCTAGTTTCATAATGAATGGCACGTTTAATAATAAATTGTGTATAGGACAGTTAAATTAAATGAACCTATAATAGATAGTAAGATATTAAGATTAACTCTTTTACAGATGCAAATAATAAATACTTAAAACTCATGCTTGATGAGACCAAAGACCAAACTGGCTTAGCTGTCGAAATAGTACTGTAACAAATTTTGATTTTTTATAACAACTGATACGAATACAATAACTAGCCCACCTGCCAAATAACGACTGAAACATCTTATTATTTTTTATAACAATAACTAATATTATTACGATAACAAATCTATTGTTTGAAATTAGTATAAATTGATATGGCTATTCAAATAGATATGGTCCCATAATATAGTCACAGCTCAAATTTATTACAACACTGTTCCACTTGGATATGAACTAGCTAGACCGAGGAATTCTCTTAAGACAAATGATTGGTGTTGGAAAACAGGTGCAGAAGTGACAAACGCTTTGCGGCTGGAATTTTGGTTGAAAACAGTGGTGCTGAAAGTCTGAATAGAAGGTCAAAAAGTATACCCATATCCATAATTTGTTTACTCGTTTTGTGTGAGAAAAAGTTTAAATTATTTGATAAAATTGAACTCAAAATATGCAGTAAAAATATAAAAAAATCTATAAATTTTACTGCAAGCTGCAAAGCATCTCCTCCGATGTATTCTAGAGGAAAATGATACGTAAGTGTTAAAACATCGTATGATGCATTGACTTTCCAAATTTATTTTAGAAATATACCAGCCAATCTGCAAACAGACTAACACTAAGCCTTACGTTACGATTAAATACAAGGTAGAAAGTCTTGATTTTGATTTTTCCTCTTTCTCTTCATTAGAAAGTCCTTATACTCCTTCAGATATCGGAAAGACAATTTTCATAAAAATGAAAAAGATATACGATTTAAACATACATATTCCCTGCATATAAATGAGTATGCTGCTATTTCCTAAAGACAATAACCCTATACTATACATAACTTTCAGTAACAAGGCAGTTGTTTGCTAAGTAGAATTTTGATAATTTGTAAAACCACAACTTTCAGTACAGTTTATATTTTCGACTGGGCAACTGCCTCTCTAAACATGCAGTTACTTTAAAAAACTGTAAGTTATATATACTGCAATTCTATTTGCATCTGTGTATACTGGTAAGTATGGGGTGATATTTAAAAAAAATATTAAAAGCACTTATGATATTTAATGCTGGCCAAACCATTTAAGCTCTTCTAGTGAGGCGAGTGTCTGTATTGAGTGCATTAAGGAAATTACAGATAATTATAAAACATCAATCGTATTAAGTTTTACATGTAGTTTGGAAAAAAAATAACATTTTATTTTCATTTTGTATATTTTTCATAATTTGCTATTTAATTTAGGTTCTACATTTAGTTTTTTTTTTTTTTTTTTTCGATACAAGTAAAGGTCTTTCTAAACTCTTAGTTGTTCTTCTTTTATTCCTTTTCTTTTTTTTGTTAATAAAGTTAAGTATATGTATTACTTGAAATCTTTTATTTTGTCCACTTTTTTTCTCTTCCAACCCACCGCCAGGACGAAGAATCTTTATTGCAAATTCTCATCATAGCCTTGTCTTGAGGTATCACTGTGTGTGTTTTGTGTACCTTTGTGACTGGATTGATTAAGATATGGGCCAAATACAATTATCAGAAATGTACTCCTTCTTCGGCTAGGTCTATGAATAAATCATGAGATAATTTGTAGGTTGATACATTGAAAATGGATTAGGTGCGAAAATTTAATTTCAAGTTTAGGTGTGTCAGTTGGAGATAAGAAGAATTAAGATTTCCAATATTTATAGATCGGTTTCTAAGTAGGTATTATGTATGGAGTCGCAGTAAATATAAAATATCATAACAGGCAATAAATACTTCAGTTTAGAGCAATATTTAATGATTATGTGTTATTTAATTTATGGAGAAAATTAAAATGCATTAATTCATAACTAGATGACTCCTGGAAAAAATCGTGAAACCATTAAATTTTTAGACGCCATTTTTTATCAGATTATTTGGTTCATGCATTTGGAAGATCTTTTAATTATATATTCAATCGTATACATAAGATTAATTATTTCAGGTACACTGTCAAACATTTTTATTGTCACTATCAATATTCTTATGAACATCTTTATAGGGCATTTTTAACCAAATTATAGTTTCATTAGAAAGCTATTCGAAAAAATCTGATGTGTCCAACACATGACTTTCCTATCTGGTTATTACAGGCTTTTTCTGTTATTTTGTACAACCTATGTAGCACCTCAGTAAATATTTAGAGGTTAATTTAATATATACATTTTCCACATACATCTAACTCATTGTCAACGAAAATGCTGAAATATTTAAATTTTATACTTTTTCTCCAATTTTTCCAGTACGGTCCATTTTAGAGAAATCATGTAAAAAACAAAAATTATAGAGATCGATATCGCAAACATCATTTAGTTTAATAATTTTCTTAAAAATCAGAATTTTTTACATTTTGAAAAATTTCTCGAATATGGACCATTTTAGGAAAATGTTGTATGTAACAAAAATTATAAAGAATAATAATAGAAGTAATTTTTATTTAAAGAATTTTCTTTTCCAAATATATATCATTTAAATTTCATTAAACATAAAAATGACCCCCATAAAGTACCCCCCCGACTCTGTCCAAAATCTAATCAGTTTACTGCAGGCCGGAATAAAGCTTAAATTTATAATTTAGTGTTTCGCTTTGTATCCATTCATATGTTATCGTGGATACAGATACAGACACAAATACAGGTCGTAGGTAGTTTAACAATTTAGGTATACTTACGTTATAAGATCTTTCTGGATTCATAATTTTAAGTATGTATATTAGCTCCACGGAATCTTGATATTATGAACATGAAGAAAGACATGTAACTTGTAAACAGAAATTAATAGGAGTATATTGACTGGCAATTGAGTATAACGAAAATGGTTGAAGTATTAAAATTATATCGAGTATATTGTACCTACCTAAGTATATTAGGACTGACAATATTTTTAGAATGAAGCCATTTTGAAATATCATCTTTTTTCCATCTTGTTATAGGTTGTATATGTATAGTTTATTACCTGGAATAAACAAAAGAAGGAAACTTGCAGAGGATAACTACATACTTTTCTTATAGAGTAAAAATTTATAAAGGGTTTAATTTATTATTAAATTTCATAGCACTGTCCGGCTTACAGAGCATGAGTTGTTTTAAATAAATATTTTGTTTCATTTAAATGTTGACGAAACGAGTTTATTTCAACAATAAAATGTTTTAAATTTTAACAAGTCCTAAATTATATATCACTCAACTAGAAAAATTTCATTGATCCATATTAAAACACTATTTTTCCAAATTATGAGTTACTTGGTTTATTGCTGCCCTAGTTCTAGGATATAGTTCTGACTCGTAATGAGAACAGGATAAAATGTCTACCTCTGCAGAAAACGGAATTGAATCTTGCTGGTAATGTTACAGTTCTGGGACTTCTTACTGGACAAAATATAGCCAATATTAACCTAGCCGGTGGTGTGACTGTTCTGGAACTCCTTTTTGGATAAATTCTAGGATGCAGCCTCTCCAAATGTACGTAACACTAAGTGACGAGGTAACGGAACTGTATATAACATTGATAGGCTTCACGATGTAATCCCTTAAGAAATAGATGAATTTATCAAGAGAATAAAAGAAAGTAGAACTTAACAACTACACGGTTGGCCGTCACTTGTTCAATACCTCAGAGGACCAGGGGAAATAAAGAATTCTATACGACAAATCACACAAATACTGTGAAGCTCCAAATCACTATATTTATATATTTAAAGGGAACAGAAAAACTGACAAGTATCAAGCCTGTGAGTGATATTTTAATTTGACGTCAGGCTGTCAGGGATGCCAATACCAGAAGAAAAGTGTTAGAACTACCACAGAATAAAGAACAATACGGAAAAGAAACATACGGCTAAAACGGGAACCTAGCAACCGAAGCCACACCTTTTTGTTCGAAGTGTAACAGTGCACCCTTTTGCATCAGATAAACGAAGCTGTAACTGCTGTCGCTGTCAGCAAATCAATATTTTTTGCCTGTAGTGGTCTTCATTTGTCGTTTTGGATTTTTGGTTGATTTTAGCGAATATTCTGATAACATTTACGTTTCTTAGTGGTTTATTTTAGGTTTTTGATGCTGTTTTTAATTGTGGAGTGTTAATTTAAGTCTATTGTACCTATTTAGATTAGGTTTATAAACAATGCCGCGTCAAAGAGGAGGAGGATATACTTGAATTTATCGTGGATGTACCTTAAAAATAGGTGGCAAAGAAGGATTGTTCACTCTTGTAAAGGATCCAGTGAAGTATGTATGAAACATTGATGGTGAAATAGGAATTGACCTTACCATAACATTGTAGTACAATAATTGTATGTATTTTTCAGATTTGAATTGTAGCTTAAGGCAGCTAATAGAGAGGACTTATTGGAAAAGGGTGTTGAACACTTAAGTAAAAATTACAAAATTTGTAAACTACACTTCCAGGATAAATTCGTTTATCAGTCAGGAACAAGAAAACGATTATTTGCAAATGCATTCCCAACCGTATTTTCCCATTCAGAACCTACGAAAAAAAATCACAGTTTTGTACTAATAATTTTAGAATATCAACCCATACATTCCATTTTATAAAACTACTTCGGAGGTATATTGCACTATGTCGATATACAACAACTTATGCAAATTAAAATAAAGTAGTTTTGTTAGTTAGGTTAGTAAAAAATACAAATATTTTGACAATAAAAAGGTGTCTTATTGTATATCTAGTTGAAATTTAAAAATTTACCAAATGACATAATTTACCTCCTAGGCACAGAAACATATTCACATTTTATGAAATTATTTTAAATTTCATCTGGCTAAAAAGTGTGACTCATACATTTAATTCTGACAAATGATTCTTGACACTAGTTGATCTAATATAAATTTGGTTTCTCTTCCTTTTTTTTAGAGGAATTTCTTGTTCATGGCGAAGAAGGCAAAGACAACTTGTGTCTACCCTCAACTTTAACCATCTGTTCCTCTACCTTATGTAACAGCACAAATTCAAACGAGTAGTGTGTTATCATCAAACACTCGAAGAAAGCAGAGACTGCGACTTAAGACTGCAACGTTAAGGAAACGTTTGTTTGGTGCAAAAAAGAATAAAAATAATTACTCATTATTTAATATTTTTTATAAGTACCGTTTATATACTAATTCTATATTTTTGTTGCATATTAGGATGTAGCTATTTTAATAAAGCTACTTATCTATGTATTATAAATTAGGATTGCTCTATAAATCTGTGAAAACAATTTTAATTAGTTTAATTTTCAAACACTTAAAACGATTTTGTTATGTTATGAATACTATGTAATAGTTTTATCAAAATATGTCATAGGTGTGTGATCCTCTTTTTGGACAATATAAGTCTAATTAAACATGTACGTAATTTGAGTACATAGTTTCTCAACTGTTTTTTTACTGTTTTTTGTAATAAAAATAAACTATTGTTTAAAACTTTATAATTTTTATTTTTGAAACTTCTGTCGGAAGTGCTACAAATCGAAAAATATGTTACTTAAATCGAGAATAGTTTAAAATGCATTCATGCAAATTTTCATAAAATATGACACATAATTCTGTAAAAGAGAAATGTAGTTTTCGCAGTATAGGATCAGTGAATAGGTACGTTCGCGTGTACTGTGAAAAGTTACGTTTTCTCATCTCTGTGGTGGAACTGCAGGTCAAATATTTCTATTCATTTTAATTCAAAGTTCCGACCATTACTTTCTTTTCTGTATTGTTCTTTCTTCTGTGGAACTACTCGTGATCATAGATATCATTAGGTTTTATTATATTATTATTCCACCATTATAGAATTAAGTAGAGGCGATATATACCCTATGCCAAGATTGACGGATGGCGCCAATCCAATATCATAAATACCCTTTTTATAAAAATATAAATAAAAGAGGTAGTTTTTGCAGGGACGGCTCAAGCAGAGCCCCATTGATTTTTATATGCATTTTTTGTACAATAACTCCTGACCTACTCTTAGTTTTGTTGATCTGTTAATTTCAGGACGGACGAATTGCTCTAGATATGCAGTTAACAAATTGTAAATAGCTCGTTAACTAGGAAAGATACAAAGTTCATTTTACTATAAAAAAAAAATTAAAAATTCATAGTTATTTTTGATTTTCAGATCGATAAAGCAAGTTTCTTTATGACAAAAAAAATACGGGGGGGTTAAAAGGTACCCAACCCCCCAACTTTTTTTAAAGGGGTCGCTTTAAATTTTTTTTCTCCTTAGAATATTTGGCTTTCAAATCTACAGCACTGACAAAAATTCCAAAAAAAAAATCGCAACAGCAAAGTTTTTACAAAAAAAAAAACGTTCTTTTGAATGTCAGTTTAACGCTCTGTAACTTTGTTAGGAGCCAGTTTTTTATATAGGTAAATATAGCCAAATCCACTTATTTTTTGGTAATCTGTCTGTGGAAGAATTTATGACATACCTTTTTGAAGCACAGTGTATAGAGAACGATTAGATATAGGGATGTGGTAGCCTTTCGTAGACCTTTTTTAAATTATCAAAAAACATTGTCAATGTTGTGTTTATTAAATGAAGTTAGCCTACTTGCTTCAGGTCTAATACTTAAGTTACCGTTATGATAAAAATTTTCTTAGCCAGTCTGTACTCTCAATTGTATACCTTTTCCAAGCATCAGGTGTTTTTAACTTATTTATCAGCGCCATTTCGTATGCCAATATTCTGAACTCTTTTGTTGACAAACCATAAGCCATTGTACTACATTCTTTAAGATACTTAACAAGGTCTCTTGTTCTTGTTGTGAATTAGAAATTTTATGAACTTCATAATTTGGTGCGGTTCTTATATTACCCTATGAATCTATTTTTGCCGTCTTGCCGTACCTATGTAGCATTTAAAATACAATATTTTTTTCCTTTGCTGCTTCTCGAATAGACATTTTGTGTTTAATAACTAAATTAACACCTGTAATCACTTGCTTTGTTGACGTTTTCCAAATTTTTCGTTGCGTATCTTTTGGCCTTCCCATTTTCAGAGAAAACTGAAATACAAAATAAAAACTTGTGAGACGTCCTATCACCCTATGGTACAGTGAGTGATCGTCTCACTGTGTATTACCTTGTAGTGTCTCAGTGTGTACATTTACAGGTAAAAACTAAAATGGCTGCCAAATATTTAAACATATTATAAACCACCTTTTAACTATAAATACATTTGGTTTGAAACATTAGCTTTAAAGGTACTTAATAAATATTCAGAAGTATTTTCTGACATACCAGAAGGTCTATAAAGTCAACAAGTACGTTAAAAACGCCAGTTGATCACCTCACGATAATAATTAAACATCAACTAACAGGAGTAAGACGAAGTGACTGAGTATGTAAAAATTAACTGACGGTGTTGTCAAACCTCAGAAATCTCAAAATGTCTAAGAAAAAATGGAGGTGTCTCACTGTGTACACCATCTTACTGTAGCCTACCCTTCCCCATATTTGAAAATGGACGAAATAAAAATATTTTTATATCATTTAAATAAAGTTATTTAAAAAAAATGGCATTTATTCTCACTAAAACTAACTAGCTACTAGCTCCACTAGCTCGAGTTTGATACATGACGTAAAAGTGTATTGCAAAGGTGCGGACACTTTATCGTCATAGCATCTCCTGTTTATTCTCAATGTAATATTATAAGGCTACTCTCCTTGAATAGGTATGTTTTTCTACCTGAATAATGAACGATCACTTCACCTTTTCCAACTGTAGATCAAAAAGCGTCGAGTTAAAAGTATTAATTGCATTTTAAACTAGTCAATTTAATTTAAAAAAGTAGCACATGTGTTTTACAATTATCAATTTAAATTCAATATGTTTTCATGTCTGTATGTCTCAACCCCCCTCGCATCGTTTTGACAGTTGACAACTCTTTCCTCGATCACAAGCTATACATTGTTGACAACGCATTCCTTGATGCATATTTCTAGGACATTATCCATTTACCACATACTTTGATTACTATACGGTGTAAGATAGAGGTCCGACACGCCCAACATAGGACGCGGTCATTTTGATTCCTATGCCACAGTTTATAGCTAAAGAATCAGATCGCTTACTCTGCGTCGGCACTTTTGATGTCAATGTTCCAGTTTATACACTGCGCAACTCGGATAATACAATATATGACAACCGCCTATAATAAAACAGCAGTCTTCTGCGTATCCTGAATTTGTATTCCAAAAGTGGATGTTATTTTGGAACTTTCAACTGGTCCGAGTGAGCTAACTGAATCTTTAGCAATAAACTGTGACTCCAAAAATAATATTCACTGAGACTGACAGCAGCAAGTAAAATATCAGGTGCGTTTTATTCATCCGCTTCTGCTTCCGGAATTGTCGGTTTAGTCGTTTTATCCTGTCAGATTAAAACAAGAAAACCGACAATTCCGAAGCAGAAGCGGATGATTAAAATGCACATATTAAAAATATTGCGCCAAGATATAGTTAACACGTAATGAGGGATCAAAATGGCGGAGTTTTTATCTCCTTTTAAAGGGAACTCAGAAAGCTGCGCAGTGCGACCATTCTCCGTATAGTAAAAGAAAAACAAAGTATGTGCCATCTACCTTGTCCATTTACTTAAATACTTGATGAATACCTTACTGTGATAGCTGGTACAAATTGGCTTAGGTCTTTATGCTCTCTTCCATCCCCTCTCTGCACGTTGACATATGTCTAGCTGCTATCTTGATGTTGCTCTTATCTGCCTAAGGGATCTCTCGACCAAAATGCGACGTTGCCTTGTTCTGTGACTTTTCTGGCTACAAAATCGCTCGATATCTGGATAAATGTAAAAATACCTACCATTCACTCTATGTATTGCGACTATGCGACGTCTCCAAATTTTCCCCAGATCTAGGGAAATTTTGAAAAATTCGGCTGAAGTGGCTTACCTACTACATAAATTTCAAATTTGTCAAATATTTTCCAAAAAATTCGATTTAAATTTCAAAATTCATTATTTTAATTTCAAAATCATTTTTATATAAAAATTAATTTACATAATCCTATTCCCATATTCTACATAATAAGTACGGGTGGCAAAAAATTGATCGAAAACATTTGATCGAATATATTTGATCGTCTAATCTAATAATCTAATAATAATTGATCGAAAAGGAAAATCATCGAAAAGAAACATTATCGAAAAGAAAATATAGATAAAATGAGAAAAATGAAAATAAAATTAAACAATTTACCATTTCTCTTTCGACAATTTCACCATTTCGACAAGTTCGGGACTTTTAAATCTGTTGGGTTAGCTACGACGATTATCCCATGTCATCGTAACTTTAAACAGTTGTCATCGATTCTATTTAGTAGGGAGCCAGTTAAACTTTTTTGGTGGACAATTTCACAAGGCTAAATCTGTGGCTAAATTATAATTATATGGAAATGCTTTGCTCTGTAATTGATCTACATAGTAGTGACATGACCTGTCAGCAAGTAAGAAGGTATCGTAAGCCGAATTTCAACAAAGTGGCAACAAACTTGTATGACAGCATTTTGTACACAAGCTTTTTTATAACGTCATCGTTGAGGGATCTGTCGCTGCACAGCAATCTATTTCCATGTTCTACAAGGTAATAATGAAGAAATGCTTGTAATCTTACCTTTCGCAAATAACAAAACCTAAAGAAGTTAGTTCCTACCCTACCATTAGTATCAAACGCAAAAAAATTTACTTTTGCGGATGTGTAATTAGAACTCAGGGTAGGAAACATAAAAACAATAAATTTTGATGATTTTAAACGGAAAGTTCTATTTCATCAAATGTTTAAGATCAATTTTGTGACACCCAGTAAGTACACCTGAATACTCTGTTCATAGTATAAAATTACTTTTGATGTTGATGATTTCCTTCTAAGCAAGTTACATGAAAAAAGAAATTGCACGGAAAAACTTTTAACACATAATAGGTCGATTTATAAACTTGCAATTTCCGTCGCGGTTATCGTTCGCGTTGCTGTTTCTGTTTGTCGTTACAGTCGCCGTTGATGTTCATAATTTATAAAGCTGACGTTTGGCGCCGTTATGTGATGGGTAGATAATCTAATCGGTTAAGCCCAAATAAATCAAAGTAAGATGAAAAGAAGAAAAATCTCACTTTCAACTAAATTATTGCGCGATTTTTGTTTTGAGTTTTCATTAACTGTCTTTTTTAATTAAGTAAAACGAATAAAGTTATCTATTTAGATATTCTTGAAATACTTCTGTGTTTTTCAAAGCACAGGCTTTTTACTGGTTAATATGCGAACGGCTCGAACGGTGAACTGCAAAACTTAAAACTTTGTTATGTTTGAGCGTCAGAAAACGTCACAACAGTGAACGGTGACAGCAACAGAGAGTAGAGAGTTGAAGTGTTTCCAGTACGTTGACGTAAACGTGAACCTCAACCACCTCAACGCACAAAAATAGTGTTTACGATATTCGCTGTGTGCATTTGGCTTGGAGGGGATAGATTGAGCTATCGCAGCGCCTATGGTGACAGGAGTCGGCGATTGTCCACATCATCGTAGTAGCGCGGCAGCGTGTTGTGGGTCTCGTGTTTGGTATTAAAATGAGTCATCGTTATTGTAGTGATGTCGAGTGTAAAAACACTAGCAAAAATAGTGCGTGTAAGTTTTATACGTTTCCAACCGCATCACATAAATTGGAGCAAAGAAAGAAATGGATAGCAGCTGTGAAAAGAAAAAAGTGAGTAACATAACCTCTGTCGTATATATATCATAAACATCGAAAATAGGAGCGGTATTTAAATGCTCAAGTAATAGTGATAAATAAATTATTTCGAACTATTTCCGTAAACGCAATTACAAGAAACTGACAGAATTCGCCGAGTTGCATCAAGCTGAAATAATATTAGAAAACATGCGATTATTTTTATTATTGTCAATAATAAATGGATTTCAACACAATTTTTATCTTATATGCAATTCTACAAGATATTTTTTTTCGTGACAGACGTTTGTCTAATGACACCAGCTCGGATAAAAAGGCAAACACCTGACTTTCTGTGCTCTTCGACATTTATGACATGCCCGCTTTTACCAAATCTTTACCTTTTCTTGGCGTTTCAGGCTGAAAGTTTATGTCATGATGAGATATTTTCTCAAATCCAGTGTACAAGATGACACTCATGACAAAAATATAGCAAGTATGCGGGAATGAATGAGGATAACTGTCGCTATCCCGTCACCAGAGAGCGCTACCAGTCTTGCACACAGCGAATAGTTCAAAATATGAGTTGAAGTTGGCAAACGCATCGTGACATTTACGTGTCATGACAGATAATGACAATTATTATTATTAGAATTTCTTTTTCTCAACTAAAAAGAGATTATTTTATTTGCGTTACGATACGCCAGAGCCTGCAAGCTTACGTATGTACGTAGACGTGAACGTGAAGGATATTTGAATGCGCATGCGTAGATGTCAATTTTCACGTATACGTTTACGTTATAGCTTCACTTCAACTCTCTAATATTAAGCCGGCTACGGACGATAAGCGATAATATAATATATATTATAGCTCACATATTATAAAAATATCGCTTTGTATTAAAAAGTACAAGTCGCCGCGCATTGGTGCCATAAATTATATCTATATCCCGGCGATGCCGGGCGATATATTTAATGTTGGACGAAATATGCTTTCCGAGCGATTTTTAGGATATATATTTCCCCCTCTTGTGTCGCGCTGCCCGTCAAGAAAGCAAAACGGCGTTGTTTACATGTTTGTTTTGAACGTGATTTGATAAATAAATTTGTAGGTTTGTAAAATTAGTTGCTGTTTCTATACAGATTTATAATATTTAGGTTTTAATATATTTTTTTTTAAACTCTTTAATTTTTTAGTAAAAGTCACTTTCCTATAACTAAGAATAATCTATCTATATACATACCTTATAGTAACTACCAGTCGCTCTAAGGAACTTATACTTTTCCGCGTATTTGTATTTTGCTTCTCTATTTAATTTTTTATTAAATCATGAAATTCATAAAAATTAGTTCAGTCCATTCGAAAATAATTTGTAAATTTTTCGTCATTTAATTCGTTAAAAAGTGTAAATTCTCCTCGTTCTTTTCGGTATTTGATGTGATTTGATAACCAGAATCTTATTGTTTCTTTTTGGTTACTAACCATAATTGATAATAATAATAATAATAATAATAATAATAATAATAATAATAATAATAATAATAATAATAATAATAATAATAATAATAATAATAATAATAATAATAATAATAATAATAATAATAATAATAATAATAATAATAATAATAATAATAATAATAATAATAATAATAATAATAATAATAATAATAATAATAATAATAATAATAATAATAATAATAATAATAATAATAATAATAATAATAATAATAATAATAATAATAATAATAATAATAATAATAATAATAATAATAATAATAATAATAATAATAATAATAATAATAATAATAATAATAATAATAATAATAATAATAATAATAATAATAATAATAATATTAATAATACATTGTCGCTTTCAGCATCCGATTTATTTTCTGATGAGCTATCAATGGTATCTAGCAATAACAAATTTTTCTCCATCGCCATTTTTGCAACTACATGCGCAAATGTGAAAGCAGCGTTTTAACTTCCAACCGAAACTGCAACTGTGAGCGGTAACTACAAGTTTATAAATCGGCCTTATCTCTTAACATGGAAATTCGGCAGATAGAATAGCCTTTGAAATTCATTTTGAGGCTCAAATTCACGCTCAAATTACATAAATTTATGTATATTATGTTAAAAACACGTTGAGTACGGGAGTGAACAAATAAAATTCATCTCTAAGGACGGAAATTTTTTTGGCACTTATCTTACTCAGATAAAGCTTAATTCATAAATTTTATGTTTCAACATTTTTTTTTTAAGTTTTTGTTAATTATTTCTTTTTTTTGGGGGGCTGAACGTTGATGCCTCGCAGTCTATACTCTATATGACTAAATTCAGAAGGATAGACGGTGAGGCATTGATGTGATGCCACAATTTTGCAAGTTAAGACCTGTCGATTTACATGCATGCGGGACAATGTATTTGTGCTGGAGCGGCAGTTGCTGCGTGTTTGAGCTAACGTAAACATAATGGGTGCTTTTGAGAAAAAAGAGATCACGTGAACTGTGGGATCATTGTATGGCTGATGAAGACGGCAAAGTTAGTGAATTTGGTGAAGTTCATCTGTCCAACAAGTATAGGCCCAGCAAGAGTGAAGATAAAAGTAGTGAAGAGGGTAGTGGTGAAGAGGATAATAGCGAAGAAATTATTCTTAAGCGTGTAAAATTGCATCATAAAGTATTCAATAGTCCAACTGACCCAAATCAAGCAGGTACTTTAAATATTACAGACGCAAAGAGTGATACTAAAACGCGTAATGCGAATACGGTAAATACATTATATTTTAATATAAACAAAAATTTAAAGTTATAAATTAAATGAAATTTTTCATGAATTTTTAGTCATTACGTTTTTTTTTTTTTTTTGGTTGCAGATAATACAGATGCCGTAATTGCACAGTTTGCTGAGATTAATAGTACCTCATAAGATGAGAGCGCTGATTCACCTATCAACGTAATATGGGGCCCAATTGATGGTACTTTACCAAAGCACTTCGATTTTACAGAGAATAGTGTTGGATTTAATGCAGAAATGTATCAACAATTTATTGATAAGCAGCCTTATGATTTTTTCAAAATTTTTGTGACTAACGAGATAATAGAATTTATGGTAAGCCAAACAAATATCGATGCCGAACAAACTCTAAAGATGAAACCAAAAGCTAGAGGACACGTAAAGAAATAGAATCATACCAACAATAAGGAAATGAAAAGATTTATGGGCTTTATTCTTTGAATGGGCATTATGAGGCTACCGCGACTAAAAGCATATTTGAGTACTAATCCTCTTTACCTAAACAAAGTAAACAAAATTATGTCAAGAAACAGATTTAAACAGCTTTTGCAAATGTGGCAATTAATTATTAATGATGATGAAAGTTTTGCAAATAATAGACTTACGTTATTTTTTTGATGGACGGGCTTTTGAATAGTGGACGTACAGTTTTTACCAATAATTACTACACCAGTGTGTCATTAGCTGCTGGTTTAAAGAAAAACGCACTAATGGAAATAGCGAGATTAAACAGATCAGCTGTTCACCTATTCACATTGTCTCATAAGGAGTAATAAGTGGTACAGAAAATTGGCTCTTGAAATTATTTTTGGCTCAGCACTGGTAAATTCAACGTTGCCAAAGAGGCAACCCAAAAAAAAATACAGATAACTGAATTCAGGCAGAATTTGGCATTGGCACTTGTGCTTTAGTGAAAATGACAAAGACAATTCAACAGTTGAACCCCAAAATGAGGTATCCCATGAACTTCAGGGACATGCTAAAAATCGTTGTACTGTATGTTATACTAAAAATAAAGAGCAATATGGTAGAGCTGCAGCACAGAACAAAATGGCACTGCATTTCATGTAAAAAAAGTTACTGCGTTTATTAACATCGAACAGAAAAATTATAATATTATTATAATATTGGTTATTTTTTATGTTAAATTAAACGCATTTATTTAGATTCATTTTTTATAGCATGTTTTGTTTGTAACAAGTCCGTTGGATTTACATTTTGCCTAATATTAGTAATATTTAAACCGAATAAAATAAACGTATATAAAACAGGATATGGCTCTTATTTTAAAGGTCAGCTAAACTTTTCTATTACTATAGACGGCCAAGAGCGAGCTCCTATGTTTCAAGTATTATATAATGTTTATTGTTCATTTGTACATAAAATTACATGAACAAGGAGACTGAAATGGAAATAAGTAGTTTTACATAATATACAAAAAATACAAATTAATTTGTGATAAACAATAATGGGTATCTACCTAAATAAAATTACAAAAAAAATAAAAAAAAAAACAAAATGCTAAAATACACACAACAAGAAAGGTTGGATGATTACATCACGTACATTAATTACCTACTCGTTGATTATGAATGATCTTATTTTCATTGCTCCGCTTATGAATTTATATAGTTTGCTAAGTGTGATGTAGTCTGTTAATGAAAGTATCGAGTCTAAGTCGTCCGAATGTCCTCGAGGTTTGATCAAGTCGCTTCTTAGGTTTTTATACATTGGACAGATCAGCAGTATGTGTTCGATAGTTTCTAGTACTAAACAATTGCAAATTGAGCTGATGACGTTAGTGTCTATTTTATGTGAGTTGTTGTTAAGATATAAATAAAGTTTTACAGTATTGGCTCTTCGTAATTGAGCTACAATTCGCTTAATATGTAATTTATTTTATTAAATTTGTTTTAAAACATTTATATGTAGGGTGACGAATGCAAAGCAATATTTTATTTTGATCTTCCAGTTATGTTAAATAAAAATGTTATGTTTACAAAGTTACGTTATAAAAACATATTTTGCACCAGATGATACGTTAAGTGTCTAACCCTTACCTGGGTCTCATTGCAAAAATCCTTATAATAAGAATTCTTAAAAGCCTCAGGCCTAGCTCAGATCAAAATGGGTCAGTGGGATTCGTTTAGAATTTACCTTCAAGTCAATGACAATGTCTTTAATTAAAAAGACTTAAAATAATTCAATTAAATTAATTTGGGCGCCATACCTTTAGATTTATAATAAATGTAAATTTGTCATTAACTTGTCAGTTGAAAGTAAGGAAAAATAAAGAACTTAAATTTCAAAACAATTAATCGGCTTTAATTTCAAATTGAATTGATGAATGATATTTAACAAATAAAAAAGAAAAATGAAATGTATTGACTTTAACAAATTAATCGGCTTACGTTATTTGACTAATAATACGTTTAAAATTGACTAGTACTTTGACTCAAAATTGTGTGTGTGGTCCTGGCCGACACTTATCTTTTGTGTGTTTCCGGATTTCAACGGTCGAACTGGTCCGTGTAGCTCTCTCTAGATGTAGCTCAGCTTATGATGACTTTAGACATTCTGCAGTTCTAGATGTAACTCAGCTTACGATGACTTTCTACATATTCTGCATACTAGGAGTTCTTAGTTATAAAGGCCAATTCATTACTGTCTTTACAAGCCAGTTTCTCAAGTTATCAGGGCCAGTTCCTTAATTTTTAAGAAAGAAAAAACGTGTCAGTTACAACACAAAAAAAAAACATATCTTTCCATTGTTTCAAAAAAAAAAAAAAAAACATGTGGTCAGCCATAAAAGCTTACTATTTAAATTAAACATTTTTAAATTGAACATTTCAAGTTTACAACAATACTAGAGATTTGCAATAGTATTTAAATTAAAATACATGAAGAATGGAGATTTTTTAAATAACAGAAAAAAAAAATATAAAATTAAAGGCAGCCATTTTGTACATTTTGTACACTGTGTAACATGTGTTTCTCATATTACGCGGAAATCTCGAAAATAAATTAATGAAATAAGTCACAAATAATTTCACCACATAATAAAATTAATTTCTACCATTCATTATAAAAAAAAATGATTTGGTTACCTTAGTTCGAAGAAACACTTAACAAAGCACTAAATTAAACCAACTGATTCATTCAAAACGTGATGTATTCCACAGGTGGCCAGGCGTGCGCACGACCTCTGACCGTAATTATTGATTTTTAGAGAAGGCGCATCATTGGTTGAGCTATAGAATGTCTTTAGATAGAGATAATTTCCCCGAATTAACATAATATTCATATTTCTAAATACGAGGGGCGCTCAAAAAGTATTAGAATATATTGGAATATTTGAACTAATTAAATATTGTAATTATTAAAAGGGAGTGACGATTACAACGTAACAGTATGTTTTTTTAGGTAGTGGGTTAGTATGGTTTGTTTTGTATTTGAGTTAATACTGTTAATATTTAAATCTAAATCGCAATAGCTAATTAGACAGCGATGTAATTGGTCAAACCAGTTGTATTTTAAATTATTGTTGGCAGACTCTTGAAGCTTAACTAAGTGACAAAGTGCTCGGTGAACATATCGATTTGGGTTTTTATTTTTTATTCCAAGAAGAAATTCTACAGTTTGTTTTATTATATAATATCCTTTTTCACATGATTTAGTTTCAGTTCTAATTATATGTGCTCCTGTTGATCTTTGCAAGAATAAAAAGTGTCTCCAAAAATTGTTTTGAACCTTCTATGTTTGTTCCAGATAGCGGAAAGCCCATATGCTACTAGCATATGTGAAAGTGGGAATTACTGCATTATTATCTATTGTTTTAGTTAAATCAAGAGAGGATATATGTGATGAATTTATTATTTTTAATACCACCCCTTGAGAAAATCTGGCTATTTGTTCACGCTGTTTTAGGTAATTTAAAAATAAGCCGTTAAAAGTAAATATAACACCTAAGTATTCGTATAGATTTGTCAGGTCTATTACAGTATTTTTATATCTAAATTGAGGTTGGTAGCCAATATTTGGACTTTTGCAAAATATAACTCTTTTGGTCTTTGATGGATTAACCTCAAGCCTAAGTTTGTCACAATATAATTCAAGAATTTTCAGATTTCTTTTTATTTCTATTTGAGATTCTGCGAATAGTACTAAGTCATCGGCATAAAGTAGCATAATTATATTTTCGCCATCATCAAGAGTAACCCCTTTGGCACCATGTTTTCTAAAATATTGGTTTATGAATAGAGCGAAAATTAAAGGACTTAATGTATCTTCTTGCAAAACTCCTTTGGTTATCTTAATTTTCTCTGACCTTTTAGGTTTTTGTTCAATAAATAAAGTTGCCGATTTGTATATTAGTTTTTAAATTCTAATAATCTTAGCGCTTATTCCAGTAACAAATAATTTTTCCCATAGCAAACTGTATTCCAGTGTATCGAATGCCTTCCTAAAATCCACAGAAAGCGCAAACAATTTTCTAGATGGAAGACGTAAGTAGTTATTTATTGTTGCTGTTAAAATATTATCATCACAACTTCTATTTTTACGGAAGCCTGCTTGGCACTCTGGTAACAGTTCATGGCTTTCAACAAAGTTAGTAAGTCTATTGTTAATAAGCTGCGTGAATAATTTCGTTTTGGGATTTATTAAGGTTATACTACGATAGTTGTTTGGATCATCTATTGGTCCTTTTTTATGAAAATAAATCATTTTAATGTTAGACCAAGAAGAAGGCATAGCTTCCTCCGAAAATATTTTGTTAAAAAGAGATTTTAAATACATTACCCAGTCTAGTGGCAGGTTTTTATAGAATTCGTTACTTATATTATCTTCCCCAGGTGCTTTATTATTTTTTATTTGGTTCAAAATATTAAAAAATTCTGAATTGGAAAAATCCGTGTCTAGATAAGGGTGTCTAGCGTCTAAGTATCGAGTTGTTGTATCTGGAGTTGGTTTATAGACATTTTTATAATAGATAATCATAGTATTCATGTCAATCTCGCTTTTACTATTTTTATTGTATTTCCAGAATTCATTAGGGTTATTGACGGTTTCTAATTTAAATCTTATATCTTTTTGATATTGGTGTTTTTTACTTTCTAATAACTGCTTGTATTCTTTTTTAGTTTTTATATATTGTGATGTTTGTTTATTTTCAAACAACAGTTTATTTGTAAATAATTTATTTAAACACTTATTTATTTATAACACTTTTATTTTAATTTATATATACTTCGAATGTCTTTAAACTGATCACTATTTTTATTCACCACTGTCTATCTACTAATTACTATTTATCTTCACTGTCCATATAGTAACAGATAACTGATGGCTCTCCTCCACCAATTTATATACAAATTGGTGGTCTAGAATGCTCCCCCACCAAAATTGCCACAAGGTACCAGAAACGTTATCACGTTATATTTAGACTAGAAATAGTACCTCGTTGACTCTGGAATGTTCGCGAAAGTGTCTCCACCATAGTCGTCCCATAGGTTTGGTCTTAAGGGGTTTAATTATGTAAAATAGGCAGACAAGTTGAGCCTTAAAGGCCAAATAATACAGAGAGGGACTTGGAGTATTAGAGCATGACTGAATAATGAAATGGCTCACATTACAATATTTTAAAACAATGTCATTTTCGAAATTTGATTGGTTTAAATTTTGCTTAGCTTTATTTAAATATTTTTTAGCTTCCCTGCACGATTGATCAAACCATGGTTTAGATTTTGAAATGGGATAAGTAGTAAAAGTTTGCTTTTTTTACATTCCTAAATTTTTTATTGTTAATGTGCTTCATTTAATTGATTATCTAAAACTTCTGTTAAATTTAATTGTGAATTTAATTCATAAATAGATATATTTTAATATGAATTTGATTTTAAGGCATCCCACCTAACTATGGTCTTAGAATAACCATTATTTTTTGTCTATTTAAAGTTTATTTCTATGGTTAGTACACAGCCTAAATGATCAGAAATAAGATTTTAAGTTTCCAGAAAGTTTGAAATAAAGTCGGTCCAATGTAAGTATAATTACCTTTGAAGTCATCATGCCTACCATTAAGTACGTAAAAACTCAGATTTTCTAAGGCTTCTACAAGTAATGTTCCTCGTGTATTCTTTACTTTATCCATTGAGTCATAAGTTTCCAATGGGAAATCACAATTCTGAAAGTGTATATTTTTCAATCCATTCAGACAACCTATCCTCGCATTAAAATCACCACAGATTGGCGTATTATTGTCATATTTGAAGTGTAGATATTATACACCTTACTAAATTATATTAAACAAACGTTTCTGGTTACTATCAGAGGTGTATAACAGGGGCAAGTGACTGGTTAATCCTTCCCAAATTCTACGCCATTGGTGGAATTGCAATTTTATCACAATTTTTCGATTTTTCAATACTTCCTACGTAAATATTGTACTCTTTCTTCATAGAGATAACGTTATTATTTTTCGAGATATTTTAAGTTAAACATGAAGCTGTACAATTATTTTTATTTCAATGTGTAATAATAATTATGTCGGTGTTTTGGGAATTGCATTTATTACGCAATTGAAACTTTAATCCGTATTAACAAAAATGTGTCTTCTGTTTGAGTTACACAGTATTTAAAGGTGTTATGATGGACAAGTAATTTGATTATTTTATAGACACATTATTTGTAAACAAATTGCTATTTCTGTGTGTTTATAAAATAACCGTCCTGTTAAAAATAACACAGGTTATCAATCATAACCTCCTTATTTAAAAATGATTTCTGCTCAGTACTTTAAAACTATTTGACGTAATATTGTCATATTTGGCCACATACGTGCTTTCATACGTGCTTTCATAATACGACATATTCAAAATAAGCTTAGATTTTGTGTAGTTGGCTCTGGTCTTACTTAATTGTTTCAATCTAATAGGGATGCTGTGATTGCTGTAAGTTGTTACTGACATATAAGATTGTCATTGTTGTAAAATTTAAAAAATTGATTAAATGAAAATGCCGCGGTACAACAATTTTACTAATCTTGAAATGCGAGACATGCTCTGTGTTTATGTAAACTAAAATTATTCCTCTCTTGCTGCTGCTCGAAGATATAAAGAAATATATCCAAACAGAGTTCATCCCAATCGCCAGACTTTCAGTAAAATGTTTAGTCGATTAGGATAAACTAGACAATTTAGGCGTAACAGTAATATGGGAAGACAGAAAATATTAACTATGGATCAGGACGATGATATTTTAGTGAGAGTTGCTGATAATTCTGAACTAAGTACTCGGCGATTAGCAGCAATGACCGGAGTAAGCCAGTCCTCAGTTTTTCGAATAATGAAAAAAGAACATTTACGATCTTACCACTTTACACCGGTACAGAATTTATTGCCTAGAGATTATTTTTTACGAATGAATTTTGCTCATTGGATGATAAATAAAAAAATGAAAATCGTAATTTTATTGAAAAAATTATTTTTACTGACGAGGCCACATCTACACGTAGAGGAGTTTTCAACTGGAGAAATGGTCACAATTGAGATATTGAAAATTCCCATCTATTCCGAGAATTAAATTTTCAATACGAATTTAAGATAAATGTATGTTGTGGTATATTTGGAGTTTGTTGGGCCCATATGATTTACCAGAAAATTTGAATGGTAACTCGTATTTACAGTTTTTACAAACTACACTTTTCGATTATCTAGAGGAATTGTCGATTAATAGAAGAAGATACATGTGGTTCATGCAGGATGGAGCATCACTTCATTATTTAATAGTGCGGAACTATCTCGATAATCAATTTCCTCATCGTTAGATTGGCAGAGGTAGTGAATTTACGTGGCCGCATCGAATTACCGATTGTAATCCCTTAGATTTCTATTTTTGGGGTCATATGAAGTCACTAGTATATTCCCAAACAATAAATACTCGACAGAAACTATGGCAGCAAATTTAAAATTCCCTTAATTTTTTGCCAATCAGCCAAACGTATTTTTTAAAGTTAGAAGATCGTTTAGCAAAATAATGAATAAACTTATTGAGGTAAACAGGGGTCACATTGAAAATTTGTTAGAAAAGGTTCTGGTTTTTGATATTTTCCTCTTATTAAAATTGTTCCATTATTTAGATTATTTTTTTTTAATTGTTTAATCCATGTTTACGTGGTTAATCACTCTCTGTGAAATAAATGGGCTGTATGATTTAATTACTGGTTACATAAAAAAAAAACAAAAATAAAAAAAATTGTGCCACTCAGCAATACAAAGCGTTTACAATAATAATTTAACTCAAAATAATTTTGCAGCTTCATGTTTAACTTAAAATATCTCGAAAAATAATAACTTTATCGCTATTAAGAGAAAGTATAATATTTACGTAGAAAGTATTGTAGAATAGAAAAATTGTGATAAAATTGCAATTCCGCCAGTGCCGTAGAATTTGGGAAGCATTGTCCAGTCACTTGCCCTTGTCGTACGCCTCTGATGGTAGCCGAAACGTTTATTTAACATAGTTTAGTAGGGTGTATAGTATCTACACTTCTTGCCAAATATGACAATAATACGTCAAACAGTTTTAAAGTACTGGACAGAAATAATTTTTAAATATTTCTAAAAAACATCCTGTAACTCAGAATGAAGACACATTTTATTTAGGTGATTTGGGTTTAATCTTCATATTTGAGCTTAGAATTCTATAGTTGAAATATTTCCAATTAGTAATGAATCACCCTGTAGGTATTATATTATATAAAAAATATAAATACCCTAGGGATCCAACACTAATGGCGATGCATAAACCAAGTCTGCTTGAGATTATTCATTGATAAATCGTGTATAAACTTATATTGTTTAGTAAATTGTTTTTCATTTAATTAGTTTTTCGAAACTTGTATTAGGTATGTATTTGATTACGACAAACTTTAGCTGGCTGTAAATATATAAATGCGAGTTTCGGAATTTACACAATGCTTCGTTTATAAACTAAAAAAGTTCTCTGAACACATCCAGTGCCAGGGTCCCTTGATACCCATCTAAACTATCTCACATTCGCACACACGTTCCATCACGCATGCCGTTGGCGGTAAATCAAATTATCGCGACCACCTCCTCCGTATCAGTTTAATTTCTTATGGGGATTGGGTTAATTGGAAAAGTTTTGCCAATTTTAATTTGGCTTGCAACGTCGACACTACATTTATAGTGACGGTGGTTATCTCCATTATTTTGATAATAAATGATGAGGCAGTTCCTCAAATTTGTAGTGACTCGGATGTACTACATACCTTTCTTCACACCTTATTGCGTAACTTATACTCTTATTAGTTTATTTTTTAATAACAACGACCAGCTCTAATGCAGTTAACTTCTGACCCACTATGTGGCGCTTTCATCGATATCAAACAAATAACGCGGCTGGAAATTTAAAAGCCTGATAATAACAATGTAATTGTTTTGAATCCATTTTCTTGTCCTAAAACAATAAATAAATACCTACTTATTTGTGACAAAAGTTGGCTACTGTTTGTGTTACTTATATGGCTACATCTTACTTTGGTAAATTAAAGAATACCGCATTGGGGTTGTTAAATTTATTCATGTGGCATGAGTAGATGAAAAACCTGTTAATGGAACTACAGCAAAAACAGCTAACTTTCGAGATATGGCGTTCACGTGAACGAGGCCACTTTCATCATTTTACAAAAAAAACATCCAATCAAACTGCCATTTTGTCAAAAAATAATCTAATCTAAGTGTCATAATGTCATCTAACCATCGGCGTCGGTTGAATTCTTCTAAGCGGATATTGATCGGTGTGATGTTTTACTTTATCCCAAAGACTTAAATTTGTAAGGTCTCTTAAACTCTTCAGTTCTACGTCTATTCTCTTCGCTAGACATTGAGATACTGAGTAGTGGCGTTTGCTTCATATGTCTTTTTTGACGTCGTCACCCACTCCCCATTCAAGCGAACGAGGTCCTTATGTAATGCTTAGGTCCTCTTGGCATTGCGTATGGCTTACGTCACGATAGCCGCCATCTTGCTTACTTGAGTTGTCTGACTTAGCCAAGTCGCAAACCTTTATCCTGTTGACAGGTTTTTTGACAGGTCTTTGACAGGTAGCGTCATCTTTTGGAATCATGTTAGGTTAGGTTACTTTTACGCAACCAATGTTCATTGTTTCTATTTCCCCCAACTGAGCCACCTTCACCTCTAAGTTAGGTTAGGTTGACAGTTGGCAGTTGACAGTTGACAGTTGACAGTTGACAGTTGACAGTTGACAGTTGACAGTTGACAGTTGACAGTTGACAGTTGACAGTTGACAGTTGACATGGCTCTTAAATGTCAAATTATTTAAAAATGTATACTTCTTTTGATAGTTATTGCAAATAATAAATATCTCAATTCAGGCTTTCCATAAATAAAAGTACAGAAAGACAGATAATAATGTTCTTATACAAAGCACTTTTTTATTATATAAAAGAGAGGTAGGATATAATGCCCATTTCAAATTTGGATCATTTATGATACCAAGGTACTTTGCTGTTTTTCATTTTAATTATAAAGTTGTCATTTATTTGTATGTTGAAAGAAGGCCTTTGTAAATTACATTGCTCTCTATGGATCTACTTTAACACAAAATAGTTTTCAGCAAAAAAGTTCGTAAAGACAAAGCTGTGAAAAAAATTAGATCCAGCCATTGCCAAATCCATTGTGAATACAGTGTACGAACTTTATAGACAAAATACCATTCCCACTCTTGATATTATACATAAACCCTTAAGTGAAACTTATTCCGATACATATACAAAAAGGTCTACATTGTATAATTGGCCAAAAAATCGGTTTTAAATACAAAATGATAGATAACAGAAGTGCAGTTATGAAATAAGACGAATAGTAAACTGGAGAAAATCTTATTTACAGAAAATTCGTGAATACAAAAATGAAAGCAGGCTAATTTATTTTCTGCATAAAACGTGGTATGATTCGCAAGATACTGCAAAAATGGGCTGGAAAATGATAATAAATATTGCCAAGCCTTAGGCATCCCTCCAAATAAAGGTACTCGATTGATGATATTAAACTGTGGCTTAGAGAACGGTTGGGTTGACAATGCCTTATTATTAATTAAAAAAAAAATGATAGCTGCCAGATTAACTACCATTCAAATAAGAATTCCGATATTTTTGAAGAATGGTTTGCGAATTCACTGTTACCTAATTTAAAGCCAAAAAGTGTAGTAGTTATGGACAATGCTTCATATCATTGCAGGTTTAAGGAAAAGATACCTAATAAAAACTCTAGGAAAGATGAAATTCAAGAATTTTTAATAAATCACGATTTATATTTTGATAAAAAATATAAACTTTTGGAAGTCCTAGAGACTAAAGATTTTGAAAAACAGTATATAATCGAAGAAATTGTAGGTGATAGGGGTCATACAGTTTTAAGGTTGCCACTATATTTTTATTTTAATCCTATAGAGTTACTCTGGAGCCAATTGAAACAAAATATTCAGAGAAAAAATATATTTCCCAAATTTGATTATCAGTTCGTTAACTTGATCAAAGAACAAATAGATGCGATCGGAAAATCGCAGTTATAAAACATGTGGAAGAATACCGGAACAACAGCGGCAGACACATAAATAATGGAGAACGATTTATCATAAATCTCAATGAGGATGACGACGACGATGATATAATTGATGATAACGAGGAAGAGGAAGACGAGGAACAGGAATTTGGAAACAATGAAGAAATCTGAGTTAAATCAGCAATATGTAAGTCACATTTTTATTACATAAGTCGGTCCATGCTTAGATTATTTGTACATTTACTTTGTAATTCTAATTTTAAATTGTTTTTTTTTATAACTGAATTAATAAAATGTTGACGCTCGTATTGTTTACAATTGAGAACATGATGTCACTTGAGAAGTAACCCAACCAGTAGAGATATGTTTTTGCACTATAACCAATTAAGTCAATTATTTCCTACCTACATAAGAAGGTATGGCATGCAAAATTGATATAAAATAAGAAACCTTCATTTCGAAAGAATTGGAAATGCACTAATTAAAATATTATTTATTCTAGAGGCAGCATTTTATTTGTCTGAAAAAAATTATATATCGTTAGTCGGTAATTTCAATAGATACTTTGCAGTTGGTATATATTTATTTCAGTTTTTAATTTTGTATCATATACTTGGAACGCAGTACCTATATCTCTTACTTGTAGGTATTTTGTTCATAATCAAATCCTCAAATTGATTGATTATTAATCTTTTTTTGCTTTGTAAAATTATTTATTACATCTATTTTATATAATGAATTGTAGATATTAAAATATGCGTTAATAATTAATATTTAAAATTCTCCAACCAATGAAATTAAATAATAAAGTGACACAACGATGCGATGACACTGGCTTCTCCTTAATTTGCAGACACGGACTACAAGGCCGCACGACGCGATAATACAGTCTGTCTACACAGGTTATCGGTTCATTTCAGCGACATAGAGAGAAATAATAAACTGGACTACTATAGTCCCATACAGAGTTAAGTTATTAATTTTTAGTATTATAATAAGTATATTACTATCGTCCAGGGACATAATAATGACATACTCATGGTATAAACTCCTTTTTAGATTTATCCATACATAATATTTAATGATTTTTTTTTGGAGCATCTTCAAACGAAAGCCGAACTTTTTTTTCCATTATCGGTATTACTTTGTAGTTGACTTATTCTTTGGATGGACTATACCTTTTGGTTAACATCTAAGACGCATAGATGACGCCATCGTTGCTGCGATCGTTGCGTTTCCTATCTGTGTCCCTAATCTCTGCACTTAACAATATTAGGTTAAGATAAGATAGTTATTTTGCAGCACATGCCAACCAATTGGTCATAAATGGGCAACCATTTAACATGTTGAAAAAACAAACGAACTTTTTAATGTATATTATTGTATATGTATACTGAATGTTCAAAAACATATACGCCAACCTTACTTTTTGTTGTATTTTTAACTATTTATGTAATCCGTTAGGAAGCACCATATTTTGAAACGAGTTAATATTTGGCAGACGAGCGTAGTGAGGTCCAGCAAAATGAAAAAGTTGAAATGGTACAAAAATACTCTGATAGAATAAATTATGGTTGTGGCATGTAATATCTCTTAGAGACAAACTTGTATATACAGAGCGTTCAATAAACAGTGGACCAAACTTTAGATGTAGTTAGTTTGAATTAAAATAAGTTTATTTAAATCAATTTAACTAAGTACAATTTTGCTTGCTTAAAAAAAGTTACAAGGTGGAGAAAATATTTTTTTTTATATTTTTATAATAATTAAATTATATTTTTAAAGTAAGTTTTTGTTGGCAGATACAGTCGAATACTAGCTTGTTTGTTACTGCTTATCTACAGTGAGTTTTAAACTGACCTGAGTTTTTAAGAATGGACATTGGGAAAAATAAATAATTATTTTAAGCAAGCATTTAATTCCCTTAAATAAGGTATACTTTTTACATGTCTCTAAAATGCACCAGTTCAGAGAAAACTAAATTTGAAATAGTTTTGTTAAATAATACATAAGTTATAACAAATTAATTCAAAACTTTAAATTTTTAATAGAAACTAAAACAATGCAAAGAACATGACAACATAAGTGATAAAGAATAGATAAAATTAAATTTAAAAAATAGATAAAAATTTTAATCTAAGAACAATATGATACGTGAAATTAATTTTAAATTTATTTTTAACAACTTCTCCATAACCCCACGTAACACAATTTAAACGACAACCGCTCACTTCCTTCTCGAGATTTGCAAAGTACGGTTTGCGCACGTACCTAGTGTTTCTTTGGGCAACCACGCCGAGATAAAACCGACTCGTGTTGATTCAACGGGCCTTTTGGTTTATCGAGTTTAATGTGGTAGTATGTGCCGATAAATAAGCTAATATGAGTAAATTTCCGTAATTATATTGTCTCTTATATATGCTTATTGTGTGTTAACGTTGGGATAATTGTCAGGTAATGTTTCTTTCAACTTATATTTTAACATTTTGCTGGATTTAGTTGGAAAACTGAAAGGATCATCCATTTGCTTTTTTTATTACCATCATGCTGACGCGTGCCGGTTATTATTATTATTTTATTTTATATAGAATATAGCTACCCTACCTAATAACATTTTTAAGCTTCCTTTAATACTTTGATATATACGCGGAGAGGCAACTAAATAATAATTGAATTACAAGTCAATCTGGAAATACAGTTTAAACGGAAATCTATAGCTCTTAACTTATTTTGGCCTTATAAATAATTCATATCTTGTTCAGATGATGTAAAACTCCAAGCTTTAAGCTCCAAGTCCGAGTTACGTAGTTTCTCCAAGAAGCTTAGAGTTACGTAGTTTCTTCAAGTTCCAAGTTTTAAGTGCGAGCTTTAAGCTTCAGGTATAAGTTCCAGGTTATGTAGCTTCTCCAAACAAGCTCCAAGTTTCTAAGTAAAAGCGGATTGTCCACGACATATGACAGGGAAGTATCACTACTGGAATGCTACATGGTCGACACAATTAAATATATTTAACATCGATTCAGCTTCATTCAATTCATTTTTTTTAACAGTCAATTTTATTTATTCGTTTTTTCAAATTTAATTATTAAGTATTAATTTATTGTATAAATTCATTCTTTTTATTAAATGTTTTTCATTTTTTTCATTTTCTTTTATTTGTCAGAACTCATAACAGATAACTTTAAGTACTTAATTAAACAGGGCATATAAAATCAGATATGCTTTCCAAGTTACTCAAAAACTTGTTGGCTCTCAACATTTTTATCGTTATCTTATTATAGTATCTTTCATTTTATCGTTAAGTAAACTTTGACCCGCGAACAGGTGAAGCTATTCTGATTTTATTTTTCCTGGTCAATTTATGAATTCAGGCAGTACCAGCAATTTAAGCTAAATCACTTCTTAAGTACAATTTACATAATAGAATTTAAAAAGAAGGTAACAAATAGCAAAAGCAAATACTTAATTCAAAAATAGACCTTCTAGATTTTCAAGAAATTTTTTCTAACTGCAAAGAATAAATTAACTGAATAATTTGAAAATTAGAAAACACATCTCTCCTACAAATTATTAAGACCATTCCCAAACCCCGAAGATGAAAAAAAGCAAGTTGCGGAAGGCAATCAAACCCAGACATCCTCTAGAACTTCCACGACATTCACTGTCGAGATCCCTAGACAGAAATTTTGATGTGCTAGTTCTTGCCAGACAGCGCTCAGACTCGTTCCCAAATCTCCAAATTCCTTTCTACAGCACCGGTATATGAGAAATGCATTTATGCATATAGTCCATTGCAAGATACGCTAGAAAGTGCAATGGCCTGGAAACCTCTTGGAACGTTCGCCAACATGCTGATCAGAGCCGGCTTAGGTTAAGTGTTATTTGTTTAAATGTTAAAGATAATTTTTAAAGTTTGATTTTTACAAAGATCCTTTTGCGGTCTAAATTGCATTGAAGAAAATATTACACGTTGAGAACTTGTATTAAATTAAAAAAAAAATAACAATGGTTTTATTACCAAACACATGTTCAACTAAAAAATATATTGAAAATTGAAACTGACTAAAATTAATAAGTATTAATTTAAAAAGAATATGTTTCACTAGATTTATTTTGTGGAAATGTAGGTAAATGAATTTAAAAACGTCTATATTTCTAAATCACTTTCACAGTCACTAATTTCATGTTCTGAAATAATATCACTCTCATCATCAGTATCATCCAAATATATTTTAATTTTTTGAATTGAATTGTTAAATCTCCTATATTTCTCTTCGATTTTTTCAACATGTTGAATAGCGTTTTTCCAGTTTTCAACAGTTATACAGTTAAATGCATTTTTTACTACATTAATTACAGAAGAAGTGGACTTAGGAGAAGAGTTATTTGCTCGAGAATAATTTTTTAACTGTGACCATGATAATTTTATGAGGTTCAAAATACAGTAGTAGGGTAGTAAACGTAAAACTTCAAATTCGTGTTTTATTGCTGTGGGGTCGATAACATATTCAGTTTAAAAATCAACCAAGTGTAAAAGTTCTACTAACTCTTTTATTGTGTAGTTTTCTTTAAAAAAAATATCATTCTCCATCAGAAAGTTCTGAATCACTGATTTTGTAAAATTGATATTTTTGTTTTTTTCGTACCAACCAAGAATGGTACGGGGCATTATCCATAACTATTACGCTATTTTCATTTAGTTTTGGTAGTAATGTACTCTCCAACCATTTTTCAAAAATAGTACTTTCCATTTCCTGGTGGTAGTCCAAACCAATAGCCAATACATCCTTTGCAGACAGCAAAAAAGCTCCTTCTACCCAACCTGATTCTTCACCATAATGTAAGACACATATTCTTTTTCCTCGAGATGGGGGAGTGTCGACATTACATTTCAAACTTCCATCAATCCAACATTTTTTTATGATGTCGTGAGTGTAATACCAGGTTTCATCTCGTCGATACTTTGTAACTAAATAGAGATATTCTATTCTCCATTTAACAAAACGGCTGGATTCCATAATTGTTTGCCTATTATTAATGGTTTTAAATTAAATTATCATTACAATTGTTTATCAAACCTTTAGTATTGTTACGCAGCACCCTGCAGTAGCCTGCGGCTGTTAAAAGAAACGTACGAATATAAAAAGAAGTGGAATGCTACTCATCGCCCTTCAGTGTGCTGCGGTCCTCATAAGTAAAATTACAAGTAAAAGAAGATAGAATAGTCCAGAAATGTATGGAAATGTCATTGCCGGTCAAGAATATTCTAGATGACAGTGGCATGGCAGCCTATAGGCGGCCGTGACAATACCGATGTTGACGTCATAAAACCTGCGCACCGCTTTACCTATATTCTTATCTTACCTATATTCTAAAAACCAGCCGATCCCCCGTACTATAAAACACAAAAAGTTGCATATAGTTTGAAAAGACAAAACAGATTACGCAGACTAAAATAAAACTCGTGACCCATAAAAAATACATAGCATAAGGCAATCGCTAAGAAACCTAAAACCAATAAATCCATTGTAGTTGTAGGTTTCCGACTCCTACTACTTCAAGCGATGCAAATAGCACTTAGTAACGAAGACGACATAGGACTGTCCCCTGTCAATAATCCTATATAACCCATGCAATTAGAAAATGCCAATATAAATTACTCCAAGCATACACTTATACATTATTTAGATTTAGGCCCTATTATTAATCAGTTACATAACTTAGATAAACATTTTTTCATTAGTTATAATCTGAATAGCGAAAACACAACTAATCAAATTTCATATTATGCCTTTTCTTAAGAGGAGTATTTACTATGTAACGCGGAGCATGCAAGGGTTTCGTAGTATCCCACTTTTAAAGATTATTTTTGACTTTTTCTAACGGAAAAAAATATGTGCGTGTAGGTAAAGGTCAAATCTATGCTCCTCTGGAGACAGTTTTTTAAAATTTGATTCAGTTTTTTATAAAAAAAAAAATACGAAACCTTACATTGCAAGATTTTTCGTCTGGAAAGTGGTGCATCTGTTAGATTTTTAAGAAATTAGTATTTGTGAATGAAAACAATTTACAATATATTTAACTAATGTTTTACGAGGGATAAATAAATTTTACGTATTTGTACACCTTATTTTTTAAGTAAATCATTTCTGTAATACTAAGATTGACATATTATATGCAAGGGTTTCATAGTACACCAATTTTACGGATTATTTATTTTTACTAAAAGAAAATTTACGTACAGATAAATGCTAAACCCATACCTCTCTGGGGTCACTTTAAAAATTTGAATCAGTCTCTTTTGAGGAAAAGAAACGAAAAGAAATAGAAATGTTAAAAAATGCTAGAAGGGAACAATATATTTAATTTTTGCCTACAGGAGCATTTATTTTTCTTACAATAGAAATACGTTAAAAGCTTTTTCATCTAGAGCATGACACCAACAAAATATATATATTTTTCTACCATTTAGTGATAAACAGTGATTTGAATTCATTTTGTTATTTATTACATTCAGTAATTTCGCTCAATTACATTAAATTAATTTTATCAATTATTTATTAAAGAATTATCCGAAATTAGAAGGTATACACTGAGATGTGAATTATAAATATATTTTTGTTTAACTTTTATATCGCACGGTTTTTTTTTTGTTTAATAAATACCTCTTCGAGTTAACAATAATTATTAATTCCAGCATGTTAACAATTTTTCAATTCGTTAAAGTAATGTAAATCATTTTTCTTGCTTTCGCCAATCTCTATAGATGAGAAACAACGATTGTGAAAAGCTGATTGGGCACTGTGGCACAATAAAAGACGAAAACGAGTCACTGCTTTAAAATTTGGAGAAATTTGTAAAAAATATTCTAAATTTTTTTATTTATTGGCCAAGGACAATTAAGTTTTACTATACAGGGTTTTGTGCCAAAGCAAAGTCATGTATTGATATTGTAAAACGCAGATAAGTAACTATCACATCAATAGAAATTGAAAATTCACATATAAAACTCTGTAATAATTATTTATAACTTTATTATTATTTATTATTATCTTATTTAATTTTAAATATAAATTAATTTTCATTTTAACTTAGAAATTTTTGAAAAGTTCACTATACTGTTTAGTTGTTGCAAGTTTACTGCGCTTGAGTAGCTTTCAGATTAAAATACAAATTGATTTAAAACCTTTATCTAACACATGACAGTTAATGACTGACATTATTGATGTCATTTTAGACAAGTAAACTATCAAATAACACACTAGTGTATTATAATTCATAACTCACTAGTTCACGTTCATATTTAAAGTAAAGTAGTATTCTATTTATTTATTACTATTACAAACAGAATTCACATTGATATTGAAATTAAAGGAAAACGCTAACGGTTTATTCGAATTTGAAGTCATTATAAAATTCGTTTGTTCATTGGAACCAGACGCTCTCATTTCGGTACATCTGCTGATAGTCCTGGAAGACGCCGACACACTGTCAAGTCATTCTGACATTTATAGGGTACTGAGACGCAAGTAGCTTTGATTTGATCACAAAACTTATTAATTAATATCTCATAAAAAAAGACGATTTCTTCCACCTGTTTGTTGGATATAACATTGTGTGCCACTCGTGTGTTATGTTTCCTAAGTTATTATTATTATTATTAAGTTTGTTGACATAAACATTATTTTCATAATACAAATAAATATATTTCTGTTAAAGAATGGTCATAATTTATTTAATATATTCATTTAAACATGTTTTTGTTTTTTGTCTGAATACTAACTTTTTCTATATAACTTCTTATACCCGACATTTTGAGATAAAAACCAGACAATTAATTAGCGTACTTACAATTTTTCGGGAATAAGAGTTTCAATGCTATACTGTTCCTCAAATTATGAAAATACTAAAGAATATTTAAAAAAAAATTAAAAACCCAATTATTAATATCTACAGAAAAACTTACTTGACAACATCGTGTTTCTTTTTTGGAAAACTTTTTCTTGTTACTTTTTTCAGAAAATGTTATTCAAAACTTGATGTTTAATTAAACTTAAAACTTTATTTATTTAAAAAATTCTGTACCATAAATATAAATTTGGGCTGCGCAGTGAACTAGGTACTCTTCTAGGAACCGAACCCAACTTTTTACATATAAAATTCGTTTAAAAAAAATGTTTACAACCCCATGTAGTAGTTTTTAGTTAATACAATTAATATAGCTTATTATATCCTTTTTTAACTGACTTCAAAAAAGGAGGTTCTCAATTCGTCGGTACATTTTTTTTTATGTATGTTCAGCGATAATTCTTTAACACGGTGCCCGATTTCAATGATTCTTCTTTTTTGCTGAGAAGGGGTACTTTAGGGGTGGTCTCATATTTGGTCAAAATCTTATAATTGGGTCCATGAGAAAATCCTCAAACTCTTCATTTTTTATGTATGTTTAGCGATAATTCTTTACCACCTTGTCCGATTTCTAGGATTCTTTTTTGTTAGTAAGGTGGTACCTTAGGGATGGTCCCATATAAATTTGGTTAAGGTGGTGATGGCATCTGCACGATTTTTAAGTCAGTTTTTTTTTAAATTACTTTTAATATTTGTTACGTAGATTAAAAAAGTTTAATAATATGGTGCTTTCTTGATGCGTTATTTTATGATTTCACTTTGTATATGTTTAGGTACAGATAATTATTATTATTACTGCCAGTTTATTTTAATTCAGTAAAATAATATTTTGTTAATCCAAAAAAGGCAAACAAAAAAGCCATGTCAGATACAGTGTAATAATAAAAAGTAGATATATAAATTATAAATATACTATATTATGTACCAACTTTTTCTTTTACTCTCGCCTTTTTGTCGTAAAAATTTTTACCTGTGACGTCCGTACCGGGTTTGAACTGAATAATTTTGAAGAAAAATATGGTACGCCACTGCTTTTTCTAAAAAACAAAATTATCTTTAAAATCCTTATTTATTTTGGAGCAAATTTGGTTTATAGATGTACGACGCACTCTTTTTGCGCAAGACAATAGAAACCAACAATTTTTTTTTAAGTTTATTGAAACTGCATTTGATATTTTGTTGAAATTTGGTAGGAACCCACCATGAGTGGAAACACTTTTTCTTGGGTAAAATTTCATAAAAATATCTAATAAGAAACATGATAAAACAGTTATTTTTTAAAAAAATTATAACACTATGTAACTCAAAAATTAAGAAGTTTACGACATATGTTGATATTAACTTTTCATCTTAAAATCACCCAAGGATTCACACCCTTGAGTATCGGCACTCAATTAATAAATACCCTGTATTAATTGATATTACCTTATTCAAACTAATCGTCTATTTTTTCGTTATTTGTATGTTGGTTTTATTTTGCCCATCTTTCACAACTCTATACTTCTAATTATAATTTAATCTAACAGGGCTATTCACTAAATTAAAATATAAAAATCTGATGTGTCCAACACATGACTTTCCTATCTAGTTTTTGTTTTGTCATTATCTTTTTATTATAGGCTTTTTCCGGTTGTTTTGTACAACCTATTGCAGCATCTCTATAAATGTTTAGAGGATAAACTAAATATATACATTTTCCACATACATCTACCTCGAAACATTTTTCTATAGATATTCATGGAAAACGAAAATACTGAAAAATTTAAATTTCCTACAATTTTTTCATTACGGTCCATTTTAGAAAAATCATGTATAATCAAAAATTATAGAGATCGATATCGCAAACAACTTTTATTTCAAAAACTTTCATAAAAATCAGAATTTTGCACATTTTGTCAAATTTCTCGAATACGGACCATTTCAGGAAATTTTTATATAAAACAAAAATTATAGATAATAATATTAGAAGTAACTTTTATTTGAACAATTTTTTTCTCCAAACATTAATAACAGATATATTCCATAAAATATAAAAGTGGCCTCTTATAAAGTACCCCCCCAGATGTTCCGACTATGTCCAAAATCTAATTATTTCGCGTCAGGCCGAAATAAAACTTAAGTTTAAAATTTAATGTTTTTTTCTTTATCCGTTTTTGAGTTTTCTTCAAAATTCGAAATTTACACATTTTCTCAAATATCTCGAATACGGTCCATTTTAGAGAAATTATGTATAGAATAAGAATTATAGAGAATTATATTGCAAACAACTTTTATTTGAACAATTTTTATAAAAAAATATTTTTTTTTACATTTTGTCAAATTTCTCGAATACGGACCATTTTAGGAAAATTTTGTATGGAACAAAAATTATAGATAACTATATAAGAAGTAACTGTTATTTAAAGAATTTTCTTCTCCAAACGTAAATAACAGATATATTCCATAAAATATAAAAATGATCACCCATAAAGTACCCCCCCAGATGTTCCGACTCTGCCCAAAATCTAATCAGCTCATTGAACGCTGGAATAAAGCTTAAGTTTAAAATTTGGTGTATTTCTGTGTATCGGTTCATGAGTTATGCGTTATACACACACACACACACACACACACGCACGCACGCACGCACGCACGCACGCACGCACGCACGCACGCACGCACGCACGCACGCACGCACGCACGCACGCACGCACGCACGCACGCACGCACGCACGCACGCGCACGTTCTCACACACACACACACACACACACACACACACACACGCACGCACGCACGCACGCACGCACGCACGCACCCACACACACACACACACACACACACACACACACACACACACACACACACACACACACACACACACACACACACACACACACACACACACACGCACGCACGCACGCACGCACGCACCCACACACACACACACACACACACACACACACACACACAAACAAACACACACAGACATCATCGCGAAAATAGTCAAAACGGATTCAGGGGACCTCAAAACGTAAAAATCCATCGAAAACTCGAGGTCGAAAAAAATCATGATTCCTATACTTTCCTTATATCTGTATACAGATAGGAAAGTAAAAATAATGTAAAACCCTCTAATAAATCGAACTGCGTTATAACAATATCTCACAATGCACCAAGAAAAACAAATACAATTCTGGTTTCCCTAATTTAGGTAACTCTGACTCACCTAAGAATTGCTGTAACCGTAGTAGAATTTTTCGATTCCTTTGTCTCAGTTTCGCGCGTTAGAGTTTAGAATATGTATCCCTAGTTACAACCCCAATCCAAGGTGCGGTCCACCCACATGAATGCGGATCCAGCCTAATCAGCAGGAAGCTTATCAACCTATAAATACCATTGTTCTCAATTTTAGAAGCAGATTCATTATAGCCACTCGTAATTACTGTTCGGGAGAATCTCTGTTAATTTTCCAAATAAATTGTTTTTTAAAAAGTATTTTAACGCTCGTTTAAATTTATTTGGCGCAGTCATTCGGATGTTATAACGAGTTCAATTTCGTGATTCTCGGTTCGTTTCAACGATTTGTGTAACAAAAAGAACATTTTCGACGGTCGAAACTTAAGAAAATTCCATTCCGAAGAATTAACACTGGCTTTGGGAGAAGCATCGCCCGCCACCCTCCTCTAGCATTGGAGACAAACCTGGGACAAGCATCGCCCGCCTTCCTTTAACATTGGAAAAACCTGGGACAAGCATCGCCCGCCTTCCTTTAACATTGGAAAAACCTGGGACAAGCATCGCCCGCCTTCCTTTAACATTGGAAAAACCTGGGACAAGCATCGCCCGCCTTCCTTTAACATTGGAAAATGAACGTAATGTAAGTTAGTATTAGTCCTTTTAATCCTTATTCCTTTTCAAGTGATAAAATAACGTGTAGTCTACATTATTTTTACACAGTAACTTTTATTTTTGAGTATAAACATTTTGAATGATAAATATTTCGAAGAATAAATATTTTGAACAATGAATATTTTTGAAAATAAATATTTTTAAAAAGAAATATATTAAAAATATTTTTAAAATAGAAATTAAGAATAATTTTGAAAAAGAAATAATAAGTAATATTTTTGAAAATAGGAAATAATAATTTTTTTTTGAAGAAAATATATTTTTGAAAATAAATAATTTTTATATTGTATATATATGAATGAATTTGAAATTGATGAAATATCAGAACCTTTTAACAGAAGCTTAAATATATTTAGTAGTAGTAGTTCAGATTCAGAAAGTGAACCAGAACTTTTTTATCTTAATAATAACGTAGATTTAGAAATAGAAATCATGCAGAATCAAGTAGTAGCACCTGTTAACTATCAATTAGTAAAATTATATATCGATTTAATTCCAAATTTTGATGGAAATCCACATACATTAAATATTTTTATTGATTCATGCGACAACTTGAAAAATACACATGGTATGGCAGGTGAAGATCCTTTCAATAATTTTCTTATGAGAGCTATAATTGGTAAACTGACTGGCAGAGCACTTGCATTAATCGGTAGCCGTATTGAGCTTAGAAACTGGGACGAAATCAAAGACGCACTTAGATTAAGTTTCGGTGACCAAGATCTTATTTCATTACATCCATTAAGAAACGAAAATTCTTACAGTTTTGGCATCGAAGTATTTAAAACTTCCGACACCCATAAATTTTATCTCTTTAAATTTCACGATGAATATGATGGAATAATTGGTTGTGACCTTTTAAAAAAATTAAAAGCCACGGTCAATATCAACAAAAAACTTCTTATCACTCCACTAACCCAAATTAGAATTAACTACGATTCAGAAAAAAACATTGAATTAAAAAAATTCCTAAATACAATTCCTCACACTCTATCAATTCCCCCTAGTACAACAAAAATAGTAGCAATTCCAGTAACCCAAAACCAAGGTACAGGATACCTGAACTTTATAAAATTTCGTGATCAAATAGAATCCCCACAAGCAATAGTCAACATTAAAAATAATTTCGCAATTACCTCAATTACAAACTCTTCAAATTTAGCTTCCCAAATATTAATCAATGAATCCCTTGAATGTGAACCCCTTGATATTAATGAAGTAAATTTTATTGAAAAAATGGAAACTGATCAAGACTTTGAAATCCCTTTTAATATCGATAATATGCTAAAAGAAAATTTAAAAAATCTTAGAATTAATCATTGTAACCCCGAAGAGAAAAAACAAATCAAAAATCTTTGCTATGAATACCGCGACATATTTTTTCATGAAGACATTCTCTTGACTTTTACAAATCAAATTACACACAAAATAAAAACTAAAGACGAAAATCCTATATTTACAAAGACATACAGATACCCTGAAATCCACCGAGAAGAATTTAGGACCCAAATTAATAAAATGTTAAACCAAGGAATAATCCAAGACAGTACTTCACCCTGGTCATCCCCTTTATGGATAGTTCCAAAAAAATTAGATGCCTTTGGTAAACGAAAATGGCGTTTAGTAATAAATTATCGCAAACTTAACGAAAAAACAATTGACGACAAATACCCCCTACCAAACATTCGTGAAATACTCGACAAACTGGGAAAAAGCCAATACTTTACAACCCTTGATTTAGCTAACGATTTTTATCAAATAGAAATAAACAAAGACGATATTCCTAAGACAGCTTTCTCAACAGAACAAGGACATTACGAATATAAACGAATGCCCTTTGGTTTAAAAAATACCCCCAGCACCTTTCAACGTGTTATGGACAACATATTACGTGGTATACACAATGAATGTTGTTTAGTATACCTCGATGACATTATAATTTACAGTACTTCCCTACAAGAACACATTTCCAGACTAAAATTAACTTTTGACAGACTTAGAGCCGCAAATTTCAAAATTCAACTCGACAAATCAGAATTTTTACGAAAAGAAGTAAGTTACCTCGGACACATAATAACCCCAAATGGAGTCAAACCAAACCCCGAAAAATTAAAAGCAATTAAATATTTTCCTATTCCAAAAACCCCCCGTCAAATTAAAAGTTTTTTAGGCCTTATAGGTTATTACAGAAAATTCATTAAAGATTTCGCAAAAATTGTAAAACCATTACCCCCTTTGTTTAAAGAAAGATGCAACAATTATACATGACTCAAGATTTATTGAAGCTTTTGAAAAATGCAAACAAATTCTTTGCAATGCTCCTATCTTACAATATCCTGATTTTTCTAAACCTTTTATTCTAACAACGGACGCATCAAATGTAGCGATCGGCGCTATCTTAAGCCAAGGAACCATCGGTTCAGACAAACCCATAGCTTATGCCTCACGGACACTAAACGAAACAGAACAAAAATACTGCACTATTGAAAAAGAACTCCTTGCCATCGTTTGGGCATGTAAATATTTCAGACCATACCTCTTTGGACGAAAATTCACTATTTTTACAGATCATCGACCCCTAATTTGGTTATTTAAATTAAAAGAACCCAACTCTAAATTAGTACGTTGGAGATTAAAATTAGAAGAATACGATTACGATATAATTTATAAAAAAGGTAAATTCAATACAAATGCGGACGCATTATCTCGTATACAAATCAATGCAATAGAAAATGAATCCATAATAAATAACCCTGGAGACACTGACGAAAATATCGTAGATTATCTTAGAAATTTAGCAGAAAAACCCTTATCTGATACTGACGAACCCCACAAAAAAAAGTAAATATAATTTCAGACATACAAATTCAACCCCCTGACAATAAAGACGAATCTTCCTCAGAAACACAACACAGTATAAATACAGACTCACACACAGGTATAAAAATTTTAGATGAAATCATTAATAACACAGTAAATCAAATTCTAGTATACTCTCAAATATATCCAAAATTAGATGTATCTCAAGAAAATTACCAACACCATAAAATTGTAACAGTTAAAATTCCCGAAACCAATAACGAAAACTTTATTTTTCAATTTTTAAGAGACTATATTACTGCAGGAAAAACTTTTTGTATCTATTTTCAAAATGACGCTTTGTACAATTGTTTTAATAAAGTATACATGGAAAGATTTGTAGAAACTAAAGTTAAACTCATTCGCTGTACAAAACTTGTAAACACTGTGACAGACAAAGACGAACAAATCCTTTTAATTAAATATGCACACGAAAGTAAAACCAATCATCGCGGAATTAATGAAACCCTTTTAAAATTACGACAAAATTATTATTGGATAAAAATTAAAGATGACGTAACTCAATACATAAATAATTGTGACATTTGTCAAAGAACAAAATATTGTAGAAAAAACCCTTATGTACCTAGTGTTTTAACAGCAACACCTTCCAGACCCTTTCAGATAGTCCACATTGACCTTTTCTTTTATAATAAAAATATACAGGGTGTTAAAAAAAAGTGTCACAAAATGATATGGTGAATAGTATGACCCAAAATGAGCAGAAAAGTCTTAATAAATATATGACCGCAAATTAACGGTTTCGGAGATACGGACCATTTTGTGTTTATAACAATTTTTTATTATTATAAAAAAACAATGATATTTATAAACAATCAATAATAACATAGAGTTAAATGAGATATTCAAATACTGATGTAGCGCTTCCCTCGCATTGCCATTTGCACGACCGTACATAAAATGCATGTCAGCTAATTCAATATTAGTGTAAACAGGCATAACGAAAATTTATAAAATTATTCACCCACAACAAAATAATAACTGCAAATAGTATCTATGAAAACACATCTGTAGACTCCGATAAGAAAAGCAAGTTTTTGAGAATGAAAAAAGATAATCAAAAAATGATACAAAACACAAAACACTCCGTATCTCTGAAACCATTCATTTGCGGACATATGTTTATTAAGACTTTTCTGCATATTTTGGCCCATACTACCCCCCGTTTTATTTTGTGACACTTTTTTTAACACCCTGTATATCTAACTCTAGTAGATTCCTTTACAAAATTAGCACAAGCCTACCCTGTACAATCTAAAACCGCTATAGACATTACAAATGCCTTAATTCAATACTTTTCAGTCTACGGAATTCCTGAACAATTAATAATAGATAAAGGTACCGAATTTAACAATGAAACTGTTAAAGAAATTTTAAATCTTCATAAAATAAAAATTCACTTTACTACCCCCCATCATCATGAATCCCAAGGTACTATAGAAAGATTGCATTCAACCCTGATTGAACATTTAAGAATACTCCAAGAACTTTACCCAAATGAACCCACTAATAGACAAATTATCTACGCAATTATTGGTTACAACAATACAATACATTCTAACACAAAATTTACCCCTTTTGAATTAACTTTTGGACATACTAACAACAGAAATGCAACAGACATATTTCTACCTAAAATTTTTTATACAGATTTCGCTGAAAACCACAAAAATAAATTAGACAAAGTATACACTGACGTACAAAAGACAATTTCCGCAAATAAAGAAAAAGTAATTACTAAAAGAAATATACAAGGTAACGAAACAAAAGAATTTAAATTAGGTCAACAAGTTTATTAAAAGAACCCCGAATCTAGAAACAAAAAAACATAATAAATTTTTAGGCCCTTACGTAATTTCAGAAATTTTAGAAAATAATAAATTCGAACTAAAAGACATTTCTAACTATAACAGAAAAGAAATTGTTCATGCAAAAGAACTAAGAAAACCCATTTTAATTACAGATACCTCCTCATCTTTACCCTCTAATTCAAAAAGACAAGATCGACAGTGACAGAACCAAAAGTACATGACCTAACACAAAATTCTGGTATATTACCCTTAAAATTAGGAATAGCAAAAAATAAAATAGACACTTGGTCTTTTATACAAATATTCGATATAAGCGATACAATTAATGAATTCGAAAAATTACAGAGTGAATATAAAAAATTACATTTTACAGTTAGACAAGCTAACACAACCTACTTAAACTAATTTGGAAATTCCCTCATTTTAGGCACAGCCCTTGAACAGAAAATTACATCTCAATTAAATCAAATTAATCCCACCTTAAATAAGCGAACAAAACAAGGACTAATTAACGGCTTACCATTTTTAAATCAATAACAGGTAATTTAGATCAAGACGACGCTGAAAGATATGACCAAATGATTCAATCTTTAATGACAAATCAAGATAAATTAAAAACGATTACACTTAAAATTAGGAATAGCAAAAAATAAAATAGACACTTGATATTTTATACAAATATTCGATATAAGCGATACAATTAATGAATTCGAAAAATTACAGAGTGAATATAAAAAATTACATTTTACAGTTAGAGAAAAAGGACAAAAATCAATTGATACATTTCAAAATAATACCAAAAAACTATGGCGTAACGAACAAGAACTTGCTTTAAAAGTAAAATTAATAGAAAATATAATTAAACAAGAAAAAGCATACGTTTATAATGTAGAACAAATGTTTTTAATTCACGTAACTGCCACTCAATTTGCACAAGCTTTTCAAAGAATTTATGACATATTAGAAAGACTAGAAATTGCCATTACCTTTGCAAAATTAAATACATTTCATAATAGCATGGTGGAATCAACAGATTTATTATCAGAAATAGTTAATATTCGAAAAATTATAGAAAGTAACTATAGATTACCTTTTGAACCTAAACTAGAAAATATATTATCATTTGAAGGAGTACTCGAAATAAAAAGTTATAATAAGAATAATCAGATTATTTTTATCATTGAAGTTCCTTTAGTCGAACCTATAACATATAATTACTACCATATCTATCCCTTACCTACTTCTAGAATACAAACCTTTAAAATGATTATTCCCCATTCAAAATACCTTCTTCTTCATGATACTACTTACCTACGATTCGAACAAAAAATTTATAAAAATCCTACTATTGAATTTAATCCAATAAGAATACCAGAATTAAACATCGAAGTAAAATCAGAAGAAGACGATAGAAACCACATCGAATTGAAGCCACTCCAATTAGACTCAATAAACTTGGATGAAATTAACAATTTAAAATCAGCTTTAGAAATTCAAAAAATTAAAATTAAAAGTCTACCTAAAAATATTTTCATTCCACAAAGTACGAGCTACATTTCAATTTTAATATTAATAATAATAGTAATTCTAATTACTTTATTTATTTGTTTAAGAAAAAAATTTAAACTTTTCAATCTAATTCAAAAATGTATCAAGCCAAAGAAGAAAGAAAATCCGAAGAAAGAAATTTATTTAAAAGAAATTCCAGAACGAATGTCAAGACAATCTAACCCTGTAATTTCACTCTAAGAAGGGAGGAGTTACAACCCCAATCCAAGGTGCGGTCCACCCACATAAATGCGGATCCAGCCTAATCAGCAGGAAGCTTATCAACCTATAAATACCATTGTTCTCAATTTTAGAAGCAGATTGATTATAGCCACTCGTAATTACTGTTCGGGAGAATCTCTGTTAATTTTCGAAATAAATTGTTTTTTAAAAAGTATTTTCACGCTCGTTTAAATTTATTTCCCTCGTATCTACATGCAATTGTTAAAATTATGAATGAATGCGGATTTTGTTTAGTCTTAGAATTAATTTTGTAGTATTTAGGCTCCACCCTTAAGTTGTAATTTTTATACCTACTAAATTACCGTTGCCCCGCAGGTCTTTCAGTTTGTAATGTAAATTTTTCTCTTAAGATATGCTATTAAGAACCGAATTCTCGATAAAAAGTATACAAAAGAAACCAGTTAGGTAACTTGCTACCACATATTCGTAGTAAACATGGTATAATGGACGGGGTCGAAAAACTAGAAAAATATATGTTTGGCACACTTGACGCCGATGACGGTAATCGGTACGATAACGCTATTAAAAGTTTAGAAAGAAATCAGATAAATATAATCAATGAAATAAATTCTCAATCAAAAAATTTGATAAATAATTATAATAAAACAATTAACATTATCACTGAGTCAAGAAAAATTTTCGAACTCTCTCGAATATTTTCAAATGTCTGTACCAAAGACAATAACTCAATAGCATGAGTATCTTACTTTTCAAGGTATTTTACAAATAAATTTAGGGCCGTTACTTTCAGTCTTGATTAACTATATATAACAATTGAATAAATTTATCTGACAACTATGGATACTTTCATCACCAGTTAGGAGTTAAACACTGTAAAATAGCCATTGCGGTAGTGGTTACGATTATAATCAATTTTTATCTGACATTGATGTTTTATAAATTAATTTGAAATAACTTACACAAAGTAAGTAATAATATAGTTTAAAAATAAAGCTTGATATCTTAATGATGTATTTCATGATAAAGATGAAGGAATAGTGTATTTTATAAATACACACATCGTTAAAATTCTTGGACCCCTTATGTTTGTCAAAATAAGACACTATTATTAAAAGTCAACAAATCTGTTACATAGTACTTTTAATTTGGTTATGTATCCAATACAAATTGGCTAAATTAAATTTTAACTGAACAAGAAAAAAATACAAACGAAAAATAGTGCATAATAAAATGATTACTAGAATTTGAATTCCAGAAGAAAACCACTAGAGCGAAATCAAAAATTCATTAATATTCGGTGTATCCTCCTCTGTTCTTTTGTAAGGTATTAACTCGCCTGTGCATGGAAACAATAAGGGTGTTAATGTAATCCATTGGTATGTTGTTCGATTCTTCTTGGGCCGCGACTGTGAGTTCCTGGAGGATAACAGGAGGATTAATTCTGTTTTAAATTGCTATTCCAACGAAATCCCACATGTGCTCAATGGGATTTATATCTGGCGAATTCGCTGCTTACGGTAGTCTTTGAATATTTTAAATTTCTAGTGCATTTTTATTTTTCACGTGCGATGGGGCCTAGCATTGTCATCCATGAAAATATAATTAGCTCCAATTTCATTTTGGAGAGGATAAATAATGGGTTCAATAATGTTTCGAACACATCTATCAGCTGTCATAGTGTCTGGAATAAGAATAAGCTGCATACGACGACCATGCATTATGCCTCCCCAAAACATTACTGTTTCTCCTTGGTATGGAACGACTTATCTGGCAAAAGATAGTCTTTCTGGTCGCCCTGGCTTCTCCAAACTCTATGTCGCCGACTATCACTAATTAAACCATATCTGGTTTCGTCCGAAAAAAAGAACATTTCGCCACTGAGCTAAAAGCCAGTCGCTGTATTTCTGTGCCCACTGTAGACGAGCTGGGTACTATTAATGGTCTTAATGATCGTAAATTGGCTCCACCAAGTCTTCGCCGTATTTTAGTACTGGAAATGAATCGACCATACGTTCTTCCAAAATGAGTTTGGACAGCTGAGACTGCTACGGTTCGATTCAGACGTACATAACCTGCTACATACCAATATTATCTTGGATTAGTTACCCTAGGACGCCCAGTCCTACGTTTCTAGTCAACACTGTTAGTTTCCTGGTACAAACGCACTATTCCGATAACTAAAGCGCAAGGAATTCCTAGTCTATCTGCGATTCGATGATTTGGCAGACCCTCATCATGCAAAGCCACTATTCTATTGAACACTGAAATTCTATTGCCAGGCATAGTTGCAAAGAAAAACTCAATAATCACTTAAATACGCAAAATCAATATGAACCACTTTTTAAACATTTGTAACTAAAATTGTGGGAAATTGCTTTTGTAAAGATTTTTAGATTCGTAACAACGATGAAATAAATAAAGATTAAATGTACAAAAAAGCAGCCATGATAAATATTTCGTTTTAATATTTACACCCCCTCGTAAATTGACGTAAATTTTAGCGATGTGTGTAGTATGGGGACTTATATACTTCCCTGAGTAAATTTTTTTATTGAACTAGAATTTTTAAAGGAAATTTGCACGCACGCACGCACGCACGCACGCACGCACGCACACACACACGCACGCACGCACGCACGCACGCACGCACGCACGCACGCACGCACGCACGCACGCACGCACGCACGCACGCACGCACGCACGCACGCACGCACGCACGCACGCACGCACGCACGCACGCACGCACGCACGCACGCACGCACGCACGCACGCACGCACGCACGCACGCACGCACGCACGCACGCACGCACGCACGCACGCACGCACGCACGCACGCACGCACGCACGCACGCACGCACGCACGCACGCACGCACGCACGCACGCACGCACGCACGCACGCACGCACGCACGCACGCACGCACGCACGCACGCACGCACGCACGCACGCACGCACGCACGCACGCACGCACGCACGCACGCACGCACGCACGCACGCACGCACGCACGCACGCACGCACGCACGCACGCACGCACGCACGCACGCACGCACGCACGCACGCACGCACGCACGCACGCACGCACGCACGCACGCACGCACGCACGCACGCACGCACGCACGCACGCACGCACGCACGCACGCACGCACGCACGCACGCACGCACGCACGCACGCACGCACGCACGCACGCACGCACGCACGCACGCACGCACGCACGCACGCACGCACGCACGCACGCACGCACGCACGCACGCACGCACGCACGCACGCACGCACGCACGCACGCACGCACGCACGCACGCACGCACGCACGCACGCACGCACGCACGCACGCACGCACGCACGCACGCACGCACGCACGCACGCACGCACGCACGCACGCACGCACGCACGCACGCACGCACGCACGCACGCACGCACGCACGCACGCACGCACGCACGCACGCACGCACGCACGCACGCACGCACGCACGCACGCACGCACGCACGCACGCACGCACGCACGCACGCACGCACGCACGCACGCACGCACGCACGCACGCACGCACGCACGCACGCACGCACGCACGCACGCACGCACGCACGCACGCACGCACGCACGCACGCACGCACGCACGCACGCACGCACGCACGCACGCACGCACGCACGCACGCACGCACGCACGCACGCACGCACGCACGCACGCACGCACGCACGCACGCACGCACGCACGCACGCACGCACGCACGCACGCACGCACGCACGCACGCACGCACGCACGCACGCACGCACGCACGCACGCACGCACGCACGCACGCACGCACGCACGCACGCACGCACGCACGCACGCACGCACGCACGCACGCACGCACGCACGCACGCACGCACGCACGCACGCACGCACGCACGCACGCAGACACACAGAGACATCATCGCGAAAATAGTCAAAACGTATTCAAGGGACCCTAAAACGTAAAAATCCGTCGAAAACTCGAGGTCGAAAAAATCATGGTTCCTATAATTTTCTTATCTGTATACAGATAGGAAAGTAAAAAGGTATCAACTTAGTATTCACGCTGTATAATTTGTGGTTCATAAAATTATTATTTATACTCCAAATTGTATATTACAACCTAGAAATATCAGAAGAAGTATGTTCTGAAAATGTTCGTGAAAATCCAATGCATATTTTTTTAAATTAATGACAGGATTTAATTTAAAATATAAAAAATAATAAAACTAAAGAAATGTGAAATAAAGTTTGGATAGTTATTTGCTTGGGTTGAAAGTAAATTATAATTATTATTTTAGTTTTTCTAAATTTTCTAGTAAATGATTGTAGGTATGCCAAATATTGTGAAATATATTATTATATTAAGATATCTAGTACTATTAAGTCACGTGAATTTGAAGTTCAGCCTGTTGGTTTTCCTTACCAATCCAAATAGATTGTAAACGAATTGACAATGAACAATTATTTGAAATTGATTTTTTTAGTCAACCACTCCTACTAGAAAAGCTGTTGTTGTCTTTATTATCTTTTCTCCTCGACTCAACTTTTCTTCAAATTTCAGGACACAACAAGTGTGTTTGGCTGGGGGACTGGAGTTTCCTTCAAATTAACAAATTAATGTAGTTAGCAACGAGGTTATCTGCCACTATAACGAATTAATTTTCTGAAATGAAGTTGTATTTAGAAATTTGCAACATTAGAAAAAGATGTGACAGTAACTTCGTTAGGGATTAAAGAAAGTTACGTTTTAATTTAAATAAGCGTTATTAAAAATACTAAATGAACAAATAGAAGCTATAAAACCAATTACGTTTCAGAATATAATATGTTACCATTTACTATTAAATTATTAATAAATCAGAAAATGTAGCAACCGGGAACATGTTCATATATTACAATTATTTTTTGGTACCATTATGCGGGTCGTGTCAGCCCACGGGGGTCGGATTCCATGTAAATAGTTGGTAACAAGTTTGCTTGACCTCGACAGTAACGCGCTAAGCGCTTACGGTTGAACTACACCTGTCAGTTTCAGTCGATAAAGCAGAACACTACTAATTAAAACGATTTAAAAATTGGTGGGCTTGATAATTTAGATATTTGAAGCAATTTGAAGTAACATTTCCCTATTAGACAACTTTTACTTACAACTACTAAACAAACAATAAGTTTAGTAAATTTTTGTTGTAGGTAAATGTTGAAAAATGGAAAATGTCACTTGTTTTAACTGAAAAATTAAATTAATTGAAAAGTAAAACACATTTTTAAAAAGTTTAATTTATTTAGAATAACCATGTAATTACATGTGTCTCATTATCTTCTAACTGCATATTTTGAACATAACAAGCACTATATCCCACACTAAATTACTGAAAAATAAAAATATAATATGATAACCAGCATAGCACATGACAATGTTTTTATTATTAAAAAAACCGGATATAGTTTTTATAAAAAGTCAAAGTAGTTAATTTATAAACACAATCGTTTAAATGTTTTAAATATCCCTTATTAATCCAAGGACAAATCATTCTACTTCTAATATTCTTATACTTATTGTCCCTTTAAGGCCTTTTCCCATCTATTTTAATCTAGAATAGTTGTAATGCCTATTTCGGGTACAATCATCCTCCAGTTTCAATACAGGTGTGCTTTGAAACTCACCCTAATTAAGAAACACATTTATGTACATTCCAAAAATCTCCATACCGAGGAATATCTAAAACAAAACAAAAATAAAGGTGCAGTGTGTATCTTAAAATTAAAAATTAACACGAGTCATAACTTTTTTAAATTCTTACATTTTTCTTGCAATAAAAGGTATAAAAATTTCAATAAAAATAGAAAACATCTGATTAATGATTTTAATAGGTGAACTGTGCAAAAATTAACAAGTTGACCTAAATAGCATATAAGGTTTTGAACATATTTGGGTATTATTTGATAAATATAATAATGAATATCACCCAACAATTGAACAATAATTTTTTGGGCACAAATCATTCGCCTTTTTTTATCATGGTCTTTATGAGTAAAACTAGGATGAGGTTCTATCTCGGGTTCTACAATATTTGTTTGTCAATTGGCTTCACACATTTCGCTCACAACTCCTTAAATTTTTTTGACCACAAATGTTTAAAATGTGGATCCATTTATCTCTAGAGTAATAATAGCAGGAAAAACATAAAACTTCTTGTTAGTTTTGTGAGAAAAATACTTACTTCTGCAATTAAAATTTAAATGAGTCAGAAGTTAATGGTTTTACACTTAATACAATTAACTCACCTACATTTGAAAAAAATATCACCTGCATTTGAAAATGAAAATAATATCAGGCTGACATATTTATAGCAACATAACCTAATTTATTTTCAAAGCCAGTTTTAAACCATCTAATAATATTTAAATTTAGCTTTAAATTTATTAACGATTATCTCTGTATTTGATCACACATTATATTAAAGTGAAATTTAAAGGGGCAAATCAGTAAAATAATTGATTTCTTTGTCATTATTTTTGAAAGCATATTTTTTTATGGGTGTAAAACGGGTTTGAATTTAGTGATAGCAGCGCGCTAAGCGCTTACGGTTCAACTACCAACAAGGAAACAAGTCCTGCCATTTACTCAAACCTTCTCTTTTTATTTTTCTATGTGTCAGCCTTTTCAAGTATATTATGCATTAAATCCCAGTGGAAGCCGCGTCGATCAGTAAATATTAAATTGGGCCGGCTTTATTGAATTTTTTTTTGCTTGAATAATTTGCCATTTTGATTTTCTCAAATTTAATAAATTCAATATTTTTTAAATATTTAAAGCAGAAGTAACACCATATAACCTACGATTTATATTATTTCCAATTTAGGATTTGAGAGGTTAAAAGTGAGTTTCGTTTTTAGAAAAAATATTTAATGTGTGTACCTTATATTGGGGTTTTGTGTTATTTATAAAATGCCTTTGACTATAACTATAATATTTTGTTCATTATTTCAAATAAAACCCAAATTATAATAGTCAAACTGCAAAACCTGTATTTTAAACTTTTAAACAGAAATATAATACAATATTATTATAAACAATAAGTGGAATACTAATAATATAGTTTTTAAAGAAAATAAACAATATATTTGTAACAAGTTTAAGAATTTTTATGATTAGATTTGTGCAATAAGGTTTGCTACAAATTGAACACAAACAAACGACTACTACAAACTCCCCATTCATACTCGTTAACTCATTGTCGAAAAACGACGAGCAAGAAGAACGTGGTAAAGATGTAAAAGCAACATAGACCAACATAGTTTCAATAGGCTAAGCAGGTGATTAAAAATAGTCAGCAAGCAATGATCCCTTTAAGCAATATGTAGCAAACGTCGCAGCAAATGATCAGATACTACGGAAGATAACAAATAATCTCAAGAGATCATACACGAATATACCACCCTTTCGTAAACTAAATTGCTAATAGACCTGCTTCAAAAAAGAAAAATTAGATATCGTTAACCAACCTATTCAAAACTGAACCAGGAACTCTATAAAAAAGTCAAGAAAGAAATAAATAAACCTAATTTATGAAATATCATTGGATATAACTTACTATCGGGCCAAATATGAGTACAACTCCTCGTAAAGTTATCATTCTCCTAAAGACAGCAAATGACATAAGAGGCTTGCATTGATGGGATACTACAGAAAGTTTATAAGGGATTTTGCTAAAATCACCAAACCACTGACGTCATGCCTTAAGAAAGATGCTAAGATCCAGCAATACGTAAACACCTGCAAGAACCTTTTTACAAATGAACCTCCACTTCAATATCCAGACTTCATTTAATTTGTCAACGGATGCAATCAACCTTGCAATTGGTGTTGTTATATCACTAGATCCCTTCGGTAAGGACAAACCCATTGCCTAGGCCTCCAGGACATTGAACAATGCAGTAGTTAAATATTAAATTATTAAAAAGAAAATGCTGGCTATCTTATGGGCTACGAAATACTTCCGCCCATACCTGTTTGGAAGAAAATTCAAGATCTTAGCTAATCACCGCCCTTTCCAATAACTCTTCTCCTTAAGAGATCCAAACTCTAAGCTCGTAAGATGACGTCTTAAATTGGAAGAATTCGACTACGAAGTAATTTATAAAAATTGCAAATTCAACACGAACGCAGACGCTTTATCCAGAATAAATATAAACACCAAGGAGACACATAACTTCGAAGAAAGTCTTCAAGTAGCCACATCTGAAGATTTCGATAAACTAAATTAAATATCGTAAACGAACTACTCCAGGAAGAACAAGATAAAAATAGGGACATAACCAAACACACTGCTCTAGAGGCATCAACACTTGGAATACCTATAAGCGAGCGAGCATTCAATTACTCCAACAACCAAATAGTCCTCTGAGTAGTTAATTACAATCCAGCTTCACCCTATCACAGAAGAGATATTTGTCAACAAGGAAAGATTCCATGCTCCTAAGAAAAAATGCGCCTTATTTTTCGAAGAAAAATATATATCCTGTCCTATGCAACACAATAAGAAAAACTTTTAAAAACTCGTCATACAACCTTGTCAAGTGTAACATTCTATAGAAGGATATCTATTCAAATGAGAGGCAAAAACAAATAATATCGAGATATCATGAAGGCAAAACCAACCACAGAGAAAAAAATTAAACTGTTGCTAAAGTACGAATACTCTACTATTGGCCAGCTATTAAAAATAACATAGACCAGACCCATCAACCTACGTGACACTTGCCAGGTTAACAAATATGACCGAAACTCACCGAAGCTAAAATTTCTATTAAGGCCTACTCCATCCAAACCCATGGAAATAATAAATTTTAACGTATTTTAAGCCACCGGACAAATATTCCTGACAGTCATAGATGCCTTCTCTAAATATGGACAAGCATATCCCATAGAAGGAGATAACGAAAGCAACGTTCTTAAATTGGTGAGATATAGTTATAGAGAATATGATTGACGCGGAATAATTTTCTGAACAAAATAAAATAAAAAAGTGTGTCATATTTAAAATATTTTATTTATAAAAATAATTTTCAAACACCCTGTAAAACAAACGATGTACAAATAAATATTTTTAAAAAGTACATCTAGTACTGTTGGACAAAATTTCAAGTTTAAAAATAGCACCTGAGAACGATTTTAAGAAAACGTCTACCGGCGACTAAAAATTTTGGAAAATTAAATATCACCCAATCCGCTAGAATTAGAACAGGCCTTAGATAAGAGGCCAAAGATGTAACATACTACGGTGCTTAACCTGCGCGAATGTTGCAAATTTCTAAATAAATGTTTACGGAGTGACAGGTACAGCACTATTTGTTCATAATGAACTATTACATTTACTTAAATGGTGTTTAATGGAATGTTGTAAAATGAAATAATATTAACGTGATTTTTTAATATCAAACAGATCAGGGTGGCCGTTTTTCCTGTAAATAGTTGGTAACAAGTTTGCTTGACATCGACAGTAGCGCGCTAAGCGCCATTTTTTTTTCTTACTCCTTTTTCCATTAATGTTCTCAAGCTCTATTGAGTTGCCTAAACATATACGAAGACCAGTTGTTTTGAAATTTTATTGGGTAGGCAACTCTGGCACTTTATCACTCTTTTATACTTTTACCCATCTATTTCAGTCCAGATTAGTTGCAATGCCCATTGCAAAAGTCTCCATACCCAGGGATATCTAAAACAAAATAATAAAGGCGCAGTGTATCTTAAAATTAAAAATTAACATAGGTTTATAATTATTGTTTTTTAAATGCTTAGAAATATCTTTAGTTTCTTATAATAAAAGGTACACAAATTTTCAACAATTTCGAAAAACAGACATCTGAGTTCGTAAAATATAAAATTAGTTTTTTAACAATGCATTCATTCTATATGTACATATTTGGGTAGTAGTTGATAAATATATTTATGAATAGTATCCAAAAAATTTAACAGTTTCTTTTTGAGCATAAATCAAATGCATTTTTATCATATTCTTTTAAATGTGTAAACCTATGATGAGGTTCTACAATACCTGCTTGTAAATTGCCTTACACACTTCTAATTTTTACAAGCGGTTTCTCTATTAAAGGTTCCTCGACACATTCAATTTTATCATTAAAAAATTCTAGCTTTCTTTTAGCTAAAGTTATATTTGAAAAAGATTGTTTATAATCAAAACATCACTAATTACATTTATTTTTGCAAGTAAATTTGATGAAGGTATTATAAGTTAGAACCTCTGTATATTTTTAAAGCTATAAATTACTTAAATCTAAAATAATTAATAAAATTTTACTCACATACATTTTCTAGGAACACATTTGTCAGTTTTTAGTGCAAACCTAATTTATTACCAAAGCCAGATTTACACCACCTCTTAATATTTAAATTTAGCTTCAACTTTATATATTTATAACAATTATCCCTGTATTTGATTTTAATATTGTATTAAAGTGATATTTAAGAGATTTCATTAGTAAAGTTATTGATTTCTTTAATATAAATTAATTTTTTTAATTATTATGTGTGTGTAAAAACGACTTTATATTTAGTGATCGCAGCGCGTGAATATGATAAACTACAAACAAGGAAATAATTCCTACCTATTATTCAAACCTTCTGCTTTAGTTTTTCTATGTAACAGATGCAACGAAATTTTTATAGAATATTTCATGAGCTCTTATTTTCTATAAACTACAATAAAATGTTCAAATCAAATATTGTTAATCGAGCAAGAAATGGTACTCATTGTCTACGAGTTTTATAATTGTAGCATGTGCGCAGGCGAATACTGCAAATCAAATCTTGTTGAGTTGAAAATTATATTTTTTCTACAGCTATTACATAATATTAAAAGTTAGCCAAAATGAGATTTATCGATTATTTATGTAACCCCAATCGGTCGCTTGCTTTTGTCTGAGCAATTTTGAGACTCGCATATTTTTGATCCCGTTATCCCTAAAACCGCATTCGAATGTATAATAAATAGTAAATATTGCAAGAATTTAGATTTTTTACTAAAAACACTTATTTTCGAATTGTTTAGGTGAGTTTATAATGTAACATTTTATTAACTTTATTTTTTTTGCTTATACTATTTTGCGTTTTAATTTGTTTTAAGAATAAAGATCAAAATGTCACATCTGGTTTGACCGCAAATAAGTTAAACTTTGAAATTTTAAGTACTTTATCCTGTATTTTATCTAGTATTCTTATCAAAATACCTCATAAAAATAAAATTTCGCTAGCAACTATACTTCTTTACTTCTTATTTATATCACCCAAAAAGTGCTAAAAACCACCTTAAGTAAATATTCTTTTAAAACTACTTTTTTTAAACAAAATTTTGTTAGCAATAATGCCTTTTTTCTACTTATTTACATAAAATTTTTAAAATTTTGCCCTTTAGAAAATTTTTGTAAGTTGAAATTCAGAATATTTACCGCTGAAAACGAATATATTTCTTATTTTTCATACTTCTTATTTTTCATACTAAGGTAAGGTGGGGTAACTGGGTCATGATTTTACAACATGATTATGTGGTCGAGACATTTGTATTGCCAATAAACATATAATGTTATTTTAAATGAACTTTTGAATACGTGTTTGTCTTAAGGCAGGTTCAGTTAAGAATACTTACGTGTTACACGATTTAATTGTAAATTAGTTAAGTGGGAAAAAAAATTATTTCTTTTTTTGCCCTGGTGGGCCCAGTTGCCCCAGACAACTGGGGTTACTGGACCATCCGTGTATATTGTTTAAGTAGGATGGATGATTATATTTAGTTTGAGGCATTCGGGCCTATTCTAGAACTTTTAAATTTTCAAAAAAATACAACAGATTACACATATTTTTCTTATTTTGACTATTTAGGCCGTGTGCAAATAAACAAATATCAATTAACTAATGAAAAATCAAGAAGAAAGTCACATAAAAAAGTGCTTTATTTACTACAAACACTTTAAAGTATGAAAAAATTACATTTTGGAACAACCTTTAAACGAAATGTGAAAATATATTTATTTTAGGAAAAAAATAATAATTTTGTTTGAAAATAAAACATTTTTCAGAACTTTTGGCCTTTATAAGTCAAAAACCATTAGATAACTTTAGTCAATAAGGTTACTTAGATCGGTCAGCTCAGTATTAAAAGAAACCATATTACGATATCGTGATGATTTGTTTTTTAAAGGCTGTGATAATTTTCTGACTATCTCAGTTCTTTGAACGTACGATTCTTCTTCCGTTTCTTGAAACTTGATAGTTTGGCCATGTCTCTTCAAAAATTTAACCTCGTAACCTTCAGCATTAGTATTTTGTATTATTCCAATATACATCCTGAAAGATAAATCATCCTTTCCAAAAACTTTAACTACAGCAAAGTCACCAGCATGCAAAATGTCTTCAGGGTGTAAAATGCTCAAATTTATTTCTTAATCGCTGTCAGACAAGTTTAAAGTCAGGCTGGCTGTCTTCGCTTTCATATAGAGAGTAGTTACTTTCATTATCAGTGGAAGAGTTATCGTTTTTAACTTTATTTTTTTGCATAATCTTCTTAACATTTTGCTTTTCTGTATATTTTTGTTTTTCTAAGAGCTTTAGTTTTTTTTGTTGTAATTTCTGTTCTTTCTCAAGTTCCTCTTGTTGCTTTTTGATTAAATATTCTGCTGTTGTTATTATTTCACAATTGGTCACCAGTCTTTTACGTTTTCGTTCTGGCTTTATTTCTGTATCCTTGTTGATAAATTCCAATAATATATCTTCAAAACTTTTTCGTGTTGGTCTTTCGGACTCTTTTTCAGAAAAATTCCCACCTGTCGGGGCTGTTGCATTCCCAACAAACTTAGATGTACTCGGTTGTTCATCGACAACGTTGTTTGGGGGTTGATCATTCAGTTGCGGAGCTTGTATATCTGAAGTGGAAGGCTCGTTTTTTTGTTGCTCTGCTACTACTATCACTAAAAGTTGACGGAATGGCTTCGATTCCTTCCTCTGCATTAACTGGTAAAGCATTCTTTCTATACCTTTTTAAGTCGTCAGGTTTAAAAATTGATAAAGGAATAGCATCCTTGTTTGGAACATCTTTTTCTAAATCGTATATTCCTGTAGCCTTGAATCCGTTTATAATACTCGACTCAGGTACTTCATTGGTAAGATCTCTCGTCAGTATAGCTGTGAATTCCGCTTTGGGAATTTTTTTTCTTGGATTTTCACGCTGCCACTTACAGAGTGCCTTATCCCATTTTGATTTTAAGCCCTTAAAAACGGCAACATCGAGAGGTTTCAGAACATGGGTTGTGTGAGGGGGCAATTTCATGATGGTTATATTATTTGCCTGTGCTAGTTGAATCAACTTCGTCGAAATATGTGTCACGTGTCCGTCATATACTAATAAGACAGGTCTTTCGATGCCAATATTTGACAGGAACACATCTCTAAACCAGTGGTAAAATAGGGTTGTCTCCATCCACCCTCGTTCAGTTACGCAGATAGCAGTTTCTGTGGCAACTTCTTCGTTAATCCAGTTTTCCATGACGTACTTGCCCTTGAAAACGCAAAGGAATGAAAGGGTTTTTCCAATGGCAGAACAGCAAAGCAAGACGGTGGTGTTTTCTCGTCCGTTGACATTTTGCACCGACAGCTCCAACAATTCTCGTTTTGGAGGGGTCATGGCAAAAAGACGTTTCATCGCAATTGTAGTTTTAAGTCCGTAATGATCTGTGTTAACTTGTTGAAAAAGTCAAAAATTACCCAAGGATTCACCTGATCACATCTAATGTGTTCAATGCTTTGGGATTTTTTAATGGACAAACGATGCCTTTTTCTGAAAGAAATGAACCAGTCGGTACCAGGACGTTGTTGTTTAAATCTTGTCTGTAAATTATTTTGTCTGATATACAATTGTACTAAATCCAATACATCTTCTCGTGAAAGACCAAATCCGTTTCTTTCCATCACTCTAATGCAATTGGCGATTACCTCTTCTTCGGCGCACGACAAGTACGAAGTTACCCCTCCACCCCCCCTACATAATGTTTCAGTGTACTTCTGGGTATACTGTAGTGGGCTGCTGCACCTCTAGTAGTTTTATTCCCATTTTGCACATTATCAAGAGCCTTTTATAGGTCTTCCTTAGTATAGGCAAACCCTGCACCTTTTGCAGTTTTTCGAACATATGTTCGAACCATATTTCCTACCTGCAAAATAAAAGAAAAAAGAATATATGGAAGTGTCCTACACCTCCATAAAATATTGAAATGTGTTTAAGATCGTTGGGGTAACTGGATCAGGTTCCAGGATCCAGTTACCCCAGTCAGATGGTCCAGTGACCCCGTTTTATAAAAAAATTCGGGGTAACTGGGCCACCTATGCTTGATTAAATGCTCGACCAGCACATGGTCTAAAACACTTATAAATCGCTTGTTTTGTACGTATTTTCTAATAAGAACTAAAAAAGATTTCAAAAGTACTTACCGTGTTCAAACAAAAATAATTAAAGTGCACAAGAGCAACACGTTGTTAACACAAAAAATGATCAAAAACTTAATGAACCACTCTAGGCCAAGCTAGATGTGAAACTGCGGTTAGGATCGTTGTTCAGTCAAATAAACAAATTAATACAGCGTTGCCAATTGTGTCACAATGCATATCAAGCGCTAATAAAAGACAGAATACCCGTGGCCCAGTTACCCCCTGGGTTCAGTTACCCCGCCTTACCTTATTGACTCTGATATTATTTGTATATAAATTTTTTTACGATACATCGTGGCATATCCAACTTCAAATTGAATAACTAAAACACTTTAAATTGCTATTAACACCAACAAACAATTTAAAAAACGGCGGTCCATGATGATTCACACTCGCGGAGTAGAGCGTAGAATAGAAATGTCGGAACACTTCGGGTGGCGTCGTGGAAATAATGATTTTTAATTGGTGGGTTACTTAAGGTCTGAATAGACAACATGCGCTATGTACAATGTTACATCTCCGGTCTCTTTCGTTTAAGGAATAGGCAATTGTATCAGAATTTCATGGTAAATATGAAATTTAAAAAAATTATAAAGGGTTTTCTATTTAAATTTACGAAGTTAGTTGTCACCTCCGGCATAACCGGAAGTTGCACAGATTTATTTTATTTTAAATTAAAAGACAATATTCGATTCATTATTTAATTTATTTATTCTCCATACTGTTGTAATCATTGAGATAGAATAAAGGGGAGACGCTATGACGTTACTAAAAGTGTCCGCACTTTTCAATAAGCATTACATTTTTACGTCTTGTGTCAAACTAACGTGACCTAGTCAGTTTGATTACTGTTTTGGTGAGAATAGACGCCATTTTATTTAAAAAGCTACATTTAAATATTATAAAAAGTTGTTTATTTTAATTTTAAATAATGGTATCATGTGCTATAAGAAGCTGTTGCAGCAGTAGCAGCGTTAATAAGAAAAAAACTTCAGGAATTACATTTCATAAGTAAGTCTAAAGCATATTCTAAACAATTATAAGGACCGTATTCTTAATTTTTGTTTCAATGTTTGTGTGTTAATTAATCATAATTTACTTTTGTAATAATATAATTATATCAATCTTCAATCCCGACGAAGATTCGAATTTTCATCTAATGTGTTATTACGACCACCTAATGACATCAAACTTCTTCCGAGCACCTCAGCATCCATTGCTAGTACTTCTAAAGATAGATCTGTAGAACATGAAAAATATTTTTCTGAGAAGATAACTTCTAGAGAAAAGAAGATTTTGGTAAAACTAAAACGTACACACGAAATAAGCAAGAAAAGAAAACGAAAGCTGGAGCAAATTAGAAAAAATGTCGTCGTAAAGAAAAACGAATTGCAGATATAAAAGAAATCATCTCTGTTCTTAAAAAGAAAAAAATATATAGAAGATGAATATTTGGACATTCTATCTAGGCTTGACGGACCACAAGAATTATATCTTCGGCAAATTAAAAAAGAAAATAATCAATCCTTACCAAAGCAATACTCTGAGGAGTTGAAGGTATTTTCTTTAACTTTACACTACTACTCACCAGCTGCGTACAACTATGTACGACGTACCTTCAACACATGTCTTCCTCATACCAGAACCATAAGCAGATGGTACCAAAGTTTAAATGGGGAGTCTGGGTTTACCAGTGAGTCATTCAAAGCTCTAAATTTAAAAGTGCGGTCAAGCGAGAAAAAAGTTATTGGGCTTTAATTATGGACGAAATGGCTATTCGCCAATTAGATTAATGGGTTTCAAGTAAGGGTAAGACTTATGGTTTTGTAGACATGGGGACCCTAGCTAAAGAGGCTCTTGTTTTTTTACTAAATTGTGTAAATGGGAACTGGAAAATACCTTTAGCTTATTTTTTAATAGCTCGAGTATCTAGTGAGCAAAAGGCTTGCTTAGTATTAGAGTGTTTGAAAAAATGTAATGACGCTGGCGTTTATATAATAAGTCTGACATTCGATGGCTGTCCAGCTAATTTAACCATGGCCAATAGATTAGGTTGCAAATTAGATCATCGCAATCTAAAAACAACATTTACTGATCCGAGTTCTCAACAAGAAGTCGCGGTATTTTTGGGTCCTTCACATATGGTCAAACTAGTTAGGAATACCTTAGGAGATAAGTACTCATTTCTAAACAGTGATAATGAACTGATAGAGTGGAGATATTTTATGAAATTGCAAGAGCTACAAGAAGAAGAAGAAGAAGAAGAAGAAGAAGAAGAAGAAGAAGAAGAAGAAGAAGAAGAAGAAGAAGAAGAAGAAGAAGAAGAAGAAGAAGAAGAAGAAGAAGAAGAAGAAAACTTTTATCTTGCAAACAAATTGAGGAAACAACATATAGTATTTAAACAACAAAAATGAAGGTAAAGCTCGCAACACAGTTGTTTAGTGAAAGTGTAGCAACTTCCTTACTTTTCTGTAAACAGGTTTTAGATATAGAAGAATTTGAGAATGTTAATACAACTATTGAGTTTGTAAAATTAATTAATAATTTATTTGATGTTCTGAATTCGAGAAATCTCCTTCAATTTGGTTACAAAAAACCTCTATCTAGAAAAAATTTTGACAATATTTCAACATTTTTGGATATGGCCGATAAATATGTTGACGGCTTAAAAACACATTGCAATGGGCAATTATTATTAGACAGTGGGAGGCATACGGGATTTTTAGGATTAAAAGTCTGTATCCACAGTACTAAATGTTTATTTAATTCTTTAGTTGTGCAGAACAATTTATTATCTTTTTTACCAATATATAAAATCTCCCAGGATAACTTGGAATTATTTTTTTGTTCGATCCAATCACATGGGGGTTATAATAACAACCCCACAGTAAGACAATTTGTGTCAGCCTATAAAAAGCTACTCGTCCATGTAGAGTTATGTTAAAGTTTTCGTGGGAACTGTATACCCTTAGAAGAGATTAGTATTTTAAAGTGCGATGTAGTCAGACAACTTAATATAACATCAACTGAATATTCAATTTACAACCAAGTACAAGATTATGAAAATGATACCTTGGAAATTATTAAAGCCATCGAATTAGATCACGGTTATGTAGCAGATCCCTGTATTACTCCATTTTCGAAATATGTAATTACTTACATCGCGGGTTACGTTGTTTATTCTATAAATAAAAAAATACATTGTGGACAATGTTCTCAAGCACTAATAAGTGATACAAAAAATATTAACATATCATTAGTTTCTGAAAAACAGATTTCACTTGACATCTTGATTCAGTTAGTATTAAGAGAATATATTTCTTCAAACACATTTTCAAGTCTTGTACAACATGGATTCGATCAGTCAATTTTTGATAATCACAGAACATTATTAATGAAATGTGTTGCGAGCAGGTACCTAAATGTAAGAATGTGTTATTTATCAAAAAATAAAGCAAATAAGAAAATTAGCATAAGACACCATAGTAATAAGATGGTTTTATTTAAAGGACAATAAAACATTTTAAAAAGAGGACTTTTAATTTACCCAGGTAAAATCATTTATTCTAATTAAAAAATATTTGTTGGAGTTAAAAGCATTTTTTTTAACAATACATTTAATATATCATTTTCATTCCGACAATCTTCAAATATAAAATTACTGACTTCAAATCAAAGTACTACTCTGTCTACGTCGCCATTTTAATTACATTTTTCTGTCAGTCTTAGCATCGCTAAGTGCGTCCATATTTCTTATCGCAAAATAGTGTTTATGTCGTCTCTACTTTATTCTATCTCGATGGTTGTAATGCTTGCCATACGTGTTTACGTGGGAAGTGGTGTATATCCTTATTTCTAACGATCAACTTATTCATGTAGCTGAAGATTCAAATGAGACATGTGGTACGCATGTCAAACAATTTTCATAATCATTTTGTTATATAAAATATTTCAAATTTGAAAATAAAACAAGTGAACTAAAATAAATATTCAATTTATTTTACGAGAACAGCCCCATTAAAATATATCTGAAATATAAAATAATACAAAAAAAACATTGATAGAATTAAAGCTAAAAAATACAATAGAGGCTTAAAAATAGGTACAATTAAACAATAAAGTCAAAGGTTTGAAAATTATCTAATAAAATTATATTCTCACAAATTACACCATATTATTATTAAAAAGTAAAAAAATGGAATCAACAAGTATTTTTATTATTAATAATAATTTGGGATAATAAATTTAACTCGGAATTTCTTTATAAAACGAACTGATTTATATATACTAAAAATAATCATTCCGACTATGTCAACACGTCTCTATCTAAAGGAAAAACTCCACTTCTTCCCAGCAAACAAACTAATAAGTAATAAACCAAAGCAGGAAAATAAGAGCGATTTAGTTCGTATTCTACTTCCTTTCATCCTGATGCCTAGTCTCAAAGGGATCTCTCACAAAATTGTAGGTTTGACCGAGAATTTGATGAGAAGATTTCAATAGAGAAAACCTAACCTTAATATATATAGAACACTGTCGGGAATAAACATAAAAGGAGGAAGTTTCGAGATTTACCGTTCGCCCAATTCAAGTGGTTCAATTTCACGACATAGCTTGCCCGACAATAGGTGAGTGGACATTTTAAATTAAAAGTTCAAAGTGTAAACTTCGAGTGAATAGTTGTTACGATCAGATTTTGAAATTTTTATAATTACGTCACTTTATTAAACAATTTCGTTTATTTTAATTTCTCTGAAATAAATAATATTTATTTGATATTTTCAAAATTTCATCTTTACTATTTTGTTTTCTGAGTGTAGAGTAATTTCTAGAATAATTCAAATATATTCATATCAGCTGTTTTCGACAGATGCGTTTTGTTGAGGATTAGTAACTTTGTAATTTATAAATCGATTATGGGGTAGCGTTCGATATTATTGTTATTTTAAGGATGTACATTTTGTAGTATAATTAGTAAATGTTTTATAAAAAGTTAATAATTAGTTCATCTGTATTAGGATTTACTTGATCCAGCAGATAACAACATTAATTGTTGTAAATAACTCGTTGTGGTTATTTATCGATGTATCGGAATGTAAATCGATTATCGATTTGTACTATGGTCCGATTTAAAACTGTTCGATTTGTAGTTATCGAATTAATGGTGGGGAGAAAGAAAATTACGCATACATACATACATACATACATACATACATACATACATACATACATACATACATACATACATACATACATACATACATACATACATACATACATACATACATACATACATACATACATACATACATACATACATACATACATACATACATACATACATACATACATACATACATACATGCATACATACATACATACATACATATATACATATATACATACATACATACATACATACATACATACATACATACATACATACATACATACATACATACATACATACATACATACATACATACATACATACATACATACATACATACATACATACATACATACATACATACATACATACATACATACATACATACATACATACATACATACATACATACATACATACATACATACATACATACATACATACATACATACATACATACATACATACATACATACATACATACATACATACTGATATAGAAACCCCCTGTATATCAATATTTTAAATAGATTTGCCCAGACTCTTAAAAGGGGTGGTTCGGCTCTAAAAATTTACATAAAAATATTATTTACCAAATTTAATTAATAAATAAAAAATAAATTTAAATTCTTCAATCTTCTCTGCGTCTATCTGTCTTCTTATCTCTTTTTTGTGTGTGCTGCTCGTATCTGCTTGTCTCTGACCCTACCTATGTGTGCTGTTTGTATCTATCTGCTTGTCTCTGTCGTGTTTCTTTTAATATCTCTCCCTGGTATCTCTCCCTGCTACTCTTTCTCTATCTCTGGTTCTATATAATATTTCTCACTTTTTAAATAAAATTCTTTACCTTTATTTTTCCAACCTTCTTTATTGTAATATCCCAGTCTTTAACATTTCTTTATTATTCTAATATAATCTTAATTTTTATTTAACATTTTATATCTATTAATCTTTTTATATCAATTTCCTTCTGACAACTCATTTCTTTATGACATTTTTCTTCAATAATCAACAAAAATCCCGACATTTTGATTTTAACTTGAATTTTGATTTCAAGATACTTCACCACCCCAGTATTGCTCAATTTAAATATTAATTTTGATGACGTCAGGAATTTCTATATCAAATCCCCCAAATTAATTGTTCGCCCAGTATATTTTTAAAATATACTGTGAACAATAAATTTTAAATTTTATCCAAATATTGAAATTCCCTGATTGGTTATAATTTCCCTACCTGAAATGTTGATTTCGTCAATTTTTCTTTATTCATTCAAACCAAACATATAAACTACTTACTAACTAATAACTCTAACTCAAAATCATAATATCTATCTATGGATCCTACTAATTCCAGATCTACTTTTTAATATTATAGTTAAAGCCACATGATCTGTTTCAACAAAAAAAACTTCCCCCCTAATAGATAAAAACGTAATTTTCCAACACAAAAAATATATACTTGCTAATTCTACCTCTGACATGCTATAATTTCTTTCATATTTTATTTTTTTTTTTTATTCTTGATACATTGTTTAGCTAATCATTTCTTCTGTCTCTTGTATATATTCGTTCTGTCCATATCTCTATTCATAATCCATTCTATTCCTTAATTAATCACTTTCACTCCATTATCACAAATTCTTCATTTATTTATAATATCATTTCACATTTACTCTATAAATCATCATTATAATACTTCATTTTTTAATATTTCTCATAATACACATCATATTTCATTTATTCTCCTACAGCTTAACTCATTTTCTTTCTAGGCTTTCATCTTCTTTTTAATTCTTCCAGCTCCTTTTTCAACATAACTACTTTATTTTTAAACATAAATTCTCTTTTCCACTAATTTTCTAAATTTTATTTTATTTATCTATTTTCTTATTTTCATATAATAACTAGTTCCTTCTTCTTTTTCTTAATGCTGTTTTTTAGAAAGATATTTAATAAATTTAGACTATTTTATTATTATTTAGTTATAATTTTTTTTTTATATTTTTGTTTATAATTATTACATTTTTTATCCATTATTTAAATTTATTTATTTAATTTCCTAAATATTATTCCACAATTTCTCTATTACTTAATTATCCTATCTTATGCGGTACATTCTATATTATTTTCTATTTCTAATAATCCGTTTTCCATAGCCTTATGTTCTTCTTTTTAAATTTTACATCCCCGTTTGAAGCTTTCTTTGTACTTTTCTTTTACTTTGTTTCTGACTTTTTCTTTTTCGGTCAATCCCCTATTTTTGGTTATGTTTCTCCATTCTTCTTTGATTATGTTCTTTCTTGCTAATGTCTTCTTTTTATAATCTTCTTCCATTTTCTTTATTCTTAGTTTTATTTTCCCTTTATTTTTTAAACAATATTTTCTCTGTTTTTCTTTTCCAAGATCACCATTTCTTATTTTACATTCCCTCTTATTTCTTATCATTTTGCTTCTATTGTCTTGGTTTATGTTTATTTCTTTTTTTATTTCTAATATGTTAAAATCCTTTCTCTTGGATAATTGTTTTTCCAAATTACCTGTTTGCTTGTTTAACTTCTGACTATATTCTTCTTCTATTTCTTTGATATTTTCCTTCATTTTCTCCAAATTCGATATCCTACTATCATTTTTATTTACACTTGTTTTAACACTGTCTACCACTGTATAAATCTTTTTTTTTAAATCTTCTCCTTTTTCTGTTATTATTTGATATTTCTTATCTTGTTCATTTTCTACTTCATTTATTTTTCCTATCATTTCTATTCTTATATTCTTCTTATTTTCTTCAATTTTTTCGTCAGTGTATATTTTAAAATCCTCAAATTTCTTCATTATTTCTTCTTTATCTTGTTTCCTATTTTCATCCATTTTCTTACTATATTCCTCTAATTTATCCATTTTCCTGCTTATATCTTTATAGTTCTCATCCATTTTCTTATTGTTTTCATCCATTTTTTTATTGTTTTCATCCATTTTTCCAATGAGCACTTGCATAAAATTTTCCAAATTCATTCCTTCTTTCTTTCCTTGAGTCTCGACAATCTCCTTTTCTAATGTCGCTGTATTGTCCTGATTTTGTACTATTTCTCTATCTTTTTCTTCAAAAATTGTATCTCCTATATTTTGCTGTTCCATATCTCCTTGTCCTACTTGACATACACCCTCATCATCTCTCTCCTGTTCTTCCATCAAACCAACCTTCTTTCCTCCCCGCAAATCCATCTAATATATCACTTTCTCTTATATATAAGTTTAAAATATCACTTTTATCTTCTATATCACTATTAAACTTTCACCACTTTTAATACTTTACATTCCACGTCACACTTGGCTTTTAATGTTACTTTCCCCCTACTTAAATTCCACCCAAATTTCCTACACTTTATATTCTGTCAATGTATTCCTGCTCTTATCTCCTAAATCATACAAACATCACACACATGCAATATCTTCACCCTCTCTATATAAAAAATAGACCAAAATCAACAATTCAAATAAAAAATTATAAACAATCTTACCAATTGTCTTCCAAATTCCTAAATTGCAAATATCCAAAATTTTGATCTCCCTCTAGAAACAATGCTCCACGTTGGCTGGCGACACTTGATATAGAAACCCCCTGTATATCAATATTTTAAATAGATTTGCCCAGACTCTTAAAAGGGGTGGTTCGGCTCTAAAAATTTACATAAAAATATTATTTACCAAATTTAATTAATAAATAAAAAATAAATTTAAATTCTTCAATCTTCTCTGCGTCTATCTGTCTTCTTATCTCTTTTTTGTGTGTGCTGCTCGTATCTGCTTGTCTCTGACCCTACCTATGTGTGCTGTTTGTATCTATCTGCTTGTCTCTGTCGTGTTTCTTTTAATATCTCTCCCTGGTATCTCTCCCTGCTACTCTTTCTCTATCTCTGGTTCTATATAATATTTCTCACTTTCTAAATAAAATTCTTTACCTTTATTTTTCCAACCTTCTTTATTGTAATATCCCAGTCTTTAACATTTCTTTATTATTCTAATATAATCTTAATTTTTATTTAACATTTTATATCTATTAATCTTTTTATATCAATTTCCTTCTGACAACTCATTTCTTTATGACATTTTTCTTCAATAATCAACAAAAATCCCGACATTTTGATTTTAACTTGAATTTTGATTTCAAGATACTTCACCACCCCAGTATTGCTCAATTTAAATATTAATTTTGATGACGTCAGGAATTTCTATATCAATACATACATATATACATACATACATACATACATACATACATACATACATACATACATACATACATACATACATACATACATACATACATACATACATACATACATACATACATACATACATACATACATACATACATACATACATACATACATACATACATACATACATACATACATACATACATACATACATACATACATACATACATACATACATACATACATACATACATACATACATACATACATACATACATACATACATACATACATACATACATACATACATACATACATACATACATACATACATACATACATACATACATACATACATACATACATACATACATACATACATACATACATACATACATACATACATACATACATACAGGTGAAGCTAATAAAAGCGTGTTAAAAATGCATTTAATGGGACAGATTCGTTCTGCGTTATTATTTGTCTCCATTTGAAATTAACAAGATAGTTAATGAGACAGTTTCTTAAACAAAACCTTTATTCAACTTTTACAGGTCTAGATATTTACTATAAAATTACTGACTAATCAAAAATGTATTCCAAACATAATTTTACTATCTCATTGTTCGTAATTCGGAATTATCAAATTTGAATTTTGAGTCAGTTACACTCCTGTTTTTTTGACCTGTGCTTGGTGCTTCGTGTTTGTTGGTGTGCAGATTGCTAAAAATAATTTTATTGCTTTGTATGTCATCCTTCTTGGGATTTATTATTTTAGCACATATTTTTTACAGAGAATTTTCTTAGCTGCATTTGTAGATTTATTGTGTTCGAAAATATTTAGTAATTTCTTCATTTAAGGATTTGTGCCAATAATCACCTTGTTCCTATTATCAAGGTGTAAAATAATTATTTATAATCTTTATTTTTCTAATAAAGTAATATTCCTATTTTGAGTAATATCTGTATTACTGCTAAGGGTCCTATAGTCATTTTGAGGGTTTTTACAGTAAATTGAAAACTATTAATTTAAAGCAAATCATTAAAAGCACTTTGTCCTATTATTTTTTTATTTCTTCGCTTTTAGAGAGAATAATTAGGCCTTAAACCACTATAATTTATTGGAGAGCACACCAGCCCTAGTTGGGTGTGTTTTAAATTATTAAGCATTACCGAAGGAACCCCATAGCCAGGGTAAGGCTTTATATTATTTAAATGTTATTTCTTGATTATCAAAAATCTCTTATGATGGACCGAGTCCATCTCTATAGGGCATTTGCTTAATGTTTTGTCGTGGAAGTCTTTCGGTCACTATTCTCCATGTTTTGAATATTTTTTGTTGAAATATTTTGAGGTCGATTTAAAAATAAATTCAATCAGCTGTTTCGATAGATTATGGTGGAAATTTGCTTGTGTTTTAAAATACAAGACCAATATTTAAGTGAAAACTATTTAAGTTAAGCTAAATAAGCTAGTGACGAGGTTAGTTGCAAGCATGATTGAAAATAGTCGTTGGCTTTTATCTAATCTAATAAGCTATTAAATAAATAAAGAGGGCATATTGCTAATAGCAATAACAAAAAAAGGAATCTGGCGTGAATCTTTCCTCTCAGCTATAGACAGTTTCTTTTTATTTGGGTTCCTTTGGGGTGCATTATTTTCTTTAAAGTCAGTTATATTAAATAAGTTATTAATTTATATTACCAGTAATATTTTTCTTATTTGTTATTTTTTTTACTTTTATTTTATGAGGGGTTTGGGGTAACAAAAATTTAACTAACTTCTTACATTTAAAAATAAATTTATTAAGTATTAATTTCTAAAATTAATAGAATAATTTTTTTTATTTTTTTGTGTTTTACCTAAATAAATATCAGGGTATTAACTGTAAATTTTTCTACTAGTGTTTTTATCATCCACTTCCTGGAGTCGTCGATTTTCTTTGGGAGTAGGTGATTTATTTGACTCACGAATTCTCCTGGAAACTGGATTTCCCTTTCTTGTTTTTTTTTTGTTGTGGAGATTTTTGTTGTTGCTGTGAACGTTAACTAAGGAACCCAAATAAGAAGTAACTGTCTATTCCTGAAAGGAAAGATTCACGCAAGATTCCTTTTTTTGTTATTGCTATTAGCATTATGCCCTCTTTATTTATTTAATAGCTTATTAGATTAGATAAAAGCCAACGACTATTTTCAATCATGCTTGCGACTAAACTTGTCACTAGCTTATTTAGCTTAACTTAAATAGTTTACTCTCATAAGGTTTTTACTTAAATATTGGTCTTGTATTACTCAGCTTATATTAAATATTGTTTGCATCGCTTACCTAGCTTCCCGTGTAGGTTGGTAATTTGTAAACTGCAACTAAGATCTCGTTATATTGATAACTTTTATTTAATTGGTCTTCTCCACGCATGCGCCTGAGCTCAAGCGGTGTGTGCCTTAACCTCTTATTCGTATGAAAAGTTGCTACATTGCTTAGCGGTCTTAGCAACCAGTGTAATATAACTTTAAGTAGGTACATAACTAATATAAAGACGAAAAATGCCTCTAGTAGAAGGTTATTTTCCAGTCGACATTTTTTTTTTCTGTTTTTCTTTTTTTTGGTAGAATCAGTGAGGTGAATAACAAAAACTGTGGAGACATTTATGTATGTTAAAGTTTATCCATCATTTAAAAAATGAACAGTTTTCAAAATCATCTGGTATCTAAAAAAAAGAAAAAAACATCGTTACTACAATGGTACATAATTAAATAATTAAATTACAATAAAACATTTTTATTTTAATAAAGAGTATAGATACAAACCTCAACAAAATAATTTAGCTGTTTCTTGAAGTTTTTCTGTGTAATGATAATAATATTCGTCTTTTCATATTTCTAGCAACACTAATAAAATTTTTTAATAATTAATGTAAAATGTAAATCATTATCACATCTTGGGAGGAAACATTTTTTTCATATTCATAATATTTATAAAAACATCAAATTTGCATAATTATCGATTAACAAATACTCTTCATTCATAGATGACACATGCAGTGCTGCCGCATTTTCATTTTCTTGTTTATTAGTTGTCGTTTTTTAAAACAATGAAACTATAAATATGGTGAAAATTTAAACTTAAATGATACTTTTAAAAACATTTGATATTTTATATTTAAAAGATATTTGTTTAACGATATTTTAGAAGTCTAAAAGTAAAACGGTACACACAAACTAACGTATACTACTTTTCGTATACCGTCTAACTGGCAACGTTGTGTGGCTAGTTCCTGTTGGTCTATTCCCGGTGACGTCATAAATGTTAAAAAATTAATAACTAGGGCAAATGAATAGATTAAAAAAAAATTTAAATGTAGCTTTATTTTGAACTCTATAATTTATAAAAAAAAATTAAAAATTTTTGAACATGCCCCATTGTAATTTTCATTACAAATTTTGGCGCCCAATGTGAGGGTACTGGTTTTGGTAGAACAGGACCACTGTGCGTATTCTAAGACCCAATAACTTTCTTTCTATATAATTCTATTTACCCTAACTGTGTAGTCATTTAGAGTTTTGTAATAACATTTCTACGGTATGTGCGGTAGACGAAGAATAATATGGTAAATAAAATTCGAAAGTTGCTTTTCGTGAAATAGATTTTACGTGCTCAATCATTCTGATACCTATGGATATAAATATATATCCGAGTTAAAAATTTTAAAGATATAAATAATAGGATGTTATACATTAAGGTAGAGAATATATTTTTATACCCACATGTATATTAGCAGTTCATATTTTAGTCACCCGGCTACTATTATTTTTTAAATTTTAAATAAGTGACAATTCTGTCAAACTAATTGTCAGCATATTTTTTACATAATAAAATTACATATACGTAATAGTATATTATTCAACGAGCATATAATAGTCATTATATGCGAGCAGAATACTATACTTTGTCTACGACTTTTAAATGAAATTAACTAAGAATCATAACAAATCTATTTTTTTTTATGAAAATATTAACATAATTATTAATATCTAGATATGCACCTTTAATCATTTCAAAAGTTTGAGTTGGTGTTTTACCCAATCGAACACAAAATTTTATCGCGTATCTTTGCTCCACTTTCATTTTTCGATGGGTACGCAAAACACTGACAATTCAATAATTAATTTGTAACAAATGTCAAAAGTTAAATCAAAGCCTACTTGCGGGGTAGTACATTAAATATAAGGCTTTCATGTCTTATTTTTTGGGATATAAAATGTTACCTCTAAAAGAAGTTATAGCACCAGTCTCGTTATATACTGATATATCCTCGTAATCTAATACCTTAACTAACTACTAACTAACTAATTAAATAAATAACTAACTAACTAGGTACCTAACTTATATATAGTTTATTTACTTATATTAATAGTAATATTTGCATTTACGCAGTTGTGTAGAGTTATATTAGGGATCGAATTTGAGCTATCTACATTGATATTTTGGTTGGTGGTAGATGTAGATTCAGATGCGATCTGATGATGATTAGATGTATATGCAATATGCTGATGATTAGTAGATGTACTCGTAGATGCGATCTGCCGTTGATAACGAGATGATTCAATGGATTTCGATATTTTTGAAGCCGTGTCCATTTTATTTTTCATCGATTCGTCAACATAACCTTCGGCTACGCTGTAGACTTCCACTCCCCATGTCTTTTCAACGCGTTTATATCCTCGCCCGCGTTGACTAATATAGTGGCAGCAGATCTGCGGAAACTGTGCCCAGAATATTTTCCTGCGTTGGGTAATTTCAAAAATTTAGCTATGTCTTTTCCCATTTGGGTAAATTTATTAATCCCAATTCTTTGAGAGGTGCACTTCCCATTCTAGAAGTTTAAAAAAAAGACATTTTCATTTGAGGTAGCCCAACCAGGAGGACGAAGGTTTATGTATCGTTTGCAAATTTCATAGAAATGGTCGGTTACCGTAAATTTTCGTGTAATTTTTGTCTTTGTATTTGGTATAGTCATTAAAAAAGCTGAACCCAAATCTTGAATATCCCCAAGTTTCATGAGGAACATTTCGTTAAGTTGACAAGCACCCATTACTCCCATTATCAATGCTACCTAAAATATTTATTATTTGCACAAAAGTATTTAAACAATATGTACCTATATTTATTACCTTTGTCGCGAGATATTTGTCGTCTGATGCCTCCATAAGAAATTTTTTTATATTTTCCGGAGAAAAAGTATTAGCTTTTTTTGGTTTAAATCCTTCAGACTGTCTTTTCAACAGTGCTCTTAAATTACTATATCCTTCAATATTAATACCGTTATGTAAATTTGTTGTGTTTCTCAGCATTGAATAGGTTGTTCATAACGTGGATGGTTTATATTTTTTTGAAAGTTTATTAAAATAAACCAATAAGACTGGTTCAGAAAACGAATCTGTTTTTTTGGCAATTCTTCATTGCATAAAAGATTTATACGCAGGGGTATAAAGTTTTTTAGATTTTTCAGGCAATAAATTTAAAGCCACCAATTTTGCCTCTTCTTCGATATTTTGAAACATTTTCAATTTTTTCAAATTTCAAACCTACAGAAATTACTAATTTCAAATTCAAATTGATGTGATTTGACCACATATTTTGATTTTGATTTGACGGATTTAACGTTTCTTAGTACACCTACGTAATATGTGTTGCCTATAATCGTATATACAGAATTATGGGTACGGATTATGTGTATGTAAAACGTTGGAACCTCGGTTCTCGGTTTATTTCCAGGAAAACAGAAAATTTGAGTCATGCTTGGCAGTTTTGTTTGTAATTTTGGAGTGCTAAATAATAAGTATTTAACAAAATAAAATTCAATTGGTAAGTTTGATGTTTGTTTGATCACGCATAGTAACGTAGATATGTTTTTGAGCTTAGGTTTTGAGACATTTAAATTTCTTTTTATTAGATTAAATACATTTGGCACTATAATAATAGTATAACATTTTGTCGTAAAATATTTGCTGTCACATAAAAACAATAAAAACCTAAAAATCAAAAAACAACAAACAATAGGTACCTATAAAGAATATTTTTATATCAGTTTAGAGATACGTGCTGTCGTGACGTCATACCGTGACTAGTGGATCATTATTTACTAGTGAATAATAGGTATTATTATTCTTAAGGAAGTACAAGTATAATGAATGTTTTATAGAACAAGTCGTGGACAAAAATAATTTATTCTTGCGTAAAATCGAAAAATAATAGCAGTTCCATTTTTATTGTTATCATCATCATCATCATCATCATCATCATCATCATGAAACATAAAATCAGTAGCTGATTCAGCAATAATCATCTCCCCTTCTAATAATACTGGATTTATTGTCTCCAATACTTCCTTTTCATATCCATCGGTGGAAAAGATTGCAAACGGTCCACCTCCAGTACCCCTTCATATTTTTTGTGTTTTAAATTTTTGAATTTTGTTCTGGATCTAATGTCCTGCCATATCTGCAAAAAAATAACACATTTTTAACTTTAAAATCCATTTCTAATATAAATTATTACCTTTCTTTAAGGGTTCCAATCTTTACTCACCCCATTTCCACAGCTGTTTCAAATATTCGAAATTGTTTGCCAGATATTCTGGGCATCTTTAAGCGAGAAAGTATTTGAAAAGATCCCAGAAACTAATTGGAGATTTTTTTTTTATAAATTCCAGAAGCAGTATTTTTTGCTTTATGGAAGCATTAGCGATTCTTATTTTTCTGCTTACTCGACATACTTTTAAAAATATAATAGAATTGCGCAAATTTTAAAAACTGTCATTACATGATAGAAAAAAATATTATTCTGTCATTCAGCGTGTCATTTTAATATAATTGTAACATTGCCAAAGTGAGATTGTACACCATTCGCAAGTTGTTTCGAAGGGGCCTCAAGAATCTCATTTTAGGTAAGTATGCGCAAGTGAACCCTTCGCAACGTTGAGTATACGCGTATTTGCGAAGGATATCAAGAATAGCGCTGCAGGGCATTTGGCTGCCATGCGAGACGCCCAGGTTCGAATCTTAAAAGGAAACTAATTAAATTGAGTCCTTGCATTGGCAATCTGTTTAAAATGGGCATAAACAACGATTGTTCAGTGACTTTTTAGCTAAAATTACAAGGAGAAATGTGTGCCAATAATAGATATATATTACTGGTCAATAAAGATTTATGGGAACGCGCGACGAAAGGAGACGACAGACAGCAAGTAGCAAATCCTACCGTACTAAAAGTGGTGTCGTCTGTACCGTCTTTCCAAATGTGTTTCATATAATTGTTCAGAAGTGAAGAGACCGATTTCGATCTCCTTCGCTCTCGCTTTGCGCTTGAAGTTGGTATCGTTCTCGCCTTCCCAAATGGTAGCTTTACTGTAGTTTTGGCAGCGTAATATTTCTCAAAGAAGTCGTCATTCCTTTTTATTTCCTGGCAAAATAATTCAGTATAGTCAGTACATTATCTGTGGTTCACGTGATATCGTCAGTGTTGCCAAACCGTTTAATAATTCCATCCGCTTTTAGCTTCGTTGTTAATTGAGATATTGAAATTATAACTTTTTTGTTTAAGAGCTTATAGCAGATACTTTCACATACTGGATCCAATTGGTCTGTGACGTCATGGCTTACTTTGGATTTTTCCCGATATAACTTAAAATCGCAATTTATTTTTAATTTCAAATCGAAAACTCTTTTTTGTTAAAAATTTGGGTTACTGGGACAATATTGTACAAGAAGCGTATATTAAAATTTTACTGTCAGCTGTCAAAATGGTCGCCATATTGAATAATATTTTTTCTAAACATGTTACTATTAATTCGTTTATGGAAAAAATATGGGAATGTATGATCTTTATAAAATCATTGTAAGCTTCAAAATTTTTATTTAGACCCACTTACAGTACACCAGTGGCGTATCTAAGCATTTTTATTATTAGCAAACCGTTTAATAATTCCATCCGTTTTTAGCTTCGTTGTAAATTGAAATATTGGAACGAAAACTTTTTTATTTAAAAGCTTGGAACAATTATGTCATATACTTAATTCAGTTGGTCTGTGACGTGTGTTGAAAATTTTCTGTCAGCTGTCAAAATGACCGTCATATTGGATAATATATTTTTTAACATGTTACTGTTAATTCGTTTATGGAAAAATATGGGCATGTATAACATTTTTGTAAGCTTTAAAATCCCCATTAAGATCCATTTACATTGTACCAGTGGCGTATCTAAGATTTTTGTTATTGCAAACCGTTTAATAATTTCACCCGCTCTTATATTCCTTATTAATTGAGAAATCGGAATAACAACTTTTTTGTTTAAAAGCTTGAAATAAATAATGTCGAATACTGCTTTAACTGATCTGTGACATCATGGCTTACTTCCGGTTTTTCGAAAATAACAGTAAATCGCAATGTATTTTTTATTTTTAAATGGAAACCCACTTTTTTATTGAAAATTTAAATTTCTTAAACTTATCAATGTTTATTATTGTATAGTGGGTATTGTTTTATTATATTGATTCCTTAAACATTTCTGATGAAATTAAGCTTTAAAATTTAAAATAAAAATAAACATTTTTTAAATTTAAAGATCTGTTGTGTGTCATATTAATTTATTTTTCTGTTACTGTGATTTAAAGTACGTACATTATGCGCACTACGGAGTGCATAAAGTTTTACTTTTTTTACTAGTGCGTAAAGTAAAACGTTTTACGTACTAGTGCGTCAACAAGATACATTTTTTAGTATTTTGATATGACAAATGACATTTTATTTCAAACTTTCTTTACGCGTTAGTGCGTAAGGTAACCTTCATATTTTTAGTCTTAGTGGGCAATACGGTAGTAGAAATATCGTATGCAATTCGTATGTAAAGGCCTTTTTTGAAGGCCACTTTATGCACTTATTATAAGCATAAATAACAATTTTTTGTTATTTTATTTATCAGTAAGTAGTTGACTGATGTAGTGCTTACAAATCGTATGAATTCAGTTCGATGACCAATTCGATGACAGATATGCTCAAGAAATATAAATTTTCAATAAAAAGTGGGTTTTCATTTAAAAATAAAAAATTAATTGTGATTTACTGGAAATAAGCCATGACATCACAGACCAGTTAAATCAATTATTTAACAATATTTATTCCAAGTTTTCAACAAAAAAATTTTTAAATTTGATATCTTAATTAATAAGGAAGATAAGAGCGGGTGGAATTATTAAACCGTTTGCTAAAAACAAAAATCTTAGATACGCCCACTGGTACACTGTAAATGGGCCTAAACTAAATAAAAATGAATAAAAATAAATAAAGATAATAAAACTAAATAAAAATAAATATAGATATAAAATTTAACAAAAATAAATAAAAAGATAAAAGTAAAAAAATAAAAATAAATTTAATAAAAATAAATAAATTAAAACAAAATAAAAAAAATTATATTAAAAAAATGTTAGTAAAACTAAATAAATATAAAAATAAATAAAATTATTTAAAAGGAGTAAAAGTAAGTAAAAATAAATAAAAAAAAATAAAAATGAATAAAAATATATAAAAATAAATAAAAATATATAAAAATAAATAAAAATAGATAAAAATAGATAAAAATAAATAAAAATGGATAAAAATAAATAAAAATTAAATAAATAAATTTATTTTAATTTATTTTAATTTATTTTAATTTATTTTAATTTATTTTAATTTATTTTAATTTATTTTAATTTATTTTAATTTATTTTAATTTATTTTAATTTATTTTAATTTATTTTAATTTATTTTAATTTATTTTAATTTATTTTAATTTATTTTAATTTATTTTAATTTATTTTAATTTATTTTAATTTATTTTAATTTATTTTAATTTATTTTAATTTATTTTAATTTATTTTAATTTATTTTAATTTATTTTAATTTATTTTAATTTATTTTAATTTATTTTAATTTATTTTAATTTATTTTAATTTATTTTAATTTATTTTAATTTATTTTAATTTATTTTAATTTATTTTAATTTATTTTAATTTATTTTAATTTATTTTAATTTATTTTAATTTATTTTAATTTATTTTAATTTATTTTAATTTATTTTAATTTATTTTAATTTATTTTAATTTATTTTAATTTATTTTAATTTATTTTAATTTATTTTAATTTATTTTAATTTATTTTAATTTATTTTAATTTATTTTAATTTATTTTAATTTATTTTAATTTATTTTAATTTATTTTAATTTATTTTAATTTATTTTAATTTATTTTAATTTTAATTATTTTAATTTATTTTAATTTATTTTAATTTATTTTAATTTATTTTAATTTATTTTAATTTATTTTAATTATTTTAATTTATTTTAATTTATTTTAATTTATTTTAATTTATTTTAATTTATTTTAATTTATTTTAATTTATTTTAATTTATTTTAATTTATTTTAATTTATTTTAATTTATTTTAATTTATTTTAATATATTTTAATTTATTTTAATTTATTTTAATTTATTTTAATTTATTTTAATTTATATTAATTTATTTAATTTATTTTAATTTATTTTAATTTATTTTAATTTATTTTAATTTATTTTAATTTATTTTAATTTATTTTAATTTATTTTAATTTATTTTAATTTATTTTAATTTATTTTAATTATTTTAATTTATTTTAATTTTAATTTATTTTAATTTATTTTATTTTATTTTATTTTATTTTAATTTATTTTAATTTATTTTAATTTATTTTAATTTATTTTAATTTATTTTAATTTATTTTAATTTATTTTAATTTATTTTAATTTATTTTAATTTATTTTAATTTATTTTAATTTATTTTAATTTATTTTAATTTATTTTAATTTATTTTAATTATTTTAATTTATTTTAATTTATTTTAATTTATTTTAATTTATTTTAATTTATTTTAATTTATTTTAATTTATTTTAATTTATTTTAATTTATTTTAATTTATTTTAATTTATTTTAATTTATTTTAATTTATTTTAATTTATTTTAATTTATTTTAATTTATTTTAATTTATTTTAATTTATTTTAATTTATTTTAATTTATTTTAATTTATTTTAATTTATTTTAATTTATTTTAATTTATTTTAATTTATTTTAATTTATTTTAATTTATTTTAATTTATTTTAATTTATTTTAATTTATTTTAATTTATTTTAATTTATTTTAATTTATTTTAATTTATTTTAATTTATTTTAATTTATTTTAATTTATTTTAATTTATTTTAATTTATTTTAATTTATTTTAATTTATTTTAATTTATTTTAATTTATTTTAATTTATTTTAATTTATTTTAATTTATTTTAATTTATTTTAATTTATTTTAATTTATTTTAATTTATTTTAATTTATTTTAATTTATTTTAATTTATTTTAATTTATTTTAATTTATTTTAATTTATTTTAATTTATTTTAATTTATTTTAATTTATTTTAATTTATTTTAATTTATTTTAATTTATTTTAATTTATTTTAATTTATTTTAATTTATTTTAATTTATTTTAATTTATTTTAATTTATTTTAATTTATTTTAATTTATTTAATTTATTTTAATTTATTTTAATTTATTTTAATTTATTTTAATTTATTTTAATTTATTTTAATTTATTTTAATTTATTTTAATTTATTTTAATTTATTTTAATTTATTTTAATTTATTTTAATTTATTTTAATTTATTTTAATTTATTTTAATTTATTTTAATTTATTTTAATTTATTTTAATTTAGTTTAATTTATTTTAATTTATTTTAATTTATTTTAATTTATTTTAATTTATTTTAATTTATTTTAATTTATTTTAATTTATTTTAATTTATTTTAATTTATTTTAATTTATTTTAATTTATTTTAATTTATTTTAATTTATTTTAATTTATTTTAATTTATTTTAATTTATTTTAATTTATTTTAATTTATTTTAATTTATTTTAATTTATTTTAATTTATTTTAATTTATTTTAATTTATTTTAATTTATTTTAATTTATTTTAATTTATTTTAATTTATTTTAATTTATTTTAATTTATTTTAATTTATTTTAATTTATTTTAATTTAGTTTAATTTAGTTTAATTTAGTTTAATTTATTTTAATTTATTTTAATTTATTTTAATTTATTTTAATTTATTTTAATTTATTTTAATTTATTTTAATTTATTTTAATTTATTTAATTTATTTTAATTTATTTTAATTTATTTTAATTTATTTTAATTTATTTTAATTTATTTTAATTTATTTTAATTTATTTTAATTTATTTTAATTTTTTTTAATTTATTTTAATTTATTTTAATTTATTTTAATTTATTTTAATTTATTTTAATTTATTTTATTTATTTTAATTTATTTTAATTTATTTTAATTTATTTTAATTTATTTTAATTTATTTTAATTTATTTTAATTTATTTTAATTTATTTTAATTTATTTTAATTTATTTTAATTTATTTTAATTTATTTTAATTTATTTTAATTTATTTTAATTTAAATTTATTTTAATTTATTTTAATTTATTTTAATTTATTTTAATTTATTTTAATTTATTTTAAATTATTTTAATTTATTTTAATTTATTTTAATTTATTTATTTATTTTTATTAAATTTATTTTTATTTATTATCTCTTACTTTTATCTTCTTATTTAATTTTATTTATAAATTTATTTTTAATCATTTTTATTTTTTAAATTTGTTTATACATATTAATTTTTATTTATTTAATGGAATTTCAAGTGGGGATTAAACTGTCGCAATGTCGTTTTTATTAGTTCGTTTTTCATATTTTTCAGGTCAGGCAAGCCATAATAAGTTCACTTCAAAATTTATTTTACCATGTAAAGTGCATAATATATTGAAAATTTGTAAATTTAAATTGTCAAAAACAAAAATTATTTTTTTGAAAAGAAAGTTCATTTTTTTCTAAGTAAATAATGAAAAGAAAATAAAAAATCATTGAATTTTCAGCTCATATATATTTCCTCTTAACTTCTAATCACCCTAACTCTGTAAGTTTTAATAATTGCAAAAAATGTTAAATACAATTTTTGTGTAAAACTTTATGCTTTACAATTTTTATTAAAAACTTTTTTTATAGTACCTACCGTTTTTAAATAACCTTAAAAAAACACTTTACTTTTTTGTTTTTCGTCATTTGCCGGGTCCTAAAAAACAAAATTTTTTTACCTATCATTTTCAAATACTCTAAAGTGACTTGTATCAAAAATTCCTGTATTTCCTTCAAAATTTTGATTCAAAGGTCTATCTGATTTTACTAATTGGTCTGATCTGGCTGGAACCCAGATCCAGCTAAGTACCGAATAAGGTTATCATTTTCAATTTGTTTTATTACCACTATTAATTTTATTTTTAATTAGTAGGACTATTAATATCAACGTTATTAATATTCTCGCTATTAGTTTTATTATTAAATATTAGTGCTATCAATATGATCGGTATTAATATTATAACTAATAATTTTATTAATAATTTTCTTTGTGCTCTTGATATTAGCACTTTTTTTTCCTTTCTCCTGGGTTCGTCTGACTATGTGTCTCCGAATAACACTGAAGCCTGTTGGCTTAGCACCCACTCTGTCACCTTTGTACCTTGTACAAGTTTGTGTAGATCCTTGGGTGAGTGGGTTCTATAAGTTGTTGGATCAATATGGGGTTGTCCTCCAAAAAGGGCCTGTCTTCTGCGATCTAGAGCTTCGCATTCGCACAGTATGTGTTTGGCCGTTTCTGGTTTCTTGTGACATAGTCGGCACATGAGTTCCCCATTATACATGCCAATTTTGTTTAAGTGTCCCTTTACTGGGGCGTGCCCAGTCATGAACCCTGTTATCACTTTCAACTGGTTCCTATTCATTAAGAGTAGTAGTTCTTCAGTTCTTTTGGGACATGGTCTTCTTATGAAGGCTTTTCCATGTGCCTGTTTTGGGGTGCATCCCCAATAGTTGATATGTTGTTCCCGAATCCAGTCATTTATGAAACCCCGGACTGTACTTTTTGTTACTCCTGGGTTTGTATCTGGTTCCGGTGTTTCTTCTGACCCTCTTTCTGTAAGTTCGTCAGCCTTTTCGTTGCCTTCGATCCCTTGGTGACCTGGCACCCAAAATAGTTTTACTCTATTTCAGTCTGCTAGTGTTCTAGTTCTTCGATGCATTCCCATACCACCCTCGACGTAACTTTCTGACTCGATATGGCCTTAAGTGCCGCTTGGCTGTCGGGCATTATTTGAATATGCTGATTTTCGACAGCTCTTTCATTGTACATTTTTGCACATAGCAAAATTGCGTATACCTCGGTCTGAAATACCGAAGAATGTATTTCTATAGCATAGGTAATTGGAGAATACTTCTGCTCCAGTGCCTTCCGCAGTCTTAGACCCGTCTGTATACCAGGTTTGTTCCTGTCGTTGGGCATTGGCTCCCTTATGGCGATCTTCGCTCTTTCCTGTATTAAAACCCCAAATAGAGTGTTAAAAGAGTACCTCTTGGTTATGTGGTCTGATCTCATGTCTAGCACGTCTCCTGTCACTAACCTTGAGATACTCATGTGACCTAGCCTAATGTCAGTGTATTCCCTAATCTGTAAGCACCTAATCTTGCCTCTCCTTGTATCACATAGTAAAGAGGTGATATTAGCACTACTAATATTACCATTAATAATAATATTACGGTTGGTATATTATCTATTTTATTTTGTTACTATTACCATTTTGAGTTATTAGATTTATGTTTATATATTTTTTTTCTTAGTGAACACACTTGTTAGTAATTTGTTCCGTGGTTTGGCTGGAACCCAAACTAGTGGGACTTCAGCCCTACGATCTGTAAAGCGCCTATGATCATACCAACTAGTGTACGGCTCTACTATCTGTTTTATTTTTTTCCCATGTTAGCTTTACATATATATCCTATTTTAAAATTATAATACAGGAGCTTCTTATTAACAAACGTTTATGTACTATATTTTGTTAATAACTGATTGGCCTGCCATTATAAACATTACGATTTAATTATTGTTTACTTTTCCGCGTTTTGTCGACTAGTTAATCATATAATTTGTAAACTGCCTTCAGCACTTTGATCAAAATTCGGTGGCGCTCATATACCTGGACTTGACTTTATTGCTGACCTTAAAAAGCAATATTTTAAGGAAACTCGCCCCAGATTCTTCTCTGAGCTAGAATACTATTTTGAAGCTTACATTATTCTGGGTCTAACAACGTAATTATAACCGCACCTAAATACTAGGGTAGCGAAACCGCGGGGTGGATGTAATAGCAGGCTTAAGAGGTAAAGGGGCCAATTATTATTGGATAAATTGCTCGAGCAAGTTTGTAAACCCCAATCAAAAGGCGATATAGAATGATTTTAAAAATCAAGGCCTGTAAAGATTATTACACGGTTTGACCCAAGTAATGCCACTGCTTCACAAACCAAAAAATTCAACATCCCAATACTACTATTGGCTTTCGGTCTTTCGTTCCAGGTTAAATCATTTTAAGTTTTTTTTACGCTACCAGTTTACCCTCATCAACTTATATAGTTGAAAAATATTTTTAGTAACTTTTCAATGATGTATGACAAATAGGGGATTGCTTTTTATTCTTTTTTAATAATAGGTGATGCATAAGAAGTTGATGGAAGTAAGTTCTCTATTTTGTAAAAACTTTGTATTTTATTTAACCCGCACTGCTCTACAAATTGCCGCAATTTAGTTCCAATAGAGGTAGAGTTGAAAAACTAAAAACGAGACATATGTGACAGAAACTAAGAACCATAAAAAAGTGATATTTTTAATCAAAAATATTATCGCAACATGGCGGAAATGTTTGAGCTCTCAGCGAATATACGTAAAGCCGTCTCTGCAAAATAGCAGTAAAATATCTCATAACAAAGTTTGACGTGTACACAATAGGCGTTAAAGGCATTTAGGCCGTAACTAAGACATGTTTAATTTCATAAAAGTTGTATCAAGGAACTTTATACAATGTATTAATTTATTCACTTAATCCAGCACCCGGTTGACTACAAAGGGGTTAGACATTTATTTAATTTTCTAATAAAGACTTAACGAATGGAACCAGGCTAAATGGCTTCAAAAGCTGGTCGGTATTTTACCTCAAGAATCAACGACACTGAATTAGCGATAGACTTTATAATGCTCAAATAAAAGAGATTATTTTAAAACTAAATAGGACCATTATGTATTCATGTTTCATTAAAAAGTGTCTATAGAATCAATGGAATAAATAGACAAAATTTGTTTTGTAAAATAATATTACAGGTGGGTAATGTCTATCATAGAAGCTAAGATTTAACAAGATATTGTACCTTCTTAGATAATTTTTATGCTTTTTTTAATAATTACTTTAATTATATTAATTTTATTTTGGCTCTATTATTTATGGACATAATACAATTTTTTTTATTATGTCCCAATTTTGCAATTTTAAACTATATAATTGTTAAGTTTTAGTGGTAATTAAATTAAAAAGTTGTATTTTAATTAAGTCAAACTTTGAAATGACTGCATACTAAGTTAGGCAACGCACTTTGGTATAAATGACGTCTTTTTTAGGTATTGTGATGTTTGTTTATTTTAAACAACAGTTTATTTATTAATAATTTATTTGAACACTTATTACTGAGGCCCTTCCTATAGTGCCTCAGTATTGCATTTGTGCAGACGAAAAAATTTTCTTACCCCCATTTTTTGAAACTTTTTCATGTTTCCGATCATTCTGAGTCCGAAAATGCAAAAAAAAATTGTCTGGTCATCTGTATGTATTTATGCCGGCACGATAACTCTAGAACGAAAGTTCTGATTGACTTGCGGTTTTGATTTTCTTGAATAATTACTTCTAACCCTAGTGATTTTCGGAATTTTCGGTTCATCCTAACTATTTAGTAATCAATTTTCTTAAAATCTGCATATGCATTTCTTATGTTACAATTTTAGGAATCAACATTCCTAACATTCTTAAAATTCCATAAATTGTAAACATTCTCTAACGACCTGTCAAACAACAGCTGTTAATAGTACTCGTAAAGGTGAAATTTCTAAAGCGGGTTGCGACCTTCATACTTGCAATCATAGCCATTTTGGAGGCTATTTTTATTCGAAATTAGTAGCCAAGCTTGTCAATTTATAATAATAATAATAATAATAATAATAATAATAATAATAATAATAATAATAATAATAATAATAATAATAATAATAATAATAATAATAATAATAATAATAATAATAATAATAATAATAATAATAATAATAATAATAATAATAATAATAATAATAATAATAATAATAATAATAATAATAATAATAATAATAATAATAATAATAATAATAATAATAATAATAATAATAATAATAATAATAATAATAATAATAATAATAATAATAATAATAATAATAATAATAATAATAATAATAATAATAATAATAATAATAATAATAATAATAATAATAATAATAATAATAATAATTAATAATAATAATAATAATAATAATAATAATAATAATAATAATAATAATAATAATAATAATAATAATAATAATAATAATAATAATAATAATAATAATAATAATAATAATAATAATAATAATAATAATAATAATAATAATAATAATAATAATAATAATAATAATAATAATAATAATAATAATAATAATAATAATAATAATAATAATAATAATAATAATAATAATAATAATAATAATAATAATAATAATAATAATAATAATAATAATAATAATAATAATAATAATAATAATAATAATAATAATAATAATAATAATAATAATAATAATAATAATAATAATAATAATAATAATAATAATAATAATAATAATAATAATAATAATAATAATAATAATAATAATAATAATAATAATAATAATAATAATAATAATAATAATAATAATAATAATAATAATAATAATAATAATAATAATAATAATAATAATAATAATAATAATAATAATAATAATAATAATAATAATAATAATAATAATAATAATAATAATAATAATAATAATAATAATAATAATAATAATAATAATAATAATAATAATAATAATAATAATAATAATAATAATAATAATAATAATAATAATAATAATAATAATAATAATAATAATAATAATAATAATAATAATAATAATAATAATAATAATAATAATAATAATAATAATAATAATAATAATAATAATAATAATAATAATAATAATAATAATAATAATAATAATAATAATAATAATAATAATAATAATAATAATAATAATAATAATAATAATAATAATAATAATAATAATAATAATAATAATAATAATAATAATAATAATAATAATAATAATAATAATAATAATAATAATAATAATAATAATAATAATAATAATAATAATAATAATAATAATAATAATAATAATAATAATAATAATAATAATAATAATAATAATAATAATAATAATAATAATAATAATAATAATAATAATAATAATAATAATAATAATAATAATAATAATAATAATAATAATAATAATAATAATAATAATAATAATAATAATAATAATAATAATAATAATAATAATAATAATAATAATAATAATAATAATAATAATAATAATAATAATAATAATAATAATAATAATAATAATAATAATAATAATAATAATAATAATAATAATAATAATAATAATAATAATAATAATAATAATAATAATAATAATAATAATAATAATAATAATAATAATAATAATAATAATAATAATAATAATAATAATAATAATAATAATAATAATAATAATAATAATAATAATAATACCATACCATACCATTTATTGACCATTTTACATACAAAACAATACGTCTTAGGTCACAATATTCAAAATTAAAATTACAAAAAAAAACAAAATTAGAGTGACAATTACAAATATAAAATAGTACAATAACTACGCAGTTACAACTACAAAATGACAATAATAAAATAATTACAACATAATTACAAATACATTACAATTTAAAATATATAAAATTTATGGTTTATAGCGTATAAATTCGTCAATCGAATAAAAACAGTTATCCAGTAAAAAGTTTTTTACTTTCTGTCTAAACAAGTTTGTAGGTATATTCCTGAGGTCTTCATTACTATGTATTTTAATTATTTTGTTATAGAGGCTAACATCCAATTTATTTTGTTTGGTAGTTTGAATCCTAGAAAAATGTGTGAGTATATTATTTGTATTTCTAGTGGGATAGTTGTGTACATCCGAGTGAGTAATAAACTTGTCATGACTTTGATGAATAAAGCTAACTACCTCAAGAATATACATACAGGCTAACGGTAGAATTGAATATTTCGCAAATAATGGTTTGCAATGCTCATCCCATCCCGAATTATCTACAATCCTTATGGCTGATTTTTGAATCTTAAAAACTGCTTCGACTCCTGATGAGTTACCCCAAAGAATTATACCATAGTTAAGATGAGAGTGTATTGTTGCGAAATATACAATTCTCAAAATATGGTTAGATAAGGATGGTCTTAATTGTCGAAGCGCAAATATCTGGGACGCTAATTTCGAACACAAAGAAATAATATGAGGTTGCCAGTTCAGGTATGTGTCAAGGGTTATACCTAAGTATGTAACTGGATCTGATTTCTCAATTAATCTACTTGAGCTGATTAATAATTTTTGATTTTTTGCTTCGTTAAGCTTTAAACGGTTAGTAGAGAACCATTCCTTTACTGATGTCATATCCTCTCTATTTTCTACTACATTATCCTGTGACAAAATAGATGTGTCATCTGCAAACAGAAGACATTTAGAATGTTTAACTGCCACTGGCAGGTCATTAATATAAAGTAGGAATAACACAGGGCCCAAAACTGAGCCCTGTGGAACGCCGTTTTCTATAGAAACAATGTTAGAATTAACACCGTCATAGTGGACATATTGTTTTCTGTTTGACAGGTAAGACTGAAAGAGCCGCAATTCTTTAGACCTTATACCATAGTATTCAAGTTTTTTTACTAGAATTTCTGGATCTACACAGTCAAAGGCCTTGCTAAGATCACAAAAAGTAGCCTTGCTAAGATCACAAAAAGTAACATCAGTACTTTTTCGCTCGTCAAGGCCTTCGACTGCATATTCAATTAAGTCTAGTAATGCTTTGGTTGTCGACATATTTTTTCTAAAGCCGTATTGCGCAGGCGTTAAAATATTTTTGTGTTCACAATAACTTATTAATTTTTCTTTAATGAGGATTTCGAATATTTTACTTAAAACTGGTACGATTGCAATTGGCCTGTAGTTATCAGTATTATCTGTATCAATAATAATAATAATAATAATAATAATAATAATAATAATAATAATAATAATAATAATAATAATAATAATAATAATAATAATAATAATAATAATAATAATAATAATAATAATAATAATAATAATAATAATAATAATAATAATAATAATAATAATAATAATAATAATAATAATAATAATAATAATAATAATAATAATAATAATAATAATAATAATAATAATAATAATAATAATAATAATAATAATAATAATAATAATAATAATAATAATAATAATAATAATAATAATAATAATAATAATAATAATAATAATAATAATAATAATAATAATAATAATAATAATAATAATAATAATAATAATAATAATAATAATAATAATAATAATAATAATAATAATAATAATAATAATAATAATAATAATAATAATAATAATAATAATAATAATAATAATAATAATAATAATAATAATAATAATAATAATAATAATAATAATAATAATAATAATAATAATATTAATAATAATAATAATATTAATAATAATAATAATATTAATAATAATAATAATAATAATAATAATAATAATAATAATAATAATAATAATAATAATAATAATAATAATAATAATATTAATAATAATATTAATAATAATATTAATAATAATATTAATAATAATATTAATAATATTAATAATAATAATAATAAAATAATAATAATAAAAATAATTAATAATTATAATAATTATAATAATTATAATAAATAATAATAATAATAATAATAATAAAAGCTTTATTGCCCAACAGTTTCCCATTTACAGGACCATATTCTTAATAGTAAGTAAAACTAATAAAGTGGTATCTAAAATTAAAATTAATAAATTACAAAAGTAAATTCTACTTAAAGGTTGTGATGTAACATATATTTACACGAAAAGTTGTAAAAGTTGTAAAATAAAAACTGTAATATAAAACAAATGAATATTGAGAACAAGCCAAGAAAATATTAAAAATAACTTTAAAAAAAAATTCTTACAAAAATAACACAAGGAGAATTTAATATAATACAATATACTTATTACAATACTTCGTTAAGGAAACTAACTGCATTTTTAATTAGTTCACCAAGAGAACAATGAAAAATATCGCAATGACTACTAATTTTATTGTAATTGTTACACATTACATATAAGGTTGATTTTAACATCAAGTTGGTTTTTGCTCTAGGGCATTCGAATAGCTTGTTGGTTCTAGAATTTAGACGGGGTATATTAAAATTAATTTATGACAAAATATCGCTACAGTCAATAAAATTGTGTATGAGTTTAAATAGAAAAATAAGCGAGGATGTGTCCTTCTTAGGCTCAGGTTTTTGAAATATATAGGCAATTTCTTAAAAATGACTATTTTATGGTGGTGCTAACTTAAGCGCACTACTATTTTGCTCCTAGCCACAAAAACACCTTCATCAAATTTATTGGCTCTCTGTCGCAACCCCATAGAATAATTAACAGGCCATTCTATTTGGCAAAATCAGAATAATGCTTGGCTGTGCGTGCCTGTCAAGTATCAAGATGTCAACTGTGATATGTGAAAGGCTCTTAAATGTCAAATTATTTAAAAATGTATACTTCTTTTGATATTTATTGCAAATAATTTGTAGTATATCTCAATTCAGGCTTTCCATATAGGTACAGCAAGATAGATAATATAATGTTCTTATACAAAGGTAGGATATAATGCTGGTTTTTTTGTAGAAAATTTTTATTATACGATTTTGGATTACATATTCAACCAGCGAATTGTAAATATTAGTAAACTTCTAGTCATAAATTTCCTCAATAAATAAAATTTAAAAATAAATTTTCTTACCGATGTATTTTGTTGTGTTTTTTATTTTAATTATAAAGTTGTCATTTACTTTTATGTTGAAAGAAGGCCTTTGTAAATTACATTGCTCTTTATTGATCTACTTTAACACAAAATTAGTTTTGTGGCTATAAGATGCTATAACCTATCGTCGCAAAACTATTAATAATTTAAACATAGTAAGTAGTAGTATTATAACATTAAGTAATTTTTAAAATAAGGTACATGATCTCAAAATAGAAATAATTTATAATAAATGCGGGTAAAACGAGGGGAAAAATAACAATAAATTAAGGGAAATACTTAAAAAGGGCAGGTTTAAAGAGTATTATCACAAGAAAGTATATCCGTTCTGTTTATTTATCAAGTATTGTTTAAGGTTACTTTTGAATACATTTATTGTTTTTTTTTTTAATTTCTGTAGGCAGTCTATTAAATTTTTTAAACCTTTAATAAAATTTGTATTTTACATGAAAGTCAGATTGGCTTCTTGTATTTTATTTGTGATATTTCGAATTATATTGAATTTTTTCTAATAGATCTGATGCGATGGTACTGTCATTTTTATTTTATAAATAAATATCAGTCATGTACTGAACATAATTCTGAACTGAAAGACAATTTATTTCTTTTAACACAATTGCAAAACTCATCCTTCTGTTCTTTATTAATATTATATAAACAGGCGAAGTAAGGAGCCCAAATATTTTACATGAGCAGGCTTAAGAGGTAAAGGGGCCAATTAATATTGGATAAATTGCTCAGACAAGTTTGCAAACCCTAATCAAAATGCGATATAGAATGGTTTTAAAAATCAAGGCTTATAAAAATCATCCCATGGTTTAACCTTATTATTGCCAATGCTTTACAAACCAAAAAATTCAACGTCCCAATACTACTATCAGCTTTCGGTTTTTCGTTCGAAGTTATTAAATTATTTCTCGTTTTTGTTGCGCTACGAGTTTAGCCTTGTGGGCCTCAGTCTCGATAAGGTGGGCACCACCATTTTAGCGTCTCTCGAATTCATTTTAAACAATACTATTCTAATTTATATATATTTCGAATATCTTTAAACTATTCACTGTTTATCTACAACTAATACTGTGTTGTTCCTTCACCAATATTTATATACAAATTTAAAATTTTGGTGGTTTTCACAATGCTCCACCGCCAAACTAGAAACATCTCGTTTAATCTAGAATATACTATAAAGCGCCTCCGCCATAGTCGTCACATATGTTTGGTCTTAAGGGGTTTAATTATGTATGATAATCGGACAAGTTAAGTCTCAAAGGCCGAATAAGACAAAGAGGGACGTGGAGGATAGAGTATAACTAAATAATGAAATGGTTCTTATTACATTGCCCCCTCCTTAAGAGATAGTTCCTCCTAGAACTCTTACGAACCTAAAATAGAATAGTTGTATCTGCAAATGAAATCTCTTTTACAATTTACAGTTGCATGGAAGTAACAATGGACTGTCTTCACTGTAACCTGGACACTGGGCAAATGGCTGCAGACCAGTACGTGCTCCCTTAAACTAAATAATGCTTTCCAAACATCATAATAAGTGGATCGATCTCGAAAGGTGTTCTTCGTTATTAAATAGAAAAGGTAACGCAATTTGTCTTGAAGTTTCAAGGCTTTTCCAGGGGCTGGTAACTGACATTGAAGTAACAGCAGTTGACCAAGCTTCTTACGGAACACATGTGCCAGTCCTCGCGCGTCGTTGTTGCTGGCGAAAATACTATGGACCAGCGAGTAATATTTTGGAAGTTGCTCGGTCGTAACACCATATCTTGCTTTTCCGATACCTCTATATGCACCCATAAATTTTTCAAAGACAAGGTCAGGTATTTCTTAGAGCTGATTTACTTCTTCTTTCTCGTCATGGTTACCCTTAAATAGAGCCAGCCGGTTTTCGTAAACTACCTTCGGTTTACTGTTCGGGATCTTATTAATACGTTAAATAAGAACATTAATTTTATTATTTGATGAGGTGAGGAACTTACCAAGACCTTTAAAGCTTCGTAGAATAACCCTTTTGTCTTTGTGGGTTATGGAGCCAGAGTTTTTTGCTTTCCTTGAAACATCCCTCCGTAGCTTGAGTATCGTACCGTTTCTTCATCCTGTCGCTGGCGATTTGAAGATGCGGGCGAACTAATTCATGCATGTCTTTCATTTTTCGTCGTAGTCGTATAACATAATCTTCACCGGCTATGTCTTCACCAGGTCGGCATCCAAACTCGAGGACGCACGGTCGTCTTATCTCACGCCCAAACAGGAACTTTTCTTGTGTTTGGCCTATTGATTCATTGAGAGCGGATCTATAAGCCATTGCAAAGAACGAAATATACTGATCCCAATCTCTCTGATGGTTTGAAATCACTTTTGACAAATATTTGCCAATGGTCTTATTCAAAACAAGATCGTTTTCTTGTTCTTGTCCAAGTTTGACAGGGACACACTCATCACTGACAACCGACGTTCTTTGTACTGTAACTTCTTTACCAGATGTAATCAACTCCTTTCCAATTAGAGTTCCTTGACCAACTCCTTCATTGCGCTTCGATGGTTTCGCCATGACAGGCGTTGCATTCTCTACGGTTCCTTGCAACCGCCTTACTTTTATGGTTTCATTTCTTTCAGGAAACACCACCGTTCCTTCCTGTACAGCCACCAGCATGGTTTTCGGATTCGTAGTGTTCTTTGGGCGTTTGCGCGAACTGCTTACATTTCCCATTTCACCGCAATTCCAGAACCTAATAACCTTTGTTGCTTCTCAGTTAGGTTTTTTATCACGTAAAACAATTGGTCCAATTTATTTCTCTGTTTTTCTTTTTTTATGGTCCTTACTTCTCTGTATCCACCAGAAGCCAACGTAGCCGCTTCATATTCAAGAGCAGCGGAAAAGACATTGACCAATGTTTTGTGACGGGCTAAATGAAGTGTTCTTTGTATTTTATGGTCACGAAGTCCATTTACAAATGCTTGAAGAGCCAAACATTCAATCATGTATTTCGGACCTGATGGGTAGGCAAATCGCATCATCTTCGCAATATCTAATTCGAATTCTTGAAGGCTCTCGTCATGTTCCTGTTGGCAATTCTTCAACTGTAATCGGTACACCTAATCCAAGTGTCCGTAGCCATATGGCACGTTGAGTCTCTTTTTGAGTTGTTTAAAATCATCTGTTTTTTCCACAGGTATAGTCTGAAGGACATCTAAAGCGTCTCCTCGAAGGCCGATTGTCAGATTCATTGCCTTTTTTCTCTTAGACCATTCGTTTGCTCTCGCAGCTATCTCGAACTGTTTAAGGTATTTGGTACATGACATCTTACCGTCGAAAGTTGGGGATTTGACATGAGCAGAATTTATAGCTCCTTTTGTATTTTGGAGCTGAATATAAGTTATTATACACTTAAATTATTCACAGTTACTAAATTTCTTGAACATCCTATGAGAGAAGATAAAATTTTAATGTCAATTGCAAGGCATTATAAGACCGAGGTAGCAGAAACTATAGCTTTGCAAAATATCAATAAATTTGAGCAATTTTCTTAATTATTTACTGAGAATAGAAGAGGGTTAGTACTGAATAGTAACAATAACTTGCAAAAGAACAGTTATAATATTTAACAAAGTACCTGCTACAATAATAGACAATATAACAATATTAACAATAACAATTTTAATAATAATAGACTTCAAAATAACTAAAACAATTATACGAATATTAATCAATAGAACTACTAAAATAATTACAGATACAATAAAAACAATAGACATAATAGAATAATTAAAAATAATAATTAGGTATTATAATAGTGACAATTACAAAAATAATGACAACCAAAACTGGTTTTTTTGTGAGAGAAATACGTATTTAGAAACATACTTTTACTTATGGTAATTTATTTATTTTTGAAATTGCTTAAAAAATAACTATGGCAACCCTATTTTTTTTTTCAAGTTAATTATTTATTTATTTCTGTGTGATGTGGAATATAGAATGATGTCTATAAATCGTCAATAGTAAACTAAAAATAGCCGTCTATTGGTAACTATATTTAAACGTAGAATCTTTTGCAATTACCCATATACTACTATATGATGTATAAAAACACGTTTAATATATCATTTAAAAAAACGGTATGTATAATAATCGTGGACTGTAAACGTATGCGAAATCAACCATTACTAAATTTAAACATAAATTGCGTATAAAATACGTTAATTATACTAATGTGTGCTGCCTGGGAAATACATAAATGGGTGTAAATTAACACAAGTGTATTTTATAAGTACTATTTTCAATTGTTAGTTGATTTTGCGGCTAAACATAGTAATTGTATTATCTTTGTGGATCTGTTGTTGCCATAATCCGTAAATTAAATTCCGATACACTACAGAAGGCTTTTGAACCATGTTTTCGAGCACTTAATTGGTGATAATATATGCAAGAGTTACTGGTAGAATTTTGAATATTGTTAAAAGTGATTGAAACTAGATCGATGAGACCTACCTAGGTAAATAACCACTATATATCCCCTGTAGTAGTGCATCTCACTTGTTAAAGAGTTGGCACTAAGTTTGCAGCGCTAAAATGCGTATGTGTCTGGCCGCTCAACTAACTCGATATGGCGGTAAATTCAAATATAATTTTAAGGCGAAATTTAAATTTCCCGCCAAAATCGTAAATGTCCAGCAACGGAATGGCGGGAATTTTTGAATATATTTTAAAGATAAAAGGATTATTGGGCAAATACCGCAAAAAAAATTAAAAAAATGCCTAAAGGCAAACCGTATACACGTGTTTCTGACTATTGGTCTTCATCAGTACGGTGTAGCCAAGTTCAAAAGAGAATGGAACTAGAGCGATGAAATCAAATCAACAGGAGATCACTCAAGAAGCCAACCACACATTTGTGGACTTTGCTAACATTCCCAGTGCTTACTAGGAAAATTTTAGCTTCACCACGGAGGCAGTTATAGCCGCTATGAAGATGCATCGAAGCCCAGGGAAACTTAACAATAGAAGGTTTATTGCGGTAAAAATATTTAAAAGATAAAAGGATTATTGGGCAAATACCCCAAAAAAATAAAAAAAATGTCTAAAGGCAAAACGTAGACACGTGTTTCTGAGTATTGGTCTTCATCAGTACGGTGTAGCCAAGTTCAAAAGAGAATGGAACTAGAGCGATGAAATCAAATCAACAGGAGATGACTCAAAAAGCTAACCACACATTTGTGGACTTTGCTAACATTCCCAGTGCTTACTAGGAAAATATTAGCGTCGCCACGGAGGCAGTTATAGCCGCTATGAAGATGCATCCAAGCCCAGGGAAACTTAACAGTAGAAGAAGGTTTATTGCGGTGAAATCAATTTAACAGGAGATCACTCAAGAAGCCATAAGACATTTTTGTAATGATTGATATATGGGATGAAAATCGTAAGAAGTTCTCAAATATGTATACCTAGGTTTTTTGCAGAGGAATGCAGAATTAAAAGATCTCCATTTAAGCTAATATTCACGTTATAAAGGTTACGTTTTCTTGCAACGGGTCGGCCTAAGAGTTGAACTATTGATTTAGAGGGATTTATGCTTAGACCGTGCTTATCAGATAAATGAACAAGTGACAAAAGGTCATCATTAATCTTATTACAAGCATCCTGAATATGTTTCTCTTGAAAAGAGTAATACAGCTGCTTATAATAAGTGTGAATCTGACAATTTTTAAGAGCAGATGGTAATTGAGAAGCATAGATGACAAATAAAAGTGGACCTAGTATTGACCCCTGGGGAACATCAGAATTATTAAAAAAAAAATCAAGCGAAATTTGTTTTATGACAGTTGCCTGGCATCGATTATTTGGATAACTTTTGAAGAAATTAATAGAATATACGTAAATTTAAAAAAGTGCAAGAGAGCCAAAAGGAGTGAATGATTAATGAGGTCGAAAGCTTTTGAGTAATGAAGAAGAATTAAAATGGTCAAGAGATTATTATCACATGCTCTGTGAATATCATCAGTAACTTTAAGTAATGCTATGGTACAGCTTAAGCCACTGCAAAAACCAGACTGACTCAAACGAAGAAGATCAAAAGTGCATAAATATTTTCTAATTTGTTTGTCTAGAATTTTTAAACACTTAAGATATGGAACATTAAACGCTTACAGGTCGTAGATCAGAAAATGTCTCAGAAGATGACTTCTTGGGAAGAGGAATGACATATGATTTCTTCCAAAGGTCAGAAAAACAAGCGTTTATTAGAATTAAATTAAATATATGAGTTATGTAAGGGTTAATTAAAGGACAACAATATAATAATATTTTAATATTAATTTCATCCACACCCACGGCTTGTGTTTTTATTGATACATTTGTTTGCATAAATCATCGAATATATTATTATGACTGAATGAAAAATTTTCTTTGTTTAGAATTGTCGTGTTTTGATAAAATTTTACTAGATCACCATCAGGTACTTCTTTAGAATTATTAATGTTAATGAAGTATTTATTATCATCATAAGTTTTAAGTTTGCAGTAAGGTACGGAGCTTTATTTTTAGTGACTTTAATAGTTTTTAAAAAAGCATGCTTATTAAACAGTTGCACTATTGTGTTTGTAAAATAATTAACCTTGTCATCGACAGTATTTAATTGGTAGATATCTTCAATGTTTGCATTGACAGGTTTAGAGTAAAATTCTCATTATAAACTTGAGAGAAATCCCTGTAAGTGTTCATTTTAGGTACAGCTTCAATTGTTTTTATATCAAAGGAACACGATACAATATGATGATTGGTAAAACTTGGACAATCGGTAACGAAAGTTTTATCACAATTTATCTCATGAGACCAAAATATCAAATCTAGTACGGTACACGAACTAGAGGTTATGTGAGTTGGTGATCTACGACTTGTTTCAAATTAAATATATGAAGTATATTTTGTAATGTTAAAAATAAAATGCTTCCTGTATCAAGGCAATCTATATTTAAATCGCCATCAAAAATTGGGTTATCATATTTTGGCGCAATTGTATTAAGAATATCCTCAATAACAGTCAAGAAAACAGAAGACGAATAGTTAGGTGGTTTGTATAGGGTTCCGACAGCATAAGATACTTTATTTATAAAAAAAAACAAATCCAAAGCTGGTTTGTTTTATTAGTTGATAAGTTTCTAATTTGTTAAGCATTAAAAAATATTTTATGTACAAAGCCACACCCCTACCTCTACGATCATCATTTCTATCTATACGAGATAACTTATATCCTGGAAAATCAACAAAATCAATATAATGCTTGGTTTTGCACTAACAATGTATTCCATATCTAAAATTTTGAAATTTTTGTTCTACGATAAGCGCACAATAGAAACTGTTGGGTTTTGTGCAGATACTGCTATGATACAGTTGATAATAAACCTGTTAAAATGGAGTAATAAAAAAATTTTACTTACAGTCCATTATATATTTAAAGAGCATTATGTGAATTATTCAGACAATAAGGAATAGTCTGAAAATAATGAATAATGAATAATCTACTAAATTTAGTCTAGATTTAGATGGGCCTATCGGTATATGTTTTAAAAAAAACTAAAATTGTACAGCTGATAGAGATTAAGAACCTTTAAATTGTGTCATTTTTTTTTTCTAGAAATTGCCAAATTACAACGTTGTTCCACTGGCTGGTGGTGAAAAATTGTTAGATAATTGATGTGGCCAATGTCGCAATTGTAACTTACGTCTTTGGTTTTTGTAATACAGGTTTTGTTACTATTTTTTTATGTTTGTCAATATCAAATAAGTTTCACTTTTTTATAGAATCATTATTCCTATCTACTTTAGTTCCTGAATTAATGTTTCTTTTTCTTGAATGCAGTTTCCTAATTACGGGGACAACAATTTGATTTTAACAGTGGCATGTCACCACATTTCGAAGAAGCCATACAAAGTTTTTTTATACATGCTTGTTAGAATAGGTGAAATTGAGGAAAACAATAGAGTGGCCTTCTTTCTTACCTGATATGATTCTACAAAAATTATTTTTATTATATTTGAAAGTAAAAGCTTACGAGAAAATTTCAAAAATTACCAGTACTTACTTAATGGCAAAAATTATTATATTTACTTTACCTATAATCCCAGTGATATCAATTATACGAGATTTTTAATAAACAAAAAATAGTAATCGAACTAGGATAATAATATTAATGGTAGATCATGTGGAGTAATCAAATTTAAACGCTTCCTGGTCTATTGCACGTCTATTTTTCTGTTATGTTTCGCAAAGCCATTTCAATAGCACTTACATTATCCACAGTGGCCAGTGGTATGGCCACATTTATTACCGCAAATGAGTTTCAACGATGCCATTAAATAAGTAATTACTTTAAATATCCATTCATTTGGGTATATATGTTGTGCTCTATATTGGTACAGTACGAACATGTACAGTATGCCAATTGCCGCAAAACCACGCTCGACACGCATTTGGGTCCAAATAGAGGTCAAGTATTGATACTAAATTAGCGTTTGTTTTTAGATTAAAATATTATAAATGAAATATGATTAAATAAAATAGTAATTTTTGCAACTGGAGTGGATATGATGGCCATAATGGATAATTTACTCGAATTGTACAGCATATTTTTTCTACGAGCCACCAACGAAAATCTACAAATTTTAAAAATTATTTTAGGTTATTAAGACAAAATAACTTATTTTTATAATAATTTATAAATTTTACTAATTTATAAAATAAAGTAAACATAAAAAAATTAGTCCCACCCTAGATTCTAACCCAGTATATTCGCGTAAAAGGCAGACACTCTGTCCACAGCTCCATTGCCACTTTTATGATTTTATTTGTAATATTGGTAATTAAACTAGTTTCGTATAGTTTGATTAATTTTCTTTTCCAAAATATGGCCCAAATAAAAATGAAAATGCTATTATTTATCGATTTTAAACAAAAATACCTCATTTTAATGTATATTTATTCTCAATAAATAAAACATAAACTGACAATTTTAAAAATAGTAGTTGTGTTTACAAAATATGAACTGTAATTGGTGGATCTTATTTTTTTGCAGTGTTCTCACTACCTAGACTGGATATGGAATATATGCGTTCAGTTGACCGCAATAGCATACTTTTTCGTTAAGTAATTTGTGCATAAATGAACTAATATCCATGTAAGTGTACAAAAGTAATATATACTGGTTTTTCTACCTACTAATATCGTAGTTTGTGCAACTAGAATGGATATTATGTCCATATCGTACGAAGATTAAATTTGAGCTTAATCGTCTGAGTAAGATACGGTCAATCAACTCGAGTTGTACAGTATATTTTTTACGACCCTTTAATGAACGCTACAAATTTAAAATAATTTAGAAGTTATTAAGAAAAATGAACTATTTTATTAAGTTATAAAATAAAATAAAAAATAGATTTCAATTGGTCCTCCAGGCCTTTCGAAAAACAATTATCTAGGTTAATTAGTTAATTAGTTAATTATGTTGGTTTTATTAAAATTTTTGATTTATTTATAAATACTTATTTAAAATTTTAAAAAATAATAACCTAGTCATTAAATAAATATGATTGGTGGATTTAATATCAGTACAGTATTCTTACTAAAATCGATATTAAATATATTCGTTTAGAAGAACGCAATGGCCTACTCTTTTGTTCTGTAGTATGTGCGTAATATCTAGGTGAGTGAAGAAATAATTTAATCACTTTTCGACAAGAACACAAATGTTCTAAAAATTTCCCTAGCTGTAAAGCAAATATCAATACTAATCTATAAAGAATCATGTACAAAAAAGTACTATTTCTAATTCAACATTAGAGCATTAGAGTAGAGCTGCAGGATTTATGTACTGATGGTGGTTTTGTGTCAACGATACTCATCAATCAACTCTTTATGTAAGATTAGGATGAAAATACTTATTGCATGGTTGCATTCTGATATAAGGTTTGTTTGTAAACATTTGCGTGGTTCAATTTTAACTTGTTTCATTTACCGTAAAAAATAAAATATAAATAAAAATTAAAAAAATAATGTTGGTTCATGTTTTACATATATATTGTTATTTTCTAAAATAAAGAGTTTATTCCATATATCAGTAGGTAAATACTATTAAGAAATTTCATATAATTTTTACTTTCCTATCTGTATACAGATAAGGGAAGTATAACAATCATGATTTTTTTTGACCTATAGTTTTTGACGGATTTTTACGTTTTGGGGTCCCCTGAATCCGTTTCGACTATTTTCGCGATGATGTCTGTGTGCGTGTGTGTGTGTGTGCGTGTGTGTGTGTGTGCGTGTGTGGGTTCCTGCGTGCGTGCGTGTGTGTGTGTGTGTGTGTGTGTGTGTGTGTGTGTGTGTGTGTGTGTCTGTGTGTGTGTGTGTGTGTGTGTGTGTGTCTGTGTGTGTGTGTGTGTGTGTGTGTGTGTCTGTGTGTGTGTGTGTGTGTGTGTGTGTGTGTGTGTGTGTGTGTGTGTGTGTCTGTGTGTGTGTGTGTGTGTGTGTGTGCGCGCGCGCGCGTGTGTCTGTGTGTGTGTCTGTATCCACCATAAATCATGAACCGATACAAAGGAAAACACCAAATTTTAAACCTAAGCTTTATACCGGCATCCAATGAAATATTAGATTTTGGGCAAAGTCGAAACATCTGGGGGGTACTTTATAAGTGGTCATTTTTATATTTTATAAAATATATCTGTTATTTACTTCTGGAAAAGAAAATTAATAAAATAAAAGTTACTTTCAATATTATTATCAATGTTTTTTGTTCCATACAAAATTTTTCTTAAATGGTCCGTATTCGAGAAATTTGACAAAATGTAAAAAAATAATTTTTTATTAAAGTTAATCAAATAAAAGTTGTTTGCAATATAATTCTCTATAATTTTTATTCTACCCATAATTTCTCTAAAATGGACCCTATTCTAGATATTTTAGAAATTGTGTACATTTCTAATTTTGAAGAAAACTCAAAAACGGATTAAGGAACAAACATTAAATTTTAAGTTTCATTTCGGCCTGACGTGAAATGGTTTGATTCTGGACAAAGTCGGAACATCTGGGGGGGGGGGGTACTTTATGGAAAACCGTTTTTATATTTTATAGAATATATCTGTTATTTATGTTTAAAGAAGAAAATTGTTCAAATAAAAGTTACTTCCAATATTATTATCTATAATTTTTGCTAAATGTCAAATTTTCCTAAAATGGTCCTTATTCGAGAAATTTGACAAAATGTGCAATATTCTGATTTTTAAGAATATTGTAAAACTAACAGATATCAATCTCTATAATTTCTGTTTTTAAATGATTTTTCTAAAATGGACCGTAATGAAAAAATTGGAGGAAAAGTGCTAATTTTAAATTTTTCAGTATTTTATTTTTCAATGACTATTTATAAAAAAATGTTTCGAGATATATAAATGTGGAAAATGTATATATTTAGTTTATCCTCAAAACATTTTTAGAGGTGCTGCTGTAGGTTGTACAAAATAACCGAAAAACGCCTATAATGACTAGATAGGAAAGTGATGTGTTGGATACATCAGATTTTTACCTATTTTTAATCTAATTTACGGAATACTATACGTAACAATATTTTATAGTGACTGTGTCGAAAGCTTTAGTGAAGTCGATTACTATACTCAGACATCATTAAATATTTTTAAAATTTTAATTTTTATGCGTTACAAACTTGAAAATTGGTGATAAACGATGTATTTAATTTCATTCCCAGTCTATTAGCACTCATCGCCATTTGCCAAGTAATTAAAGTATAATAAATAACAAAGTGTTTTAGCTTTCTGTAAATTAATTGAATACTAAAGTTGCGAGTGTTTATTGGTTTTTTTATAGCCAATAAAATCTATTCTATTATTGCCTTTCGTTAATATTTTATACGAGGTTTTATTAAAAAATTAATACAAACAAGAATATTTTAATGTGTTAGGTGTTGGAAAAACAACTAATCATCGTATAATTTCGGGAAAAAATGGTTATAATAAAAATTATAATACATTATTTTTATTTAAAATAGGTAACTATATCATTACATTATATTTTCAACAGCATATTCCCACTAGAGGCACTATAATCACGGGGTACGATTTAAAAAAAATACAATATTATAATTTAAAAATTTTTAAAAACAGCACAAAACAGTCATATTGTGTTATTTAATTGTTTTAAAAATCATAATACTGATTTATTATTACAAAGAAATACGTAATTTTTCGAAGAAAATTTGAAATAATAGTTAATATTTTCAATTAATTTAACACAAAAACGTTATATATACATTAAACTATTAAAAAGACATTTGAAAAATGTTGTTCTTTAGCAATATGAAACTGTGAAATGTTCTACTTTTTGCTTTAATATTTACTTTTATATTTTTTAATTGGTACTACTTGTCTTATTCCAATCATTGTAAATAATATTAAATTGTATGAATCGCATAGCGAAACCTCAGAGTATATTATTTTTTGTTTACTTTGGGATAAATTAAAGATATATAAGAAATATATCAAAGTTTTTATTGTTTTAAACATAAGACAATGTTTTTTTTTTTAAATATATTCTTTTCTTATAAGAAATAAATTATTCTTATATTAATCTTTATAATTCCAATTAAAATTCTATCAGTTCTCCTACTCCAGATAGCAAGTATTTGAATCGAAGTCATCGGTATGGCTGTTAGGGACAATTATAATAAAAATAAATTCCAAACTTTTAAAAACTCCCTCTATGCCAATATGTTTATTATAATTTTACTTGGAAAGGTCAACAGTAAGTTTAATTGGCGTTTAAAACATAATGACAGGAAAGAAGTAAACCTTTATGTAACTATTGTTCTGCTTAATTAACTACCATATATTTATTTGGTGGTTTGTACCTGAATAAAGATTTTTTTTATTATTGCTAGTTGCTATTTCGTATACCATGTATCAATATCACTATATTCTAAATTGTAATATTATATCAAAGATTTAATGGTAGGTACACTGTTATTATTTTTTTAATATTGTTTTAAAGTTCATTTCTAAAAAAAAGAAATTTTGATTTTCTCTGTACATCCTGAGAATGTGAAAAATATGTAGATTTTTATTGACCACTATAATAAAAATTTTTCAATTTAGGTGTCTTCTATGATTGCTGGAATAGCGTATCTACCATTAAATCTTCAATATGATGTGTCATTTCTGTATTACAGTTTAGAATATAGCAATTTTGGCACATGATAAGAGAAACAAAACATACCTAAGAAGTTTTTTTTAATCCATTCACACGATTACTGATACCTCTATTTACTTCAAATTTGGCAACATACCTCTTTCTATCGCTTTTTGTAGGTCAACACCCTTTATCAATATTTCTTCCAGGTGCTCTTTAATGTTCCATTTAAAAACTACATGTTTCATCAATGAAAACTAATTGCTTCTTGTGTATTTCTATAATGTCTTAAAAATTGAACTCTTTACAGCCCACGTCTTGGTCATCTTTTTTTCCTTCATTATTTTAATACAGTTCACAATAAGTCATTAAACATTTACTTCTCAGTTAACTTTTCTCTTAAAGAATCCAAAGTTACAGTTCATCAAAATTCTAGAGGCTTTCGACGGCTAGACAGAGAAAGCACTACTGACAGGCATCCCGACGGATTTACGCTATTTCATTCAGACGTAAATGTCAGATGTAAATTTCGCTAAAACATTTCTTTTATTTTCGTTTGTGTTTTTTGCTCATTACAGTTTATTAGAACCTAAGTATGGAGTTTAATAGCAAATTAAGAGGCCGCGTGATTAACAGTCAATCTCGCGAAATAATAGCCAATGTTATAGAGTTTATGAGAAGAGAAGGAAACTTTAATTCACCTTCAATACCATTTAAAAATGTAAATGATCGTGTTGCTGCAGCCACAGGAGTATCTAAAAACACTGTCGTCCGCATTTCTGGAGAGAAAAAAAGAATCGATAACCGTGAGATATCGGAATTTTCATCACCAAGAAAAACCATTAAAAAACCAAAAACAGTTATTGATATAGATGAAGCTGCACAAGAATCAAATTTTATTTTTTTGTTATTAGATAGCTATTTTTGTTTCTGAGTTGTGTTCATTTACAGGCTCAATTTATTTCCGTTTCTCCTTTTTGATTTTATATGGGGTTTCAAGTTGTTTTTGACTTATTTCGACGTAAATCACAACAACACACTTTTTTAATAAAGCAAACAAGTGTTAAGAGGTATATGTACGTGTAAACTACAATTACAAAAAATTGATATGAAACCCATGAAACCACCAACAAAAATGAAAAGCTAGCTTCCGTACTAGAACATGGTGTCATTCGTCGAGATAATTTATCGTTTTGTTTAATAGATCAAGAAATGTAAATATTCCCCTGTTATTTATTATAAAATTATAAGAGAAATAAATTTTTTTCTAAATAGTATAGTTTATTATTTTGTAGAAAAACAAAATTTCGAAAATTTTAGTAATGTTTCAGAAACAACCGTTATTAATAATAGGTACCATTTTCCTTAATAAGGTAGAAATAAAATATAAACTATTTCCACGATTTACAAAGGCCTACAAAAAAATTATAGGTATTTTCCGCTATCCTATAAAATTTATATTTTCTGACTCAATTTCAAAAGGTTGAAGGAATTCCAAAACACCTTTTATGGCATAATAATTATTTTCAATTCTACATACTATCTTTAGCTGCTTTTAAAAACGTTCTAAGAAAGTCCAATCAGACCAATTTAATCCCTAAACTATTCCACACTTTTAAAATTTAATTACCTAAAAATATTAAAAACTATTTAAAATAACTTGTTTAGCAGACTGTACAATAGCTATCTCAGTCACACGTAGCGCGTTCTCTGTCTGGGCGTCGAACACCTCTAGAAATTTGATGAACTGTACACGCTGATCTAGAAATAAGTATGTATTTATATTACTGTAGAAAGGTATACAAATTAAAACTTTTATAGGTAATAAAAATAAATTATGATTGGATAAATAGATTTTTCTTATACTTACTTGTTTCATATATGTTATGAAAACCATTTCGGATTCCACTCGTATCCAGTGTTATTGTATTGGCAAACCTTTGTTTATAGGAATGATTTTTAAGTAGCGATTTGAATCATTCATTATTCTTGACTGCTTGAGAAATACTACTAACAGTAGAAATATTTAGGTTTTAGGGTTGCTGCAACACGCTAAACCAGACAAGAAATTAATTTCATATTTCTATACATTTTTAATAATTTATAACTTATGAATCATACAGCACTTAACAGAGTTGTAGGTAATAGTGATAAATTATTGATCATGCTTTTGTTTAAAATACTTTATTTATGAAGCTACAGGCTCCTTACAACGACTATTTAGGTTTTTGTCATTTTGTATGTAGAAATATTCAGCTTTTTCTCACACTGTTTGTTTTAGAAATCAACTTATAAACATAACCTAAAATCTAACCTGAATCAGTGAAAAGTTTTACAATATTATTGGCATCGCCGCAACAAAGTTGTACTTGTTACGTGAAATTAATTTTAAATTAATTTCAAATTTATTTTTAACAACTTCTCCATAACCCCTCGTAACACAACTTAAACATATGCTCTGCTCGTCGTCCCATTATCGATTTCTACAAAGCATCGTTCGCGCATGATCTGTTGTTAGGCGCACAATCCATATAGGTTCTTTGAGCAACCATTCCTTATAAAACCCTATTGTTCGGAATTAATATTTCTTTTTGGTGTTCGAACTCAAAGTGTGCCCCCAAATATCAAAGTACCTAAAGGCGGATATACAAAAGGGAAGTACCGTACTAGAATGCCACATGGTCACAATTAATATTTATCGAAGAACCTAACAGTACATTTAATTAATTAATTTATTCATTCATTTATTCAATTTTATTTGCTATGTGATTTAATCACTAACTAACTATCTAATTTTTATATGTAAAATTTCACCCTTTTACTATTGCCGATAAATATATTAAAATGAGTTGCTAGTAATTATCTGTAATTTATGTGTCTATCGTGTGTTAACGTTGGGATAACTGTCAGGTAAATGTTTTTTTTTTCTCATTTTGCTAGATTTCGTTGGAAAACCGAAAAGATAGGCCATTTGCTTTTTTTTATTACCACCATGCCACCCCTAACTAATAATAATTTTAAGCTTTCTCATATATATAAATGTGTTATCATTAAATTACTTTGATATATACGCGGGGAGGCAACTAAATAATTCAATTACAAGTCAGTCTGGAAATACAGTTTAAATGGAAATTATTGTCTCTTAACTTATTTTGGCCTTATAAATAGCTTATATTATGTTTAGATGATGTAAAACTTATTGCTGTAACTTATTTTGGCCTTATAAATATTTTATATTCTGTTCAGACGATGTAACTTTAATATTTGTCCCGTTTATGCATAAATCCGTTAGATTTCCAAACTGGCATGTATATGTACTTTTACACACGGTACTGAGGTTCTTTTATTTCTAAACCTGTAGTGGCTCCAAGAAGAGGCTACTCTATGAAGCTTAAAATTCTCCAAGAAGAGACTACTCTACGAAGCTTAAGATCCTCCAAGAAGAGGCTACTCTACTAAGATTAGGATTCTCCAAAAAGAGACTACTCTACGAAGCTTAAGATCCTCCAAGAAGAGGCTACTCTACGAAGCTTAGATCATCCAAGAAGGGAATACTCTACGAAGCTTTATATCTTCCAAGAAAAGGCTCTTCTATGAAGCTTAATATCCTTCAAGAAGAAGCTCCAAGCTCCTCCAAGAAGCTCCTAGTTGCTCCAGGAAGCTCAAAGAGAAATACCGAGTTACGTAGTTGCTCTCAGCTCTAAGAAACAAGAAGTCCCAAATATCAAAGTAGCTAAAGGCGGACATACAAAAGTGAAGTATTGTACTTACCGTACTAGAATTCCACATGGTCACAATTAATATTTATCAAAGTACCTAACAGTACATATAATTAATTCATTTATTTATTCATTCAATTTTATTTGCTATGTGATTTAATCACTATCTAATTTTTATATGTAAACTTTCACCCTTTTACTATTTTTATTAAATGTATTAAATTTTCTCACTTTCTTTTATTTGCCAGAACTCATACAGATAACTTTAAGTACCAGAGACTAACTCAATTAAACAGGACATATCAAATCAGATAAGTTTTCCAAGTTACTCAAAAACTTGGTGGCACTCAACTTTTTTTGTCGTTATAGTATTTTAATATCTCTCATTTTATCGTAAAGTAGACCTTGGCTTGCGAACAGGTCAAGCTACTCTGATTTCATCTGTCCTGGTCAATTTATGAATCCACGCAGTATCAGCAATTTGAGCTAAATCACCCATTAAGTACAATTTACATCGAAGAAATCTAATTGCCACAATGACATTTCTTCTTCATAAATACGAGTTTTATGGGCGTACAAAATGTCAAAATTATTTAATGTAAAGTATGTTTTCTTCAGTAATAAACATGTAATGCAATTTCTATAAATTTTATACTAATGAGAGGTGTATGAGCTAATTAATTGAAGAAATTCTATTATTATCAAAATATTCAAACTAATATAATTCGGTTTTTAGTAATATGACAAAGTACATAAATGCTCGTAAATATTCGTGACATTTTCGGATTATTAACTTAGTTAAGCACGTTTGAATTAGTTGGTAGTACTTTAAGGAAATATCAGCGTCATTGATGACGTACAACGAGATTTGTAATAAAAATAATATATTATCTTGTTTAAATGAAAAATATTAATAAATAAATAATAAATTAATAAATATAAGATTTATTCATTGCTAAAACTACCACCCACAGACTCGTACCTGGAAAACCTAATCTTCAAGAGCAGTTCAAACCTAGAACGCCAACTAGCGGCGCCAAAGAAAACCTCGGAAAAACTACAGTAATGTCGACGAGCCAGTTTTCCGTCGTCACCAGAGGAAAGCGTTTCGTCCGTTAACCCGAATTCTGCGGTAGCGTGAATCCTGCGATCCTGCGATCCTGCGATTTCTCTTCGTTCTTGCGGCGGCGGTAATCCTTGTCAAATATTCAAAACTGTGCGTCGTACTTTTTGCACCTTACAGATATATACTCGTAGATATAATTTATAAGTGGTTGTATATGTTTAATGTAATGTGCTTTTTGTGCTTTAAATAATATTTATCTTCTTGTTACCTATTAGGATTAAACATTAGTAACATTTCTAAAAGTATTAATATAAATAAGACTATATATTCTAAAAAAACATTCTAAATAGTTTTGTTAAATTTTGCGATTCGTCTAGCTTCAGTAAATTCAAATAGGAGCTGAATAATTAATCAGGTTAGTCTATTAATAAGTTTTTGATTTTATGACATCGATTAAGGAAGTTATTTATTATTAATCATTTAAGAATTGACAGAAATGCAATAAGCAGAATTTACATTAAATAAAAAATACAGGATATGAAAATTAGCTTTATTAGGGACATTTATTGCTCCTCGCTAATATAAAGGTTCCTCGCCTTTATTCCACCTTTAAAAATTATATGATAAAAACCGAAATCAAAATCTATATCAAATATATTTTAATTATAACCGCGAGCCGTTTCGGCTACTTGTATTTAAACATTTTAAAGCATGCGATGTTTTAATAATTTCACAAAAATGTTTCGTTGTAAGACATCCAAATTTTTATAAAATGAAGATTCCTTGCCTCTGAGCAGGGGCGGATCCAGATCAGATGTTTAGGAGAAAAAGTTTAAGATAAATATAGTTCAAGGGGGTCCAGAGAACCTCCGGGATAATTTTATATTAAACCCTAAAAATGATATTTCAGACTGTTTTTAGAATTAAAGCATCACTGAAAGTTTAATTAGTTATGAAAAGTAATTATACAGTATACAACGAAAATACAATATAAAATTCAATTTGAATTTATTTTTATTTATTGTAGATAACAACACATTAACGATACTTAGGTTAAGTGTAAAAATATAAAGTTCTAATTTATTAATAATTCTAAGACAATTTAACAAATTAAAGTATGCAAAGTTAAAAGTACATTTGGAAGTATTTGTGTGATGGTAAAGGGCCATTTTTGTATATAACATTTACCATATAATGACAATGACTCTTTGATTCGACAACGATTATTCACATTAGTGGGCTCAACTAGTGTGTCGTGATTAACGTGCAAAAGCGAATAGTTGCTCTTATATACGACTTCAACTATCATAGTGAGAAGTACCACTCAGAATTGGCGTTTTTTGTCAGAAAAATACACAGAACTTGAAGAAGAGTATGGATTGTTGGATAACTGTTTTTGTCACACCCACTTAAATTATCTATTGCTATGTTGCAATTGGCCGATTTATCTTTTAAACTTCAATATTTGTAATTTTTAGTTGCTATTCAACAAAGACGGAAATCTATTGACGAGACACTCGATAAACAGAACTTGAAGAAGAGTATGGGTTATTGGATAAATGTTTTTCTCATACCTAGTTAAATCATATATTGCTGGTTTACCAAGAGTATGGATTGTTGGATAACTATTTTTGGTACACCCAATTAAATCATTTATTACTGGTTTACCAAGAATTTTTGCGAAAATACTTTGGTACTTTTGTTGCAATTGGCCCATTTCTCCTTTAAAGTTTATTAACTCTTACTTTTAATTGTTATTCAACAAAGACAAAAACCTACTGACGTGACACTTAATATACAGAACTTGGAGAAGAGTATTGATTGTGGGATAACTGTTATTGGTCACACAAACTTAAATCAACTATTGCTAGTTTACCAAGAGTTTTTGCGACAATACTTTGTTACTTTTATTGTAATTGGCCGATTTCTCCTTTAAACTTCATTAATTATAACTTTTAATTGCTATACAACAAAGACAAAAACCTACTGACGAGACACTCAATACACAGAACTTGGAGAATAGTATGGATTCTTATACAGGATGTTTCATATTTAAACGAACACAGCTTAATGGGAGATAGAGTACACTTAGCTGAGTTCAAAACACCCCCATACTTAGCCTTTATTCTTACTCGTTTTTGAAATATAGGGTGTTTTATGATTTTTTACCAGAGCTGTTTAAAATAATTTTAAAATCGATTTAAATCAAAGATCATAAATCGTTTGCATTTAAGAAAATGATTTAAATCAAAGATCGATTAAAAAAAAAAGATTTAAATCAAAAATCTGTTTTAGATTTAAATCTTTTTTACAATTTAAACCAGTTTAGGAAAGACTTAAATCTTTTCGAAAGATTTAAATCTTTTTATAGATTTGGGTACCTGTTTAAAAAATGCTTTCGGTAGGCCTATGAGCCACAAAACCAATGATAATGAATACTTAAGTAGTGTGATTTTCTCATAAATAAAACGCAAAAATCGATCAACTTTTCTCGTATTTATTTTTTTATCGTTATTAGCCTAATGCAATTCTTATGAAAATTATTAATTTTAAATAATAAATATCCGATGGAGATAATATTTTTAAGGATTTATGCAGCATTGATATCTATAGTTAATTAGTTATGAAAATTGTTATTTAAAAATGTCATGTCGATTAGTAAATAGGAAATTTTCAACCCTTTAAAAGATACTTTTAGTATGCCTATGATGCCACAAAACAATGGAGACCTAGTTTTTAAGAAAAGTGATTTTAGTGATTTCTTTTCTAAAAAATCACTTAAATCCGTCAACTCTTCCTTGAATTAACGTGCCTAATGTCATACATACATAAACACCCACATAGATGCACATACATCAGACTCTTTGAATATATGTTTTTTTTTTTGTATTTAGGAGAATCTACCGGAATTTTCGTGGAAAAATGCATTTCATTTTCAAAATCTCCCGGCTTCAGGAATGTACCTAAAATCTCCCGGATCTTTAAACTATGAATAATGAAATTGAGTGGGTTGAATTAAAAGAGTTCTTCTCTCAACATGTCTATAAATGCATAAGGATAAACTGTTTGATAATAATTAAAGTAGAAGTACGTGAAGTTATTGCGAGCAAATAAATAACCAAAGTAGGCGCGTTTGGGTTAATTTTTTTGAAAAGTGTGTGGATGAATCGGGCAAAGAAATAAAAATTTAATTAATTCGCTCTACCTACGCCGAGCGTGTTTATTAAACTAATCAAAAAGTCATAATCGTCTTAATGCAACTCATGTCAAATCTGAAATAAAAGTGTGCATAAATACAAGTACATATGTAAAGAGTTTTATGATTATATCGATAATGAAAAAGTATTTCCAGCTGCTTACGGTGTAAAAAATACAACTTTACAAAAAAATATTATAAAATTTCATTCTTAAGAATAATCTTTAGTTATTGCAATTATTTGTTACAATTTAGTATTTTTTGTTTTTCTTTCCTCCCGGATTTCTGATTCACAGAGATGGCAACCCTACTAACATGCTGGCCAGATTATTATTCAGGAATGGACAGGTTGATAACGATTTTGACGAATCATGTGATTTCAGCCCCCTTCTCATCTCTTGAGTGTTTTTATAGATATAAATATTTTACGGATTTAAATCATTTTGAAAAAGATGTAAATCGTTTTAAAAAGATAAATATAAAAAAAATCCTAACTCAAAAACAAAAAATGATATTAACTTAAAATTTTAGCAAATATCAACCTCTACAAGGAGATGAAGCCTATTGATTCTAAAAATAATCTGATTGAAAATGGGGGTTAAGGAAGTCTGTTAAACTGTGAAAATTATAATTTGGATTGCCACGCATTATATATCTTTATTCTAGTTTGTATCTGTGTAATATTATGTATTGTGATGGAACTGAATTTATAAAATACACATTTTAGTTCACCTGTGTGACAAATAGTGAAAATGATTAAATTTACTATAAGAACTGAAAAATGGTAGGTAAAGTTTTATGTAATAATATTTTTTTACACAAAAATCAATGTCAAGCTTTCTACACTTAAAAATAATCTTAAATATGAAGAAAAGTCAGTTGACTAACTAATATTGTTTATAGTTGGTTTTCAACGTATTAAAAACAAATATTACAATAACTAAAATATTTATTTATTCATTTATTAAAAGTTGTAGTGCTTGAACCTAGTATGATATCGATAATAACAACTACACTTGCACAAGGTTTTGAGCCGAACTTACAAATGATAAAATTTTCAGAAAAAGTGAACACCCATTTTAAATTACCACAAGCCGCCACTGACTACGACACTAAATTTTTTTAGTCAAACATTTACATTTGCTAAAATACCTACAATAATTTTTCAAACCGAATTTCGATTAATATGTATTATGTCACTCGGAAACTACACCAAACATCTTTGGTAAAATAAGTAAGCCGAAAGTCTACTACCGAGATGATCACGTTAAAAATTTCAATTATTTGAGCTATCCACGGTGCATTTTAATACGTCAATACGCCTATCAGTATCAAGTCTGAACCTATATATTTACGTCAGATGACCACGGTGAGGGGTCATGACTTTTTGCCTCGTATAAAAATTCCTAACTGGGTCTCATATGTAACATACGGACACAAATATTTCCAATGTTAAATATCGATCTGTCCGATCTTTATCTCTGAAAATAATTAACTGGTAAGATAATGAAGCATTTTCACACTTTATTAACGCACTGTATATATTATCCTCCTCCATAATACATACAAAATTTAATATTTTAAAGTGGCCTGAAGCAGACTGATCACAGTCAATTATAGCCCAATTATAGCTAAGAGTTCACCGCCTGTTTTGGACAGTAATTAATTCCACATTATTTGTCCAGTGGTCTTTATATGACTGTTTCACGCACTTATCAAATGAACCAATCAGTAGTTCTAGTCAAGTTCGGATTATCGATAACACCAAACTTGACTTTTGATCCTGAATGACCTGTCAAGTTCGGTGTTTTCAGATTGTTTATGTGACAGTTAAACGTCAAAAATAAATAATTCCGCCGTGCACGCATTTAAAAATGAGCAGATTTTGGGATAAATTCCATCGAATTAATCAATGGAAAAATTGATAAAAATGTACCGAAAAATACAAAGAAATCAAAGGAGTACATTTGAAAGCAATTTACTAGTTTTTACGATGAACGAGAATACGTATTAGAAGAAGCAACGCCTGTTGAGAGACTAGCTCTTATATTAAAGGAATGTGGCTTTAACATGAGAAAAATTAATGGTTCTGATTACAAGGAATGTGTCGTAAAGACGATCTGGAATACGAGTGCTAAATTATTGCAAGAAAAGTATTATAATGAATATTCACGGAGTTTCGACCCATTCAAAGATATCATTTTTCAATCGGTAAGAAATGCACGAGATACAAAACGTAAGTTGCTTCAAGGTAACGCACAGAAACGAAAAATCAGTTCGGTATCGTTGACCTATGAAGAACATCAAGCGATATAGGATGAAGATACACCCACAGGACTCCGAAAGAAATTTTTCCATATCGCAGCGGTAGAGCTTGCTTGGAGAGGATGTGAAGCTGCAAGTTGTTTGTTAGAATATTTTAAAGAAGAATTAGATAATAAGGGGTCGTTTACCGGTAGAATTGAATATATACAGTTTTTTCAAAAACTTGCCAAGGAGGTGGTCAGCGATGTGCGAACAGCAAATGGTTCATTAAAAATGTGCAAAATCCAGCAATGTGCCCTGTGAGACTTTATAAAAAGTTAATCTCGAAACGAGGTAATATTGTAAAATCTAATTGGTTGTTTCTTACTGTGAATGGACACTGGAAGTCCGGTGATCACTGCACTCCTTGGTACACAAATATGCCTATAAGGATTAATACGATCAGTAAATGGACCCAAACATCAGCTCAGAGTATAGAGCTTGATGTGAAAAAGCAAAAAATAACCAACCACTCAAATCGAGCAACTGCAGTCAGTGAACTTTTATAAAGAGGAGTAGGTGAACAGGAAGCCATCGAAATCACAGGACATTCGAGCTCTAATTTGCTGAAACCTTTTATCCAACTTAGTAAACAGCATCACGAAAGACATCGCAAATGTAAAAAATAATAGCCATCAACATATAACAACTTTTACAAGTACAAGAGAGTGTTTAAATAGTCAAGCTCAAAGCATTGTATATAATAAATTTACCATTTATAATAATAATTGAGAGATATTTAAGTACGTTATGTCAATACTGGTTTATTTAAATATGTATGTTCGATGTCAATATTTCCTGTTTATTAAACTATTTCTCTAATCAACTTCTTAACTTTTTTTGCTAATTTCCTCTCGGATTTTTTACCTTTCACTTTGTTTGTGAAATAGTCTAACAAAATTCTACTCGTGATAGAATATATCTTATAATTCTCAACTGATTTTCGTTATAAAATAAATCGACAGAATTATCGCGCCAATTCAACCACTTGTGGTATTACTACTAAAAAGTTAATGACACAGAATAGCTGACTATGGAACGACAGAAGATTGCAAGAATATAATCTTTACACTACACATGCCTACTGTTTTAGTGCGTAAGGATAATAAGAAAATCAATGGTCTAGTTAGAAAATTGATTTTTCTTTAAAAGAGATCATGTTTCGCTTGTAATTTATACATAATTCTCAAACAACCCCCTATTTCTGCAACCTGTTTCATATAAATTAAACCGGCCGCTCATTCTCCAGACAAATAAACAGACAAACAAAACCTTCTCGCACTGTTTATATACAATCTAATCCAGGAAGAGCGTCGGGATGTAACAAAAAACGAAACAAGCCATACGTGTGTTTAATACTCTTGATAGTTTTCCTTTTTTCCATCTCTTTTAATTAAAACGATTTATAATTAAAATTTCATGAGCGGTGAACTCCTAATTCGAGGTCAGCGCACGAAGTCGCAGTTTGGCATTTGATAGTTTTAAATTTCTAAAAATCGTCGGTGTATTTAAATTCGATCTGCGTCCTGAATGAGAAGATAAATATACAATGTTCCCAATTTATACAGCTCGTAAAGAACACAAAAGTAATTTTTTAATTGTAACATGTTAGCTATGTTATTATTTATTAAATATTTAATTGTAAAAAGTAATAAATATTATTTACAAATAGTAATATTAATTAATGATACTCCCAGTGTTACCTATTAGACAGGGGACGAACCTCGCCTGTATATATAATAGTTGTCTACTGGTAGTATGAGGTTTGTGGCGATTTTTACACTCTTATTGCATATAGCCTATTACAAGAACAATCGCCTGTATCAATAAACCTAATAATAAAAATATTGAACAACTTGTAGGTTGATACTTTTGAACATTCAAGTAAAATTGGATAAAAATGTAAAACAGAACATTTATTTATTAATATTCATTAAGTTTGATTTTAGTTGTACATCTATCAAATTCTTAATGAAGCAGCTTTAAGAATTATTGCATGAATAAACTCTCAGATGTAAAGCACTCATTAGACATACTTGAAATACATAGCTTCCTATGTTTTTGGATCTGTTGCTAAATTTTATTAGGTAAAATATTTGAAAACTAATAATCAACTTTAAAAGATAGTCACAAGGAAAATGTTGACAAGGGTGTGTAAATACTTGTTATACAAATTATTTCCAGGTGCAGGACGAGGTAAGTAATTTTCCACATTTTCAAAAAATTTACATTTTTAGAATTTCAAATAGTGATTTGGTATCATAAGCTTTAAAATAAATAAAAATATTGCTGCTACCTAAAACGGAAGTTGCAGTAGAAATTTGTACGAAAATGTTACAACTATAATTAAAAAAAAAAAAAAAATAATAAGATATCAAGCAACATACATAAATGCATTTTATTTGTGACTGACTGGGCAGACGAGGAAAACAACTTATCTGTCTATGATTGGCAAACACATTGTAGACGATAACAAAATTAAATGGGCAATATCCAGCTTTTCTTTATTTAAATTGACAGGGCCTGATGGTATTTATCCAGCATTACTTTAGTGGGTTCTGGAAGAACTTACACCGCACCTGGTAAATCTATTCTGATCCTCGTTGGCTCTGAGGTAGATTCCAAAAAATGAAGAGTGGCAAAAGTGTTATTCATACACAAACCTGGAAGGATGGATTACACTGTAACAAAAACATACCAACCAATTAGTCTGACATCGTTTTCCATAAAGACATTGGAACGGCTGTGCGAAAGGTACATAAGGGATGCGGTGATTGCAACATTAGAACTTAACCCAAATCAACATGCATACATCCCAAACAGATTTAACCCCCCTTACTCCCTTACCTAAATGAGAAGTCCGCCTTGGGTGTTTTCATAGACATATAAGGTGCTTTTGATAAGACCACCTTCCCCAATATAATACACTTACTAACAAATGGTAATGTTCCACAGATTGTTAGTGAATAAATACATAACATGCACTTAAAGCGAACAGTAAACATAAGTGTAGAAGATGTGAACATAAGAGGCAGGGTTGTGAAACATGGTCCTTGACACCCTTATCAGCCGCCTCAATAATGACATTCACTGCACAATAGCATAGGCAGATGACCTGGAAAAACAGCATGTCTTAACATAACAGGAGCAATGAAAACAACACTGACTAGAGCCATGAGAGTCATTCTTAGTCTCATTCCCCTTGATATTTACATCAAAGAGGTTGCTCTGATGACAGTGACATGCCTTCTGACGGAATAGAACCTGTTGGAGGATATGGTGAGGCGAGACGTCGCTTTTGGCAAGAGGTGCTCGATATGCTTCCGCTGTTTTAAGCAAACATGGACTCTATTTAACCAAGATACATTTTCCATAAACCATATAAAGTTATAACAGAACAAATAGAAAAACTGGAAGTGGCAGGTACGATTCATATCTACACCGACGATTCTAAAACAAAGCTCAGGATGTGGAATATACTTCAGATCCTTAAACCTAAACTTAACATGGGCTGTAAGCAATAGTGCTAGTGTAGTTCAAACAGAGCTCACGGGAATTCTCATAGCTGCAAAAGAAATCACCAGAAACAATATCATTGGAAAGAACATGCTCATCTATACAGATAGCAGACACGCACTACTAACCCAGAATAGACCATGAATTTACTTAGGGTTAATACTAGAATGTCACAAAGCTTTGGCCGAAATATGCGTCAACAATGTGGTTAGGGATCAAAGATATATCAAAGGTAACCGTCTTGCTGATTCACTGGCCAAGAAAGCAGCCAACCAAATACTTTTTGAACCTGGCCCTTCTATTAACCTGACAGATCTAATTTAAGAACATTCCCTTTTCAAATTTCAGAAAAGATGGGATAAAACAAGAAAATACAGAGTTGCCAGGGAGCTTTTAATGCAGCAAACAAATACTTAACTATTTCTAGACAGAATTTGAACCTAGTCATAGGCATTCTGCCAAGTACGGAAGCATCTCCATATTATGGGGTTGTATAGGAATCTGGAATCTGCACTCTGCAGGGGGTGCTCTTTTATAATAGAAGATTTGTATTCGGCGAGTATCGGCTAACAGCGGCCGATATAAGAGAAGCACCTCTTGGCGACGTTGCCAACTACATTAAATATGTAGGCTGGCTTACGAGCTAGGAGATGCTTCTCATTTTAGGAGGATGCAGAATGGGCCTAGTGGGGCCTAAGTTACTTAACCATACTTACGCGTAACTATCCCTAAACCTAAGATTTTCCTCTTCACAGAGATAATACTTAATAAAAAGTCAAAATCTACCAATATCTAATTATGGCATACACGTTTGGCAACGCTGTTATCATATGTTCTCCAGAACGAAGGAGATTATGGTGCTTAAACCACGGAAGCAAAAGTTTAATTAGGATAGGAGTGGGACAAAAAAAATAAAAATAATTCAATGAAATTTTAAACCGTTACACTGTATTCAATTCTACTACTACTACTACTACTACTACTACTGCCACCTCTTACATCTTTGGTACGTATTTAAGTTTAAAGGACGCATGGATAGGATTGGTCATTTTGTTTTTAGCTTCCTGAGAAAGTATTTTAAAAATTTTCCCGATAATGCGATTAAATATAGCGGATTTTTTCGAATTTATTTTTTGTTTAGATTTCCATGAAAACTTCTTCTGGATAGGTAGGTTTAACGATTGTGTCTTCTTGTGCTAGTTCCATTCAGCCTTAAAGATCTTAGCCATTATTGGGTTGGAAGGTACTATGTAAATGATCCGCATATCTGTTACTTATTGCAAATTGTTTGGGGCTCAGCTTCTATCTCTATTTCTGATTGGTGAGTTATGTATAGTAGGCCATTTTAATCGTTTAGCAGCTTTCCAGAATGAATATTTTATACTTTTTTCGTTATTTAATTTACTTAAGTATTTGCCAGTCAACTCATTTTTACTTTCCTATCTGTATACAGATATAAGGAAAGTATAGGAATCATGATTTTTTTCGACCTCGAGTTTTCGACGGATTTTTACGTTTTGAGGTCCCCTGAATCCGTTTTGACTATTTTCGCGATGATGTCTGTGTGTGTGTGTGTGTGTGTGTGTGTGTGTGTGTGTGTGTGTGTGTGTGTGTGTGTGTGTGTGTGTGTGTGTGTGTGTGTGTGTGCGTGTGTGTGCGTGTGTGTGTGTGTGTGTGTGTGTGTGTCTGTGTGTGTCTGTAGGTCGCATAACTCATGAACCAATACACAGAAAAACACCAAATTTTAAACTTAAGCTTTATTCCAACGTCTAATGAGCTGATTAGATTTTGAGCAGAGTCGGAACATCTGGGGGGGTACTTTATAGGTGGTCATTTTTATATTTTATGGAATATATCTGTTATTTACGTTTGGAGAAAAAAATTCTTCAAATAAAAGTTACTTCTAATATTATTTATTATCTATAATTTTTGTTTTATGTCAAAATTTCCTGAAATGGTCCGTATTCGAGAAATTTGATAAAATGTGCAAAATTCTGATTTTTATGAAAATTGTTGAACTTAAAGTTGTTTGCGATATCGATCTCTATAATTTTTGTTATAACATGATTTTTCTAAAATGGACCGTAATGGAAAAATTGTAGGAAATGTGGTAAATTTAAATTTTCAGTATTTTAATTTTCAATGAATATCTATAGAAAAATATTTCGAGGTATGTAGATGTATGTGGAAAATGTATATATTTATTTTATCCTCTAAACATTTATGGAGGTGCTGCAATAGGTTGTACAAAATAACCGGAAAAAGCCTGTAATAACTAGATAGGAAAGTCATGTGTTGGACACATCAGATTTTTAATGCAGCGCACTGTTGGCCACATTCACCTTAAAATATTGAATAAGTCCCCTATCTTTTTTTTCAAATTTAACACTATCGTTACTCGATTCTGATCAAGCAGGCTTTAAAGTATCTTAAATCAACAACATTTGTTCTTTCAGCTTCCATGATTACCCGAAGTGATGTAGCAAACGTCAAACACCCTAAGGATTTCTGTGTACTTGTCAAAAGGTAATAGAAAGTTTGTGAAAGTTTAACTACAAAAAACTTAAGTTTATATTTTGCATTTGACATTTAACATGACTGAAATATTTAGAGGTAAGTTTAAACCTTTTAAATATAAGGCTTTTATTTAGTTAGATTTAAGTTTTAAAATTATAACTAAATTTGAGCCAATGGGTTTTGAATATTTTTTATATTAAACAATTTATCCAATATTTTAAGAGGTTAGCAAGGCTCCAGTTTGTGGTACATATATTTAATTTCTTTGAACCTTTTACCTCCTTTTGCAATTAAATATTTTTGCCGATACGCGCCATGCTAGAGCACATGTCATATTTGGATAAGATCATTTGAATGTTTTTTAAAAATTAGTTACCGTTTACCTCTAGAGAAATGGCAAGCGCATGGTGAGGATAAAATTATGATTAAGGAACAAAAGAGCAAAATTCAAGCGGAATTCAGATCAAGATTGGGAATTGTTGTAGACTAACCTAAACAGGCAGCTGGAACTTCTAACGTTGGTAACTGTGCAAGAAAATTCTTCCAAAATTTTACAATATCAGCAGAAATTACAGGACTGGACGTCAACTTAATATACCGATTTTATGTTATTCTTTAACTAATTGACAGTGGATTTTTAATCAAGAAAGATGAATTTAATACATACACATTAGAAACTGCCCATCTTTTTGTATCCTTATATCATTGGTATAGAATGCCTACTAGTATTCATAAAATTCTTCTTCATGGTTCTGCCATCATCGAATTGTCACCAGTTCCAATAGGAAAACCTGTCAGAAGAAGCCCAAGAGGCGCGAAATAAAGAGTATAGGAGGTTTAGGGAATACAAATCATGGAAATGTAACAGAATGCTTACAAATATAGACATTTTCAACAATTTACTTGTGTCTTCGGATCCGAATATCACAAGTCTTAGAAATAAACCAATTTTGTGGAAAAAACAATTTTGTCCAGAAGTGCTAAATTTATTAGCTAAATACATCGAATGCAAGAGGCTCTAAATATAGTAATAAAATGGACAGAGGCGGAAGAACTAAACATTAGCCCAAACAAATCTGACATAAATACATTCACCCGCAGGAGGAAATTGGAGGGACTAGGGCCTCTAAACCTAAGAAGTGCAAGCATCCAGCTTAAGGGGGAGGTAAAATATCTCGGGGTTATGATTGACTCGAGACTTACCTGGAACCAGCATCTAGAAAGAACCACAAGGAGAGCGGAAACCTCATTAATGATGGCAAGGCGATCGTTTGGAAAAAAATGGGAGCTAAAACCAGACATGGTATACTGGCTTTATAACATAGTCTCACCACCCATATTAACATACGCAGCTTTGGTGTGGTGGCGAAAGACACAGCAAAGGAAAGCAATAACGAGGCTAAGCAAGGTACAAAGACTGGCCTGCCTCGGAATAACTTGGGCAATGAAAACAACCCCCACTGCTGCAATGGAAGTACTAATAGGACTCCCACATCTTCACTATGTGATACAAGGGGAAGCAAGATTAGGTGCTTACAGATTAGGGAATACACTGGAAAATCTTGACTTTAGGCCAGGTCACATGAGTATCTCAAGGTTAGTGACAGGAGACGTGCTAGACATGAGATCAGACCACTTAACCAAGAGGTACTCTTTTAATACTCCCTTTGAGGTTTTAATACAGGAAAGAGCGAAGATCACCATAAGGGAGCCCAATGCCCAACGACAGGAACAAACCTGGTATACAGACGGGTCTAAGACTGCGGAAGGCACTGGGGCAGGAGTATTCTCCAAAAATCCTGATACTAACCATAGCTGTGCTATAGGAATACATTCCTAGGTATTTCAGGCCGAAGTATACGCAATTTTGCAATGTGCAAAAACGAACAATGAAAGAGCTGTTGAAAATCAGCATATTCAAATAATGTCAGACAGCCAAGCGGCACTTAAGGCCATATAGAGTCCAGAAAGTTACTTCGAGGCTGGTATGGGAATGCATCGAAGAACTAAGAACACTGGCAGACCGAAATAGAGTAAAACTATTTTAGGTGCCAGGTCACAAAGGGATCGAAGGCAACGAAAAGGTTGACGAACTTGCAAAAAGAGGGTCAGAAGAAACACCGGAACCAGACACAAACCCAGGAGTACCAAAAAGTACAGTCCGGGGTTTTATAAATGACTGGTACAATGGGGAACTCATGTGCCGACTATGTCACAAGAAACCAGAAACGGCCAAACACATACTGTGCGAATGCGAAGCTCTAGATCGCAAAAGGCAGGCTCTTTTTGGACAACCCCAGGTTGGTCCAACAACGTATAGAACCCACTCACCCAAGGATCTGTACAAACTTGTACAAGGTACGAAGGTGATAGAGTGGGTGCTATGAACTAACATGGGATAAAACACAATAAGCCAATAGGCTTCAGTGTTATTCGGAGACACATAGTCAGACGAGCCCAGGGAAAAAAAAGGAGCTAAATATAGCTAATGGATCCCTTGATAGTAATAGGCAGCTCCTCCAAAAGTGAATCAGAATAAATTCAAATTTTTAAATTTGATTAAGTTTGTATAGCTTCTGAGTTAACACCTGATTTGTTTTATTACATATATAATTATTTAATTAGTAATAACTCAACGTGAATATTACATTTATTTAGTTCCCAGTATAATACAACATTCGTATAAAATTGGCTTTGTTTACAAGAAACCATTTAAGTTGTGCACAAAATTAGAACGAATAATTTGCAAACTCCATGTTGTTACTTTAATTCATTTTTAAATAAAAATAATCACATTTTGCCTAGTTAATTTCTTTAGTAATGCCAATTTGACAGATTTGCTTATTGCATTAATTTAAGAAAAAAATAAAATTCTGCCTCATTTGGGATTTTTGATATGTGCAATCTTTAAGGTTTTTTTTTTTGTAGTAAGCAGCAAGATAAAACAAAATAGGAGGAGAAATGGATTTACAACTAGAAAATATGCTCACTTTTAACAAGAGCCTACATTTTTTAACTATATAAATACAAAAACAGCATTGTCAGATTGTGTTTTCTAAATAAACATCGTATTAGTATTTTTCCCCTCTAAATAACCAATCAGTATTTTTTTTTTCAATATTTTGAGGCGAATCTGGCCCAAAGTGCGGCGTATTTCACGTTTTATCATCTGGTGCTCTATATTGTTCCATTTTCTTACAATTTTCCTTTTTTCTGAGCTAAGATTTCTGAAATATATTGAATAGTTATTATTACCTTGCACTCTAAATTTAATCTCAGAAGTTTCTCCACGCTGCTTGTTAAATATTTTTGACAAAAATAATTGCTCGTCAGTTATTAATGGAATCGAGAAACCAATTAGTTTTTGTATTGGCTGCACTAACTTTAGATATGGTTGAAAAGTTGCGAATTGTTTCTGGGACACACTTTATAAACCAGATTGGTATTCCTATCAAGTTCATAATGAAATCAAAAGAGAAATAAAAAACATGCGCTGTTCTTTCAAAGGCATTTCAAGCGTTCCACACTTTTTGACATAAAACTGTATATTATATTACTCTAACTCAACAAAATTGTTTAATATTCGAAATGTAATCTTCGTCGCGTGCATACTAAGTCACGTCATGTGTATATTACATAGAGAAACTGGAAGATAATGATTTTAAGCCGCTAACGGAGGTCACTCGGTCTCACGAGAGAAATTTTGTGTATGGAAAAACAAACAAAAAGTGTAATGTTCGTTATGTATGGCGCTTTAATTGGCTTTTCAGTTGTGGCCCTTAGAAATTAGAGTTTTTAACACGGTACGTAAGTGCTCTAGAAACGTCTGAAAATAAAATTTAATTAAATTTCTTGTATTAGTGCTTTTTTTCCGGTAATACAATGGTAAAACTAGACATTCTGAAAAAAGAGAGACTATTTTAGATTTTTAATAAATAAATATTTTATTCGAATTTAAAAGCTGATTAAAATGGAAATATAAAAGTCCCAAGAAGCAATTTTATATTTTACAAGAGAGTCTTTGGACAAAATTGAGATATGTTGTGTCTGCTTTTCACTGGCTTTTAGACTATATATAAACAACAGTTACACATAATTTTAACTGTGGCAACGCATTATATTGAGATTGGATGGAGAAAATATACATGTAGTGCCACCTATTTAATTTCTAATAAATCTTAATTTTGCTCATGGAAGCAAAAGTGAGGTCTGAGTTAAGCACTTTCGTATTACATAATTTTCTGATACAGGTTGCAATTAAAAATTATGAAAATAAATAACGCGTAATAAAGAGGCGAGCCATAATTGTTTCAAAGCTTCGCCAAACTCAATGTCACAACGAGTTTCTAGTTTCCATTATTAAGGTATTTAAAATAAGGGCTAATCTAATGGCGCCATCTATGTTAAAGATAGCTTATTATCATTCCATCCTCGTATTTTAAATAATTTGGGTTTTTGTTTAATTCAACGTGAAATTTAAAAATTTAAATTTTTATATTTGAAAATATCCTTATCAAATATTTGTTTTACCCATATGAATTTTGTTTACAGTAATACTTTCTGTGTTATTTGTATTTAAATTAAGCTTTGATCTTGTACTGAACGTGCGAAAGTCCAATATCGTAAATTGCGTTGTTTCTCTATCCAGTTTCAAACGGCCTTTTGTTATAAAATGGGACAAAAGAATTTCATAAAGCCAAGGACAATACCTAATAAAATACAAAGTCAAACGCAAAAAATGATTGGCATACGGTACCATTTTTTCTCTTTATCCGTGGTTTGTTTATTCTTATTTTTATAAAGCACATTTCGTTCACAAAAATGAAATTAAAAGAACATGTATCGTAGTTAGCTGTTACTCAAAAAGTAAAAGTCCAATAAAAAAAATATTTCCCTCAAAAGTTTCTTATTTTTTTTTATGTACTTTAAGAATTTGCAAAAAAAAGATGGGGTTCTAATTTACAAAAACAAAGTCTACCTTGATATGGCCATATTATGGTCAGCTATAAAAAAATGAATTTAGCCAAAATATTTTCCCCAAAAAACTATAAAACTTTTGTCTAAAACTTTTTTTTCTAAAATGCATATTTTCGGCGGTATTTAACTGTAACACTTGGTATATAGCATTTTCTGAGATAGTGATGAACAACAAAAAATGGGTATTTATTCAACTTGTGAACAAAATTAAATTGGTAATTTTTCAAAAAAGAAATAATTTTGACTTATAATGAAGATTACATAATTAGTTATGTTAAATTTTACTCAACCACCTCAGTTAAAAAAAAAACATCCAACATTAAACAATTATGCTATAAAAAATGTTCAAATGGATTACATTATGATATCTAACAAAAGCTAATCGACTATAACAGTCAAATTTTTTCGTGGTATCTAGTTGTAATTTTAAAAAAATTGTACTTAATGATTAAAGAGATTTATTTATTTGATTATATAACGTTATCACATTTGAGATTTATGGATTATCTTTTTTTTTTTGTTAATAAATGCCCAAAGAAAAGAAGCATTTACAAATATTACAATCTAATCATTAATATCAATTAGCAATTTTATTCTAACCTATTTCTACTCACTAGTGTACCTTAGAGTCTAATTATTTAGTTACACTACCGTTAACATATAACACTAAATCGCGCTATAATTTGATTTTATCAAACATCACTTAACTAGCTCAAAAGGTTTAGTTCTCTTGAGTGTTCTTATTATATTGGTATTGTTGAGGAGGTGGACAATCTCAAGGTTTCCATGTTGGAGCAGTCGTTGTTGGTGACTACTGGCAAAATTTTTGTATTGTATTTTGAACATTCTCCACTTTAAGTTTCGTATGAAGATGAGTATTTATTGCTAATGTACCAGGGTGCATCGACGATTTTAATAGCTTAGAGTATTGACGTGGCAGGCCTTCATGCCTGAGCTACATCCAAGAAGATGATGTCTTTGTTCTAGGAACTTTTCAACGATATCTGTGATTCTATGAACTTGGTCGATGGTCGAGTGTTTTTCTCTGAAGCCAAACTGTTAGGAGGATATTAGGTTCTTTTCTTCTATTCTAATTATAGGTTTTAATCTTTTAAAAACCAATTTTTTATACAGTTTCGAGATAACAGGTAACAAGGAGATGGGTCTGTACAATGTAACTTCATAGGAAAGTTTACCTGGCTTTGGTATCATTATAACTTCCGACACCTTTTGCATCTTTGGTATGTACGTCTATAGGACGCATTGATGAGATTGGCAATTTTGACAATAGCTTTCCGTTAAAGCATTTCTACAGTAATGAGGTCAAATACAGAGGCTGTTTTGAATTTATATTTGTTTGGAATTCCATATAAATTTATTGTGAAAATGTGGTTTAACATCTGTATCCTATTGTGCTAGTTATCCAGTCCTGAAGATCTTCAACATTATTGGGTTGGAAGGTACTCTTTAAATATTCCGCATATATTTTTCTTTTTGCAAATTCTTTCGGGCCCTGCTTCCATCTCTGTTTCTGATTGGTGAGTTATGTATAGTAGGGCTTTTTAATCCTTTGGTAGCTTTCCAGAGTAAATATTCGGTAACTTTATCGTTAGTTAATTCACTTAGGTATTCGCCAGTCGACTCATTTTTAATATGCCTTATTTAGCGTTTTGTTGCGTTGCGTTATTTAAAGTTGTTTTATCATTTGATGCTCTAGTCTGTTGCCATTTTGTCTCATTTTTCTTTTGTGAGATGGTATTTCTGATCCTTTTTGGATAACAATTAGCTTGTAATCTGTCTTTACTCTTAGGAGTATTTTCCCACGCTATTTGTTGAATATTGAATATTGTTCCTCAGTTCTTAATGAAATTGAGAGATCAATTAGTTCTTCTAGGTCGATTTTAAAGCTTTCCCAGTCTGTGCCATTACTGTCAAGTTTAGATGAATTTTCTTTTATGTGAGACGTATGGAGAATGATCTGAGTTTATGTTTCATGATTGTTCTGTATGCATTTAATTTAAGGCGATATTCATGATTATAAAAAAAATATATGAGATTGGGAATTTTGTTCGAATCTGTTGGCCAGTATGTAGCCTTTGTAGTTGGCAGTGTTTGATATTTGTGTTAGTGGTATGACACTAATACATCTTTACCTTTGGTTATTGTTAGTCTAGATCCCCAGTGAGTATGTTTTGCATTAAAGTCTCCTCTTATCATAAATCTGTATCCTTGTCTACCCAAAATGAAAAAAAAAAAAATATTTTTATCAAACATTTTATCAAACATCACTTAACTAGCTCAAAAGGTTTAGTTCTCTTGAGTGTTCTTATAAGATTGGTATTGTTGAGGAGGTGGATAATCTCAAGGTTTCCATGTTGGAGCAGTCGTTGTTGGTGACTACTGGCAAAATTTTTGTATTGTATTTTGAACATTCTCCACTTTAAGTTTCGTAAGAAGATGAGTATTGCTAATGTACCAGGGTGCATCGACGATTTTAATAGCTTAGAGTATTGACGTGGCAGGCCTTCATGCCTGAGCTACATCCAAGAAGATGGTGTCTTTGTTCTAGGAACTTTTCAACGATATCTGTGATTCTATGAACTTGGTCGATGGTCGAGTGTTTTTCTCTGAAGCCAAACTGTTAGGAGGATATTAGGTTCTTTTCTTCTATTATAATTATAGGTTTTAATCTTTTAAAAACCAATTTTTCATACAGTTTCGAGATAACAGGTAACAAGGAGATGGGTCTGTACAATGTAACTTCATGGGAAAGTTTACCTGGCTTTGGTATCATTATAACTTCCGACACCTTTTACATCTTTGGTATGTACGTCTATAGGACGCATTGATGAGATTGGCAATTTTGACAATAGCTTTCCGTTAAAGCATTTCTACACTAATGAGGTCAAACACAGAGGCTGTTTTGGATTTATATTTGTTTGGAATTCCATATAAATTTATTGTGAAAATGTGGTTTAACGTCTGTATCCTATTGTGCTAGTTATCCAGTCCTGAAGATCTTCAACATTAATGGGTTGGAAGGTACTCTTTAAATATTCCGCATATATTTTTGCTTTTTGCAAATTCTTTTGGGCCCAGCTTCCATCTCTGTTTCTGATTGGTGAGTTATGTATAGTAGGGCTTTTTAATCCTTTGGTAGCTTTCCAGAGTGAATATTCGGTACCTTTATCGTTAGTTAATTCACTTAGGTATTCGCCAGTCGACTCATTTTTAATATGCCTTATTTAGCGTTTTGTTGCGTTGCGTTATTTAAAGTTGTTTTATCATTTGATGCTCTAGGCTGTTGCCATTTTGTCTCATTTTTCTTTTGTGAGATGGTATTTCTGATCCTTTTTGGATAATAATTAGCTTGTAATCTGTCTTTACTCTTAGGAGTATTTTTCCACGCTGTTTGTTGAATATTGAATATTGTTCCTGAGTTCTTAATGGAATTGAGAGATCAATTAGTTCTTCTAGGTCGATTTTAAAGCTTTCTCAGTCTGTGCCATTACTGTCAAGTTTAGATGAATTTTCTTTTATGTGAGACGTATGGAGAATGATCTGAGTTGATGTTTCATGATTGTTCTGTATGCATTTAATTTAAGGCGATATTCATGATTATAAAAAAAATATATGAGATTGGGAATTTTGTTCGAATCTGTTGGCCAGTATGTAGCCTTTGTAGTTGGCAGTGTTTGATATTTGTGTCGGTGGTATGACACTAATACTTCTTTACCTTTGGTTATTGTTGGTCTAGATCCCCAGTGAGTATGTTTTGCATTAAAGTCTCCTCCCATCATGAATCTGTATCCTTGTCTACCCAAAATGTAAAAAAAAATATTTTTTTATAAAAATTGTTTAAATAAAAGTTGTTTATAATATAATTATCTTTAATATTTATCCTATACTTAATTTTTTTAAAATAGACCGTATTTGAGATATTCGAGAAAATGTGTAAATTTAGAATTTTGAAGAAAACTCAAAAACGGATAAAGGAAAAAAAAAGCCTAACGTGCAATGATTAGATTTTGGACAAAGTTAGAACATCTGGGGGGGTACTTTATAAGAGGCCGTTAAATATATCTGTTATTTATGTTTGGAGAAGAAAATTGTTCAAATAAAAGTTATTTCTAATATTATTATCTATAATTTTTGCCTTATGTCAAATTTTCCTGAAATGGTCCGTATTCGAGAAATTTGATAAAATGTGCAAAATTCTGACTTTTAAGAAAATTGTTAAACTAAAAGTTGTTTGCGATATCGATCTCTATAATTTTTGTTTTTACATAATTTTTCTAAAATGGGTCGTAATGGAAAAATTGGAAAAAAAGCGCTAAATTTAATTTTTTTTTTTTCAATGAGTATCTATGGAAAAATGTTTCGAGGTAGATGTATGTGGAAAATGTAAATAGTTAGTTTATCCTCTAAACATTTTTAGAGGTGCTGCAATAGTTTGTTCAAAATAACTGGAAAAAGCCTATAATAACTAGATAGAAAAGTAATGTGTTGGACACATCAGATTTTTATTATTAATATATTGCCTGTTATTCCGATGGAATTAGTTTGGCTTCTTCGTCTGCTTGTTTTTTATTATTTTAAATTCTTTGACTATAATGTATCCGCGGTAATTAGCCGGATGGCTTTCTCCACAATGGACGCACTTTGGAGGAGCATTTGTTGGTTTATCACACTCCACTATTAAATGTTTCCCTGTACATCTAAGGCACCTTGGTTCCTTTGAACAATATTCTTTTGTATGTTCATATGTCTGACAAGATTTACATTGGAGAACTAGTGATTATATTTTTTATACTAAATATTTTATTGACATCCTCATCATTACTAAACGATAGTCAAAACATATTCAGCGACTTTTGGGTTCTATATTTTAACTTTCTTGTTGCTTCAATTATTTTATAACCTCTTTTATTAGTTTATAGTTATTTGTTGAGGGTCACAGGAGTGGTAGCCACTACCTTAATAGGTCGATTTTGTTTATTTTTAAAGGAGTACCATGAATAATTTTCATAACTTAATGCCTTCATGAGAGCTTGGTAACATTCTCCGTCCGAAACATTTACCTTACTATTTTTGTCATTAATAATTTTTATTTGAAAATTAATCATTTTTTTTATATATAAATTGATGGAGATTATTAAAGTTTTTAACCCCATCTATAATTATTGGAAGCGGCTGGTGTATCTTTTTAGTTTTTTAAAGTGATTTGTGGGGGAGAAAGTGATGTTTCCATTCGTCTCTTCTTGTGGTTCTTTACTCTAATCCACCCAGTCTCTGTCGCCAATTCTTCTTCGTCAAAGAAGTATCCGTCTGGCGTATGTGAACCTTGTGTCACACTTTTTTCACTTACTGCCTATTTGTTCTACAGTTGGATAAATGCGTTCTGTATTACTTGTAGTTGAAGTTGCATTTCATTTAGCTGATTAGCCATGCATTCTTTCTTGAATGCTGATTTTTTCCATATGGTAAATAGTGTTTGATCCTTTTGTGTTTGTGAACTAACATTATTTTCTTTTATTAAAGTTGCGGATTTGATGAATTAAACGCTGTGGTGGCCTAATTTGCAATCTTTTCCTGAGGTATTAATTTTGTCACCTGATTTAAAACTAAACATTGTTAGAAATTACTAAACCATAAACAGAGGCGGTTTCTTCATTGGTTCGTTTGTGCACTGAATACCCAAGTTACATTTCATAAAAACACATTATTATAAAATTAATAACATAAAAATATAAATTCAATTTTAATAATTTTATTGTTTTCATACGTGTTATTCTCTATTTTTTGGTCTGCCACTGCGCTCTGGCTAATCGAATCTCTTTGGCCCATATTTCTGAGTGAGCCTACGGGAGTGAGATGCTTTCTCCAAAGCATCTAGCTAAAAAGAGATGTCAACACGTTAACAGATTGATAAAACGAATAATGACCAACTTAAAATCACTAAAATCATCTTATTTTGGGCTACGCACGCAGTGACGTCACAAATATAGGGCAGAGCTTGCGAATCTTTTAAATAATAGATATAGAATAAAGAGATATAATGACGGTACAAGAAGTGTCTGCACTTTTGCATTATCCTTTTGCAATATATGTCAAACTCGAGCTAGTCAGTTTTGGTGATAATAAATGCCATTTTTTTAAAATAGCCTGATTTAAATGATATAAAAACATTTACATTCCATTAATCTTTAAATATAAAATGATTAACTAAAAATTAATCAAAATATGACTCAAAGTGCCTCCACTTGTCATATCACAAAATAGTGTTCATATGTCTCTACCTAGTTTATTCTTTATCTTCAATCTCCAATCAAGCTGTCAAATTCTAAAAATTTAACATACCTAATTTTAATTGTGTATTGAATTTATTTAAAATTAAGTTATAATAAAACTGCGACTTTAATAAATTGGATGTATGTGTTTCAATTCAGCGATTGTTCCCGAAAAACTTCTTTATTATAAACAAAACTTTTTAAGGTTATGTTGTTTTATTTACCTATAATAAATTTTTACTACTGTAATTATTTGTTTTATATTTTGTTTCAGTGTCTAAGACTAATTCAAAATGTAAATCTATTTTGTGCAAAACTGTATATACTATGAACTAAGAAGTAAGCAAAAAATTTGTAATTTTTTGTATTTTCCACAAAACCCGCTGAAAGGAAAAATTTGTTTATTCTGATAAGGTAACTACTTGACATCATTATGGAAATGGAAATGTACACTAAACGTTGGATAAAGATAAAGAGACAAATGGTTTTTCACTTTAAAAGTGGGAATCGGAAAAAGTTAACAAGTTATTTAAAAATTTAAAAAAATTTACAAATAGTACTTGTTTTCAACTATACTCAATGCAAATAGTGAAGGTGGTATAATTCCTTAGTTCCACTCAAGCTAACTTGCTTCTGGAGATCAGATATGATTGTTTAGGGGATCATCCCACACTCACTATTCCCAACACTGGGTTATGTCACTCTGTTTGTTATCTTTTAATTATTAATTTGTTCAAAATTACCTTATATATATAATTTTAACTTTTAACTTAAAAGTCTTACTCAGATTTTATTTTTACACATATTAATAAATTGTAAGTTTACATCCACAATTTTTGTAGATAAGCACTGATGACGGCACAATGCCGAAAGGGCTTTGCATTTATTAATTAAAGAGTTTTGCACGAAATACAAGTCTTTCCTTTTGAATCTAAACTACGTGCATACAGCTGTCAACCTTTTTTGGTTATTTTAATTGTTTTTATTATTTGTCGCGATTTGCGATACACGATACACTTAAATTGAACTTAAATAACATTCGGAGCTCGGCTATTATAACACAACCTTACTCATCGGTTATCCAATAAATACTCATCTTTCGAACTAAAACTACTTTAGTTATACAGTTTCTCGCCCAAAACCTAATTTTCGTATAATTAAGAATGTATGTGACATATCCTGAATATATAATTTCTTGTCCCTTTTCACGAGACATCTCGTATAATGCCGTCTGAATTAGATACGAACACGTCCTCTTCTTGTGTTTCCTTGGATTCAGAAAAACGTCACGAGGCGTGTTTGCGAAATTACATGCCACATTGAATTCATGAAATTTCTGACTCATTTACTGGAACTCTGTACGTGAGAAAAGGCAGTAAATCAATAGTCGAGGTCCGTAGTAGAGTAGTGCAACTTACGATAAAACGGTCACACTGGAGCATTTTGCAGCATTTTCAGTGCAGTTTTGGGATATCTTTGGCGAAAAATCTAGATCAACTCGGTTGCAGCGTATATATCGCGCCTCGCTAAAAACTATTAGGAACTCTATCTAACTAGATTGCAACTAGAAACAGTTTTAAACTGAATAGTGTGGCACCTAATTTATCAGATAATGAAAAATAATTAAAATAAAGTGTTTTGGTACTGTTGAATCTGGCGTTACTGAAAAATTTCAATGTCTTTTACATATCAATTTAAATAAAATAACCAGCTTATTATTCTGGATTTAAATGGTAAAATGAGAGGCGTATTTAATGTGTGTAGACTTGAAAATTATCTTAGGATATTTTTAATTTTATATTAGATATACTTTTATAAGGAGGATAATTTATTGACATTAATAGATTTTTTTCTATATAAATCAAAGTTCTTTGGTTATATTGGTCACTTAGTTTTTATTTAAAGTTTATAGATTGTTTAAACTTTTCGAAAATGTTAATTGTTATGAAACTGATATTCAATTTTTGTTCAAATAATTGTCACATTTTGCTGGTTATCTTAAATTTTTATTCTACATTAATTTAATGTGTGATATTCTGAATATGCAGTTAGAAAATAATGGAACTTATTGTGTATGACACACAAACATTGGCTTAAATATAGCCAGATTCGTAAGTTTTTATTGATTTTTAATTTATTCAAAGACTAACATGATATTGTCAACGTACAGACATACTTTTATCCATTACATAGGCCAATTCCCAATACCGATCCTATTTAGGTTTTTAAATAAGTTGTTGATTTATAGTCAAATTCTCTGATGAGATCTCAAAATATCCTAGCAGGGCATTGATCTACATATATCTATGAGCTGGTGTTTAGTTGTTAGTGTCTTCGTATAGTTTTGATGGAAAATGAATGACTAATTTTGATGTTGTCATAAATAAAATTATTATATCAGACTTCTTTTAATTGTCCATTACAACTTTACAAACGCTCCTTATAACTGGTGACCCCGACGTGACCATTTTTGGTGATAAAAATAGAGCATACTTCTTTTCGCATTTTAACAAATTCTGGAAGTAAGAGCAGCAGATACATCAACCAAACGATAGCAGCTACCACAAACACTACCCCCACTCTATCAAATTTCAAAGGCAAGATAAGTTCATAGATTAGCCAAGCATTAGTAGAAGATCTGAAGTTTACATTTGTCATTTAGAATTTTTGTGTTTAGTTTTTAAGTTAAACCTCTCCTTTGTAAAATGAGTGAACCTATTGTCCCTGCGGATACATCTGAACAGGCTTCAACATCTTTTAAATTGCCTCCTTTTTGGACTCAATGTCCAGAAGCTTGGTTGGCTTATACAGGTAGATAAGTTATTTAAATTAAGAAATATCCTGCAGGATTCAACAAAATCAGCATTTAATAGCTTCATTGCCTCAAGAGGTGATCTTAACGATTTGGAACAAACTTAAAGATCCAGAAATTCAAAAGTATAATAAAATTAAAGATATTTTAATTCTTAGACATTCTATAAGCAAAGAAAACAGTTTGAAGAACTTCTTTTATATACCGAGCTGGGGGATCGTAAACCATCAAAGCTTTATCAAACAACGCCAAATTTTAGTTGGGTCTTCTTCTAGAGTCCATGAGCAACTATTAAAGCAATTATAGCTTAAAAAGCTTCCTCAATCTAGAAAGGTAGCACTTGTAGCCTCAGATAAAAAGGACATGCACGATCTGGCGGAAATGGCAGATAAAATATGGAATATTTCTCCAAATGTTCAAGTAAATTCGGCTAGTTCAGTGCAAGATGATGCATTAGTCAAAATTACAGAATCTATGGATATGTTAAATAATGAATTTTGTGTGTGTATCCACGATAACTCATGAATGGATACAAATAAATACACTATGCCAGTTGGTATAATCTCCAAGCGTTAACAACTACAGGGTTTATAAAATTGGTGAACAGGACCTACCACCACTTTTTTCCTCGTATACTAATTCTGTAACTGCTCAGTTGTTGATCATGTAGGTCTACTTCGCCCATCGACTTGTTGTAACTTTTAAATAATGCAGGTTGTGATATGTCAACTTTGCTCTTAGCTGCAGTCGACCAGCGTTTTACCTTTGCAGTGGGTTCTATGGTGTCAAAATTGGTCGCCTTAGTTACAATGTTGTTGTCTTTCCATCGTACGAATAAAAGACCACATGTTTGTTCGTACTGGTGCTCGAAGTATCCTCTTTCCCTTCTTTGCAATAACTTTTTGTTGGTGAGGGGGCACTGCTTTGTTCTATTGTCTCTTATAGTTCCAGTAGCTCGAATACCTTTTTCTTTTAACGCTACTAACAGATCGTAAATCGTAAAAAAGTTATCGAAAAAAAATCTGTGATCTGATGGCGAAGCGACTGCTTCTACCATGTTGAAGACCACTTTGGACCCAGCGGTGCAGTTTTCATTTTTGGTTTTCAGGTTAAACATTTTTGGTTCCACATTAAGTATCTACAACATATCAGTAGCCGGTAGCACTGCATAGTAACCAATTTTTGTAGCCAAAACGAACTGTCTTCCCTTTTATAAATTGCTTGCCTTCCAAAAAATTTCACCATAGACTCATCGACAGATAGGTCTTCATGAAATATTCTCATTGTTGAATGTTTTGGTTTAAAAAATCTGCAAGGGGTCTAAGCTTTGCCATTTTATCAAAAGGGTCTAACGTTGTGTTGTCTGCAAGATGGATATATTTTTTTATATCTAAAAATCGATTTCTTGACATAGCAGCATACAAATGGTACTCTTAAATCTTCGTCGAGACTCCAGTATGATCTTTTATTTGGCAATTGGTGATATCTAGTTAACAATAAAATGCCAATAAAAAATTTTATATTCGCTGTAGAAACAAAAAAGTTGTATTTATTTTGTTGGGATGAGTACAAGTTAGTCTGTGTGACTATATGATCAAACACATCGTCGGTAAACAGCTTTTCAAATACCTCAATTTCATTCAAATATACCTTAAGATTTCAACTCGTTTATTATATCCATTTGTGCTAGGCATACTAATGTCGGTAAAAGCTTTGGTCCATTTGAGTTTGTCAGTCTTTTTTTTTTTGCAAATTTTCCAGTCTTATCGACAAAGGTACATCATCTTCATCATCTTCATCTTCGTCAGAGGTATAATGTAATTCTACTTCTCCTGCAACATCAGTCGGTAGTGCAAAAGTTCCTGGCACAAGATCTTCTTCGTGAATATCCTCCTCGTCAGTAACAATATCAGGATCTGGTGGAATTAAAATTATATCAACCTCATGTTGTGAAGTAGAAGCTTCAATATCCTCGAGAGCCGATGGTAAGCCTGAATATCTTCTTCCATAAAAGTGTCTCACACTAATAGGACGAAAATCCTCATTACTATCCATATCTGTAATAAAATTACAAATCTTCTAAATTTTCTTTCATATGCCCAGTGTACTCGATCGAGTACATCATACTTTTTCAAAAAAAAAAACTCGATAAACATCTCATTTTGACACAATTATGTACATATTTATTTTAACAAGTTATAAAAAGAATTGAATAAACAACACTTACTATAAATAATTGAAGTCGATGCAAGAAAAAATATTTTCAAACGTGCTCACCTCACAAATAACAAATAAAAACAAAGAGATACATTACATTTCTGAACAACAAGTGTAGTTATCCGAAAGAAAACTGTTTTATCTTATCTGTAATAAAAAATAAAACACTAAACTTTGAGCTATTTTCTGATAGCAGGTCACCAAAATAAGACAACTACTGCATTCTATCCATACATGTAAAATAAGATTATCTAAATTAAATTTGCCTTTCCGCAACGTATCATTGTGGCGCGATAGCTCTAAAGATGTCCACAGACCATGTATTATAAAACTGAGTCAATTAATTTTTTCGTCAATACATAATATATCACATCCGGGTACAAGAGCAACTAAAAAACTAATTTAACCCTTAACCTTCTGGTTAAGGGTTAAATTATATCGATTTTTTGTCTATAATTAGAAGTATGTGCCTTATGAACACATACAAGGAAAACCATGGTACTAGGCTGCCTTTGAGGAAATATTTATTAACTTAAAAATGCAATCAGCAACAAACAAAATAAAGTAAGTAAAATGCGAATAAAAAGTTTTTCTTACAACATAATTCACAAATTTTTCTTAAACACTGTAAGCAAATTGCCTTTTGACACTGAATGCATTTGTAAGCGGTATTTCTATTTTTTGTGTAAGACACATACTGCATTTCCTTTTTTTATCAAGTCTCTCACTTTTTATGTCATCATTATGTTGCACCGCTTCTGTATTGTTATCATCCAATACTGCTTTTATTACAGACTGTAGTTCAGCTCGCAAATTCGGTATGGTCATTCTACGAACTAAATGGGGTCTTATTAGTTTTAGGGCTAGAGGTTTTATAAGCTGGAACCGCTTTGTATTTGTTACGTCTTTGAAGCATACATATAAAATATGGATATTTGCTGTTGATATGTTCATCATCATGTAAAGTATCGATAGCGGCCAGCGTCGACTCCTTCTATTAGCTGAGTAATTGGCACACTTCTGATCCATGGAGTCTACACCTCCTTTCGTATGGTTATAAAATGTAACCATTTGTGGTTTATTTGTTTTTTCATCATTTATTCCTTTTGAGTGATGCATGCTTGATACCAGTAGAACTGATTTGTTTTTCTTGGGAACATAACAGCAATGTTATATTGTTCGTGAACCCATATAATGCTGACTCCTCTTTTCTACGGCTATTAGGTAAAAATGCTTCAGGAACTTTTTTTTTGTTTTCCTTTAGGGTGCCAACATATGTCAGTTTTCTTTTTAATAGTTCGTTTATAAGTTCAATCGAAGAAAACCAATTGTCTGCAGTGATATTTTTGTTACTGTTTATAATAGGTGATACTAATCGAACTACAGTTTGGGTGGGTATTGTAAGCTTCTTTTCTTCTTCAGACAAACTTCTTACTTACAAAATAATCTGGTAATGCAGATTATGTTTGGCTTACGTTATTTCCAGCAGTGTTACCTTGATAATCACTTTGTGTTTTATCTAGATTATCATCAGAGTCGTCGCTCAATTTTTCGGGTTGTAAGTCATCTGTGTAGTCGGGGTCATTTTCATCGTCATCTGAGTCAAATATAGGAACATCTTCGCCAATATTTTCTTCATCTTCTTCTTCTTCTAACTCTGCTAGACATTGTATAACCTTTTCTTCATAGTTTGGGTCACTGTACCAAAAAACTTCCTATCTGCGTAGTCTTTTTTGCTGAGTAGTGTCTTTGTAACAACCGGGAATTTCATCAATTTTTGAAAAACAAATCATCCTGCATGACATTGTCTATCATTACAAAAAAATTACTATATTACACTTGCAACTTACCAACAAAATATACGTTAAAGGAAGTATGTGTTTACCGGATACTCAAATACTTTATACGTTAATAGATGTACGTATCTGAAAGATACGGCGCAGCACAACAACTTACGTCTACTCACGAGGAAGCAGGTGGTAACTGACTGCAGACTGCAAAATAGTGCGATATATAGTTTGTTAGGAAGATACTTAGAAGCTGGAGGGAGCGTGCTGATTGATTTACGTATGGCGGCAAAATTAAAAATGGTACGTGTCTGAGAGACACATATTTCTGGATAAGGGTTAATCAAAATATTTTTGTCCTCGAATGTTCAAAAACATAAATCAATGGCCCAAACATTGTATAAACTGTCAAAGAACAAAGGTAACGAAACATACCAAATCTAATTCGGAAAATTTGATATTCCTAAGGGCAGATTTAAACACATTCACATGGATATAGTAGGTCCTTTTTCTTAGTGTAAGAATTACAAGTATCTCCTTACTATTGCAGATCGTGTAACTCGCTGGCCAGAAGCGTACCCTCTAAGAACCATTACCACCAGTAAGATTGCAAAAACTTTTGTAGATAATTATATTCCTCGTTTTGGTGTACTTTCACGTATTACTACGGACCAAGGTACCCAATTCATATAGAATTTTTTTGCCGAACTTACAAATTTCCTTGAAACTTTTAAAATCCATACAAACTCTTGGCATCCACAGAGTAATGGCATGGTTGAGAGATTCGACAGGCAACTGAAAGCTGCTTTAATGGCTAGACAAAATACCATTCAGTGGGTCGATGAATTAACTATACTTTTATTAGGATTTAGAACTATTCTTAAGAAAATTCAGAAGCTCGTTCAGAGTAATAAAACGCATAGAGAAAACTATTTACATTGATAAAAATGGCGTTGAAGTTGCACTAGCCATAGAGAGAACCAAAACAGCTTATACAGATTCAGATAAAAAACTCTAAACCATAGAGACTCTAAACAAAGGTATCATTTATTTTGAATTAATACATAATGTAAATATATACTCATGGTTATTTTACTAAAGGATGGGGAGTATTGTAGGAGCTGGTGTTTAGTTAGTAGTGTGTTGTTATGGTTTGGATGTCATGTTATTATGTTAATGGAAAATGAATAACTAATTTTGATGTCATAAATAAAATTATTATTAGACTCCTTTTGATTGTCCATGATAACTTTATAATAGACTAGAAGATTATTAAATTTTCATTAAATGAATAAATTGTTGTATTGGTAGAACGAATTATTTAAAAGCCATGCTCTTTTTTAGTATATTATTTTTGTTTAATTAACAGTTTAATCTCTCTTGTAAAATATTTTTAAAAATATAGAGGGGATCACTGTGAGGCAATAAATACTAACGAGTCTCAAGTCACATTTTTTTTGATGAACTACTTCTGTTTTCATGTAACTTGGAAAATCACTATTACAGAATGAAATTCTAGAAAAGTAAAAGAAGATATAAAAGGAATAATCTCCTTTCAAGTAAGTGCAGAAAGCTCGTCGAAAGCACACCTTTCTTAAATGTTTGAGTAAGAATTCTAATAATTCACTTCATGATGAAGAAAAAACTTCATTGTGACGAGTTTTAAGTGGTACTATAATTATTACACTTATTTATATCAAGTGGAATATTTATATGAAAATATTTAAAATTATTAGCCACATCAAAATAAATTTCCTTGGTTTGTCAATGATTCTATATATTCTTTAAAATAATTATTTTTGGTAAATTCTGTTACTTATTATGTATCGAAGCTCTTTGGGTAAGATTTTCAGCAGATGTAATTATATTTTTATAATGGGTTTTACTGAGGCCCTTCCTATGGTGCCTCAGTATTGCATTCATGCAGACGAAAAAATTTTCTTACCCCCATTTTTTAAAACGTTTTTTCATGTGTCCGATCATTCTAAGTCCGAAAATTCACAAAAAAAATTTTCGTCTGGTCGTCTGTATGTATGCCGGCACGATAACTCTAGAACGAAAGTTCTGATTGACTTGCGTTCTTGATTTTCTTGAATAATTACTTCTAACTTAGAACCCTATTGCTCTTCAGATTTTTCGGTCCATCTTAACTACTTTATAATCAATTTTCTTAAAATTCGCATATGCATTTATTATGTTACAATTTTAGGAATTTTAATTATTTCTAAGTCAACATTCCTAACATCCTTAAAATTCAATGAATTGCAAACATTCTCTAACGACCTGTCAAAGAACAGCTGTTGATAGTAAAGGTGACATTCCTAAGGCGGGTTGCGACCTTCATATTTGCAATCATAGCCATTTTGGAGGCAATTTTTATTCGAAATTAGTAGCCAAGCCTGCCAATTTATGAAAAATATACAAGCAATTTCTTAAAAATTACTTTTTTATGGTGGTGCTAACTTAATCTTACTACTATTTCGCCCCTAGCCACAAAAACAACTTCATGAAATTTATTGGCTCTTTGTCGCAACGCCCTAGAATAATTATTAACGGCCATTTTATTTAGCAAAAATCAGAATAATGCTTGGCTGTGCCTGTCAAGTATCAATATGTCAACTGTGATGTGTGAATGGCTCTTAAATGTCAAGTTATTTAAAAATGTCTACTTCTTTTAATATGTATTGCAAATAATTTGTAGTATATCTCAATTCAGGCTTCCCATAAAGGTACAGTAAGATAGATAATATATTGTTCTTATACAAAGGTAGGATATAATGCTGGTTTTTTTGTAGAACATTTTTATTATACGATTTTGGATTACATATTCAACCAGCGAATTGTAAATAATAATTAGTAAACTTCTAGTCATACATTTTCTCAATAAATAAAATTTAAACATGTATCTTCTTACCTTGGTACCTTGGTACCGAGGTATTTTGTTGTGTTTTTTATTTTAATTATAAAGTTGTCATTTATTTGTATGTTGAAAGAAGGCCTTTGTAAATTACATTGCTCTCTATGGATCTACTTTAACACAAAAATAGTTTTGTAGCTTTAAGTTGCTAACCTATCGTCGCAAAACTATTAATAATTTAAACATAGTAAGTAGTATTATAATATCAAGTAATTTTTTAAAATAAAGTACATGACCTCAAAATAGAATTAATTTATAATAAATGCGGATAAAACGAGGGGTAAAATAACAATAAATTAAGGGAAATACTTAAAAATGGCAGGTTTAACAAGTATTGTCACGAGAAAGTATATCCGTTCTATTTATTTATCAAGTATTGTTTGGGGTTACTTTTGAATACATTTATTGTTTTTTTTTTTTTTAATTTCTGTAGGCAGTCTATTTCATTTTTTAAGACTTTAATAAAAATTGTATTTTGAGAACATTAAGTGATGGCTTGCCATACATAAAAGTCAGATTGACTTCTAGTATTTTTTCTAATAGATCTGATGCGATGGTACTATGTCATTTTTATTTTATAAATAAATATTAGTCATGTACTGAACATAATTCTGAACTGGAAGCCAATTTATTTCTTTTAACATAGTTGCAATACTCATCCTTCTGTCATTTATTAATATTATATAAACAGGCGAAGTAAGGAGCCCAAATATTTAACATGAGCAGGCTTAAGAGGTAAAGGGGCCAATTATTATTGGATAAAAACAAGTTTGTAAATTCTAATTTAAAGGCAAAACAGAATGGTTTTAAAATTCAAGGCTTATGGAAATCATCACATGGTTTAACCTAATTAATGTCAATGCTTCACAAACCAAACAATTTAACGTCCTAATACTACTATCGGCTTTCGGTCTTTCGTTACAAGTTAAATTATTTCTCGTTTTTGTTACGCTACGAGTTTAGCCTTGTGGGCCTCAGTCTCGATAAGGTGGGATCCACCATTTTAGCGTCTCTCGAATTTCTTGCTGAGTTTGGAAGGTAAACTCTTTTTTGTATGGTTACATTAGTTTCAAGGATATATTCTTGATAAAAAGAATAAATTTATGAACCACCCCAATAGGTACTTTTATTTCTATTTTATCTAGTGTGTGTATTTTATTCTTTATGACGTTCCCTGCATTCTTATGTGGGACAAAGTGTAAACCTAGATCATTTTATTCCCCAGTATACAGATAGCTATAGAAAGTAAAATCAAACTAAAAACTTCTGTACAATGTACACGTCCCTCAAGCAGCAGCATTGTTGTCCTATTTATATTTATTTTATACGAAGAACTGAAACTCTTATATTATTACAAGTTTGCTTGTGTATTTTTACAACAAAATTTCCTTAATATTGTTTCATTTCGCCGACATGATGCTAGATAAAACTTGTACTAACCGTATATTATTGCGAGTTTGTTCCTTTTAACCGTGAGAGATGGTAATATTTTACACCAATATTGCATGTTCTATAATAATTAAGTTAAATTCTAAAGTGCTATACTGTATAGTTTTTAAGCAGTATTTTTCAATTTCTAATCACAGATTTATGAATTATGAAATATGAAATATAAATTATATTTATGGAAAAAAATGATTTAATTAATAATAATTAGGATTCTTTTATATAATAAGCCATATATGTGTTGCAATAGAATAAAAACAAATTATATTATGAAAGAAAAAGATGTCCTGAAAACATTACCTTCAGTTTTTAAGGAAAGTAAGCATTTGTGGCTCTCCTTATAGTTAAGAAACCAAAATATATTGATTGGCAATATTTATAGTACCGTAAGGTAACCTACCGCACACAAGTACCTTAATAATTTATTAATTCCATTTATTAAATATAATATTGCATTCTTATTAAATTTAAAATCCTTCATTTAACGAAAAATCTCACAGATAATTAAATCCTATTTACGACACCTAATAAATAGTATTTATAACCACGTTCGTAAAAGATCCAAATGTCGTACAAGTTCCTGGGAAACCAAACTGAAATAACCATATAACATATTTCTTTTCACGAAGTAATCATCATTAAAACACTTAACCCGCTTATCTATCTAGTTTCGATGTTAAGATTGATTTCGTTTATATTTCGATATACAAAGCTGTCAAGGTACATAATAAATCAGCTACCCTCTTTGCACCCACATTCGTATTTTGCTGGGAACTAAGACACACAGAAACGTCACAAAAGCCATTAAATTTAGTATAAGAAGTCAGATCTAAATGAGCTCGTATTTATTCATTTTTTAAAATTTGATGTGTAAGCATTTATTTTATTAATTTACATTCAAGAAATCACTTTATTATTTGTATCCAGTTATATAGTCTGTACTTTTCTCAAAACGCTTTTCCTAGTCGACGTATATCCTACAATACATCCTATCCCCGAAGGTGTCAACGTCTCGACATCCAACGTCCTGCTGTCCACTTCCCTGCCTTTCTACGCTATCACTTCTAACACCACATTAATATTTTCTACCATTATATTCATCCCGACTCCCATCGTCTCGATGCTCAACGTCCAGATGCCCTACTTCTCTACCTATCAACGTCTCGAACGATGTCACATTCCACACCATTTTTTTTTTTATTATTTTTTTACGCCTATTTATGTGGATGGAAGACGTACTTTGTTGTACAATTCAGGTGGAAGACAACATTTTATAATATTTGTACGTGTACACCAAGTTTCATCCATGCAAAAATTATTTTTTTTATAATTTTTTTACTGGAATTGCAACCCTCCCACAACCCCCTGTCGTACAACTGGAATGGAAGACGATGATTTTACTGTTAGATGCTATTTAAATAACTCATATTCAAAAAATAAAGCTTGCGAAAATGGTTTATTGAAATCTGTCATTACCTCCCGGACCAATACTAAAATTTAAACAAAATCTGACCGTATCCAAAATCAATATAGAAAGTACGGGTTCCTATATTCATAACATCCGTTTTTTTAAGCAACTTAAGATGGATATAAAATCAAATACAATAAAAAACGACACTGTTACTTAAAGCTTTGCTTAATTGGGAAATATTTGCTTAGAAAGTGGATATACCCAGTTATTTGAAAATATTCACTAGTGAACCCACTCCCAAAATTCATTAATCAACATGTTTTAAATGATCTTTATCCGCTAAACAAAAAGATAGTTAAAAAACAAATTTATGATTACATTTCTGTAAACAAAATTATTGATACAACCCGATCCGAATTTTTAAATAAAAATTGCACCGCTACACTTCTGCTGGGTAATAATTAGATCACTAGATATTATAGGACTGTTCATCAAACATTACCACGTTGTTCCAAAATTCCTCCTCGTGAATTAAAAATTTATTTACAAACAGGACTCTTCTGCGTTTATTTTCTGCAGTTTTTTAAGCCAGCTTGTTCTAAACGCATTTGAGCTATTCTGAGAGATCCTGGTAATAAAGTTTCTTCTCCAGCTTTTACAACAGTTCCAAAAGGATATTAAAAAAAATATTCCACGAGAAAATTATCTTCATTTTCATTAGAGACCTTCTCTATACCTTCGCAATCTTTATTCTTCTTGCAAGCGTTTCTTAATAAATATTCATATATATTTTAGCAGCTGCTTTATTTAAAAACCAATTTTCTTACAATTTTTCTATAGCCCTCGATTTTTAAGCCTCAGTTAAATGCTGCGGAGCTTATAAAATTTTTTTTATTTTTTTAAGAGCTTTCAATTTTAAAGGAGACGAACGACTACGATGCCAAGTTTAAATTATGCAATTAAATTGTGGCGTTCATATTTCTGTTTAATCAACTTTATCATTTTAAAATTTTAGAATCGTTTTTTGTTCTGCCTACAGACAACTGTCATGCACATTGCACCTTCACCACTAAATTCATGTTATTCAGACAGAGTAGACTATTTAAAATAAATGTTATAAATCAATGTGATATACTAAGCGTTAATTAGTAATAGTTTAATTATCTTTTTTAATTCTACGCCGGTCGTGAAATGACATTTTATGCAGCTTGTGAGATTTTTTTGCTAATGATATGTAAATTAAACGCGCTACGCCTCTGTGTGTCTGGGTATTCAAGGTTGGTGATGTTGACCATAAACAAAGCCGTTTATTGTATTTTTAGAAAACAAGTGGCAATTTTAGTTAAGCTACGTATCATCGAGGTTTATAGTACGGCATTCTGTACCGCAGTGCGACTAGTTTTGTAAGGAAATTTTTTATTTTCTATTTTTCTAAAACAATGGTCAACAGTAAAATTAAAATTAATTGTTTATATAATTATCAAACCATAAAAAAATAGCAAGTGTCAGGATGTTTTGATTGGTGGTCGAAGCGCTGTCCATTTAATGCACATAGTCGGGTTTTCCTATAAAGAAGAAAATACTCGTGAGTGTCCGTGATCATTACTTTAGTAATTATTTATTATCTTATTTATTATCTCAATAATCTTTTATTGTCTCACCAAGTACAAAGGGATTAAGACACGCAATGTACTTATTACTGTTTTGTCTATTTCATTTTTAAGGCATAGTACCTAGGAGTATGAAATGTGGTCACGAAGGGATATAACGCGCGACGTGACCCCTGCCTAGTTACTACCCTTATGACGTAATGGGATTAAGACACGCGATGCGCCCCACATTTTTACTAGTATTGAGCGTGCAATGAGTATGAAGGGATTTAGACGCGCGACATACTCGCCCCACCTACTAGAGCTTGACCCCAAAGGTCGAAATCATAGCCGTGTAATGAACAAAAGGATTAAGACGCGAAATTGTTCGCTCCAGATATCATTTTTATGTGCGCACGAATAATTACTAAAAAAGTATTCAAACAGTTATCTTTATAATCTAATCAACAATTAAATATCAATAAATATTAAAGGCTTTTATCTAAAAACTCAAATACTGAAGATAAAGGACACCCACAATTCACAATAAATCAAGCTTTTCACAAACCGCACCTAACCACTGAACAGTACCTTTCAGACACGCTAGAATAACAGAATGAATCTATTTAAATTTCAAGTAACCTAAAACACTCGAAATCCATACCATGGCTAATAATCATAAATCAATGCCCTTATTGTGATCTTTTCAAGTGCGGCACGAAAACGCTGACAAAATAATATCAACAACCAGCTGTGCGCTGAAGCATCTTCTCATATTACCTTTTCCTAATGCCAAAACATATCGAGAAACGAATTTTAAGAATATTAAATAGAACATGGACTTACAATTGCATACCTAGGTCATAAAAACTTTCTTAGGGCTTCGAATTGGCGAAAAAAGAAATTAACAGAAAAAGAATTACAAGAGATGGCAAAAAATTGATCTTATATTGAGGATATTCTTGATTTTGAAGATAAATCCGAAGAAGAAGAGGAAGTTGTTGAAAATGATATATTCAGTAGTGATTCGAAACAGAATAAATAAATAATAAAATAAAATAACTTTAATTATCAATAATATACAATTATACAAATGCAATATACAATATACAATATTATAATAATACGATACATAATACAAAATTATAAAATACAAATTTACCCACTATACTTGATAAATAAAGTATTAGTCGATAAGTAATACATACTTGTTTCAACAAAAATAATAATAATAATAGGAATAATAATAATCATAATAAGAATAATAATATCAATAATACTAATAATAATAATAAAATCAATTCTAAAACGACACTAAATCATAATAGTGTGTACGATAGGTAAGATTATAAGTATTATGTTATATTATACAAGAATATTTTTATTTATTTTTATTTTTATGTTAATTTTCTATTATGTCTGAAAACAGCTTTCTTTCAGTTTGCAACATATACTTTTTTAACTTTTTTTTAAAATAATTTAGTTTTTATGGTTTTTAGATCACCCGGTAGGCAGTTATATATTTTATTAGATATGTATACATATGATCTTTGTGTTAAGGATTTTCTTACAAACGGTGGAATTCTTTGATTTACTTTTCTCGTAGGATAAGAGTGTATGGAAGTAAGTTTGTTTCCGGAAAAGTGAAATTTAACATTGACTGCTAAAAAGAATAACTGCCTCAAATCCATAATTTGGCTTTCTAAAAATAATCGCTCAGACGAATATCTATGACCTTTACACATAATTATTTTTAAGAACCTCTTCTGCAGTATTTCTAGTGGATTTATGTGAACTCGCAATGCACTTCCCCAGACTGAGATACAATATCGGAGGTGGCTCTCTACTAGAGATGAGTATAGTGTTTTCATCGTCTTTATGGGTAGGTATTTGTTTAAATATTTAAATTTATATAAAATTGTTTGTAGTTTAGTTATTATGTATTTTATTTGTTTATGCCATCTGAGGTGTGTGTCTATAATTATACCAAGGTATTTAATACTAGTCACAAAATTTATTGATAAGACTTTCCCCTGGTCACATATTTTGAGCGAGGTAAAAGGCGCTATATTGAATTTGTTGTAACTAAATGGTAAGAAATTAGTTTTTTCCATATTAATTGTTAGGAGTCTATTGTTGAACCATTTTTTTATTAACTCAAAATCTTTTTCTGTTGTGGACTTTAATTCTGCCCAATTTTCACCCTCGTAAAATACCGCAGTGTCATCGGCATAGCCTAAGATTTGGCCTGTGGTGTTGAGAGAGAAAATATTGTTAATATACAGGTTAAAAAGAATAGGACCCAAGACTGTGCCTTGTGGTACGCCATAGATAATAATATTTTCTCTACTTGTTGCGCCTTCAATTTTAACCACTTGGGTCCTATTGCTTAAATAAAAAAGCAGAAGCTTCAGACACTCACCTCTAATTCCTATTTCCTCTAAGGTCTCTAATAACATCGGATGACTCACCGTGTCAAAAGCCTTGGTAAGGTCAATAAATAAACATAAACACGGGTTTCCCTTTTCTAAAGCATTATGTATTTTTTCTGTTAATGTTAGTACTGCATCTTCTGTAGATGATTTTTCTTTAAAACCAAATTGTTTTTTTGAAATCAGAATATTTATTTATAAATTTCATCATTCGGTTTTTAAGTAGTTTTTCAAATATTTTTGACAGATTAGTAATGAGCGATATGGGACGATAATGGACGATAATTGGTAACTATGGTTTTATCACCTCTTTTGTAGATGGGTATGACAATAGTTTTTTTAAATGATTCGAGCCAAGTGCCACTCGTGAAGCAAATATTAACAATATAATTTAAAGGTTCAATCAAGAAGTGAGCTATTATTTTTAAAGTGTCTGTTTGTATTTGATCAATACCAGTTGATTTTGTATTTTTAAGATTAATAATAATATCGCTTATTTCTGTTGGAGTTGAAGGGTATAATACCATAGTATTTGGGAGTATAAGCCTATTTTGCTTGTAGTTAGCATCTACTATTATTTTTTCTGCCTTAGCCTTACCCATATTACTAAACTGCTCATTAAACTGACTTGCAATTTCTGTGGTGTTCGTTAATTCTTTATTATTTAAGTCTTTTATAGCATATATTTTATTTGATTTATTATTCCCCTCAGTTAGTTTTTATCACCTCCCAAAGATGTTTCGAGCTATTGGCATTATTTTTTTATGTGTGCTTTATAATAATTAGCTTTAGTTATATGTAAAATATTTGTTAGTTTATTTTTATATCTGATATATTTATTTTTTAAATCGATGTTATTTGGATATTTTAGTGTTTTTTTAAATAGTTCATTTTTTTTATTAATTGAGTTTAATACTCCATTTGTAACCCATGGTGCTAGTTTCGTTGTTTTCCTCGAGAATTTTTTAATTTCTAACGAATCGTTTATTATTTCTGCTAATGTTATTAGAAAATTGTTCATTGCTATGTCTGGATCAGATTCTGCATAAATAGGCTGCCAGCTGACTTTTGCTGTATTTTTTATTAGTTTTTTAGGATTTATGAATTGTTTTGTTTTATTTACAGGTCTAAGATTTTTATTTGTATCTATAACAATTTGTAATATAGTAGTGAAATGGTCAGTTACAGAGCTTTTTATTATAATGGGAATAATCATATCATAAATATAAAATTTAGATTTCAAAAATATATGATCAAGGCAGTTCTCTTCTCTAGTAGGTTGGTTAATAGTATATATGTAAACGTGCTCGCTTAACACGTTTAAGTATTCAATTCCGTTTTCAATCGGTTCTAGTATATTTATGTTTATATCACCCAAAAATAAACAGTAATCTTCTAATTCATTTTGATAATTTTCAAAATAGCTTTGCAATGTTTGATTAAATTCAGAAATCTGTGATGCTGGTGATTGTTAAGAATCACCCTATATTTTTTATTTAGTTGTCATAGATTGTTTAATGTCATGAATTAATATCGTTGTCATTCATCTTTTTAAAATAAAAAATACGTTAAAAAACTCTACGATTTATTCGATAGCAATAAACATTGGTCCTATTCGAGCAAGATACGTGCCAGCGGGCGAAAAACGAAAGCGATAGCCATACGAAGCGGAAAGCGAAAAACAAAAACTCAACCGGGAGAAGGAAGAAAAAGGGTCAGTAGTAAGTTTCTGTTCTTCACTCTTTTCCTTCCTTGCATATTCGATATATAAAGTTTAAAAACTTTAAATATTTAAAATATTTCTCTTAAAGAGACGTCAAAATGACTGAGATTGAAAGACTCGTCAGAAAACGATCTAACTTAATAGAGTCATTGAAATCGTTCGAAAAATTTGTTAAAGCAAATGAGGAAAATACCGTAGGTATCGATAATTCGGAATTATTTTTAATTGAAATTGAGTCAAGACTGTCTAGAGTAGATGATAGTCTAGATAAGTTTGAATTACTTCAAGAACAAATTGAAGAATTGGTCACAGATACACAATTATTGGTAGATCAAAAGACCATCTGTTCAAACTTTAAAGATACTTTTTTTAATTTAATCAGTCGAGCAAAATTACTAATAAAGAAAACAAAAACGGTGTTGCAAGAGCCACCAAATGAAAGGCAAGTCACTAAAAATGACTTTAAATATGCGGAAGTGATACTTCCAGCAATTCCGCTGCCTCAGTTTGATGGATCTTACAATTCCTGGGTAGAATTTCGAGACAAGTTTAAATCTCTCATACATAATAACGAAAAAATTAGTGACATTCGAAAGTTTCACTATCTGCGTGAAAGTCTGTCCGGAAAAGCAGCTCAAACCATTAAATCCATTGAATTCGGAGAACAATATTATCAAACGGCGTGGAATACATTATGCGATAAATTTAATAATTCTGAAAAATTAATTTCCAATCACATAAGGGAAATTTTTGATTTCGAAGCCATTATTAAACCTTCTTCCTTCAAATTACATGAGCTTGCTGACACTGTGAATAATAATATTGAGTGTTTAAAGCAACTCGGAGAACCGACAGATCACTGGAATTCTCTAGTAATTTTTGTGATCTTAAGAAAACTTGACTTAACTTCTCAACGGGAATGGAAACAACAAAAAATTAATTTAAAAAAACCGATACTTATCAAAAATTTGTTAGATTTCATTAATAGCAGAGCTGATTTTCTGGAAGATCTAGAGGATGGAAAATCCTACATAAAATTAAACGAAAAAAAATTCGAAACTTCGTCTAGCTTCAATAAAAACGAAACACAATTTCGTAAATGTTCTTTTTGCAATAAGGGTCATTTAATTGTTTTTTGTCCAGACTTTCTAGCTTTAAACGTAAAAGACAGAAAGTCAAAAGTCAAATATCTAAATTTGTGCCACAACTGCCTTCGAAGTAATCACCAAGCTAAAGATTATAGATTAGGAGGTTGCAAATTGTGTCACGAAAAACATAATACAGTGCTTCATTTAGACCAAACATCCCAAAAAGCGTTTGTAGTTACCGATCGTGAGAATGCGAATGCAGAAGTTGAGGTGGAAGATTCAGCCTCTACCTCTACTTGTGCATTGGCTACTGACACATCTGATAATTACAAGATGGTAAATGGTGCAGTTCTTTCTACAGCATTACTAAGTATTCCAAATACGAATCATATAGTACGTTCGTTGCTAGATTGCGGATCGCAATCAAGTTTTATAACCAAACATCTAAGCGAAAAACTGAATCTTCCAAAAATTAAAACCAATTTAGCAGTAAGTGGTTTAAATAAGTCAATTTCGTTTACCGAATATAAATGCGAATTAAAACTAAAATCGACAGTATCTGATTTTGAATTTAAAATTGTGTGCTTTGTAATAGATAAAATTACCGGTTGTCTTCCAGAACGAAACCTCAGTATCTCTCAATTCAGAATCCCTGCAAAAATAAAGCTAGCCGATCCTAAGTTTTATAGCCCATCAGAGATAGATATATTATTAGGAGTGGATGTATTTTGGGATTTAATAGAACTTGAACAAATTCGACTGGGAAAAAATTTACCACTTTTACAGAGTACGAAATTAGGCTGGATAGTAGCAGGGCCTTTTAACGTACCATTTAATAATAATAAAACAGTTTGTCAGCTAACAAGCAATCTTGATACAAGCAATGTTGAGTTAAATAATGTATTAATAAAATTTTGGGAAATCGAGGAAATAATTAATAAAGGAAAACTGCGAGATGAAAACGGTAAATATATAGTATCTATTCCCATTAAGGGAGACTTAGACCAATTAGGCGACTCAAAAACTTTAGCATTAAAACGTTTTTTGCAATTAGAAAAACGGTTACAATTAAACGAAAAACTCAGAAAATTATACGTTGAATTTCTTAGAGAATATGAAAAATTAGGACATATGTCTTTAAATAACAAAGATTCGGAAGATATCGAATATTACATGCCACATCACGGTGTTCTTCGAGAAGACAGTACTACGACGAAACTTCGGGTCGTCTTCAACGCGTCGGCACCTACTACAACAGGTATTTCGTTAAACGATTTGCAAATGGTAGGCCCAACCATTCAAGATGATCTCATTTCAATTTTGCTAAGATTTAGATTTTATTCTGTAGTTATATCATCTGACGTGCAGATGATGTATCGATGTGTTTGGATAAATCCAGCACAAAGGCGCTTACAGAAAATACTGTGGAGAGAAAATCCTCACCAAAAAATTCAAAGTTATACGTTAAATACCATTACATATGGACACGCGGCTGCTCCATTTCTCGCCATACGTTGCTTACATGAAATAGCCAACGAGTTTAAAAATACAAAACCCGAATTTGCATCTATTATTATGCGTGATATGTACGTCGATGATCTGCTGACGGGAGCAGATACAACTGAGCAAGCAAAACAAATTTGTTCAGAAGTTTCAAGTATTTTATCTAAAGCCAATTTTAACCTAAGAAAATGGAAGTCAAATCTTCCAGAGGTACTTCCAACAATTGGTGCCACATGCGATATTTTAGAATTTCATGCTGGCAACAATCAAGCAACTAGTAAAGTACTAGGTCTTTCATGGTCGACCCAAAACGACACATTAATGTACAAAATTAGTAATGTCGATACAACCAAATTAACAAAACGCCACATTTTAGGTAGAATTGCAACGATTTTTGACCCTTTAGGGTTACTCAGTCCCTGTATTATCGTAGCAAAATGTTTATTACAAAGGCTCTGGTTGGAAAAGATAGGTTGGGATGATACTGTACCAGCTCATATAAAAGATATTTGGTTAGAGTTTAGTGCGAGTTTAAATGTGCTAAATCAACTGATAATATCACGTCAAGTCACTGGGCAGGATCCAAGTGCAATTGAAATACATTGTTTCTCGGATGCTTCTGAAAAGGCCTACGGAGCTTGCATCTACGTAAAATCGAAAAATGTTAAAAATGAAGTAACTGTCAAACTTTTGACAGCTAAATCAAAAGTATGTCCATTAAAGGTTATAACGATGCCACGATTGGAATTAATGGCCGCTTTGACAATGTCAAAACTACTTGACAAGGTTATGAGCTCACTAAACAAGAACATAAGTAGAGTCATATGCTGGTGTGATTCTACTATAGTGTTAGGTTGGTTGCGAACGCCTCCAAGTTTGTTAAAGCCATTCGTAAACAGCCGTGTTGCTGAAATCCAAGAAGTAACAAAACATTTTGAGTGGCGTCACGTTCCGACAACTGACAACCCCGCAGATTTAATATCGCGAGGTGTTAATCCAAAGTTATTATCAGACTGTAGTCTTTGGTGGAATGGCCCTGTATGGCTTATGAACGATGAGGCCAAATGGCCAAATTTAAAACTCGATATGTCGAACATACCGGAAATTCGCAAATGTCATACAACTACTGTTGTAGGTGAATTATTCCCATTTTCTCGGTTTTCTAATCTAATTAAAATTAAAAGAACAATGGCCTTTCTCTTGAGATTTGTTAAAAATTGTAAAAGAGAGAAGAGTGATACGAAATTTAAGTTTTTGACCGTAAATGAACTGAGTACTGGTATGACATCACTTGTAAGATTAAGTCAAAATGAAAAGTACTCAATTGAATTAACAAGACTCAAAAAGGGAAAACCTTTAAAAGCAGACAGTAAAATATTAAGTTTAAATCCATTCCTAGATCCTAACGGTATAATTAGAGTTGGTGGAAGGCTAAGCAATTCTGATTATCCCTATGAAAAACGACATCCAGCATTATTATCACCAGATCATCGCTTAAGTTACCTGATTTTTCAGCACGTGCACATTGAATTATTGCATGCTGGTCCGCAATTAGTTTTAGCTAATAGCCGTGACCAGTTTTGGATACTTCGAGGTCGTAATTTAGCGAAAAAAGTCGTAAGAAACTGTGTGGTTTGTGCTCGATTTGACTCAAAACCTCTGCAACCAATAATGGGTAATTTACCTAAAAATCGGGTCAAAATTGCACCACCATTTTCCGTTTCTGGTGTCGATTACGCTAGACCCCTATTGTTAAAAGATCGTAAAGGAAGAGGCGCAAAATCATTCAAAGCTTGGTTATGTCTTTTCGTTTGTTTTATAACAAAGGCGGTACATTTAGAGTTAGTTACCTCTTTAAGTTCAGAGTCCTTTATTGAAGCTTTACGTAGATTTTCATCTCGTAGAGGAATACCGTCAGATATCTATAGTGATAATGGCACTAATTTTATCAGGGCATGTAGAGAGATGCGGGAACTTCACTCCTTTTTTAAAGAAAATATCGAGAACATTTCTGATGCTGCAGCCAATATAAACATAAGATTTCATTTTATACCAGTAAACGCTCCGAATTTTGGGGGGCTTTGGGAGGCAGGTATTAAAAGTGTTAAACGCCACCTTAAGAGAATTATTGGAAATACTTTATTAACCTACGAGAATATGCAAACTTTACTTTTACAAATCGAAGCTGTACTTAATTCTCGCCCTCTTTTTCCTCTATCTACTGACCCAAACGACTTGGTTGCAATTTCTCCGGCACATTTTTTAATTGGTAGAACATTGCACACGGTTCCTGAAGTAGATATAAAAAATCAACCTCAAAATCGATTGTCTTTATACAACCATATCCAACAAATACAACAGCACTTCTGGGAGCGTTGGAGTAAAGAGTATATCTGCGAGTTACAAATAAGGTCAAAATGGAAAGAATCTCAAAAAGCTCTTAAGCAAGGTCAGCTGGTCGTAATAAAAGAGGATCATTTACCAGCAACTAAGTGGAAGTTAGGCCGAGTTTTAGAGTTCAAGCCAGGATTAGATGGTATTAAGAGAGTTGTGACCATCAGAACCAGCAATGGAAACATAACTAGACCGGTATCAAAGATATGTCCATTACCAGTTGAAAGCTGATCTTTCAAGGCGGGGGGCATGTTAAGAATCACCCTATATTTTTTATTTAGTTGTCATAGATTGTTTAATGTCATGAGTTAATATCGTTGTCATTCATCTTTTTAAAATAAAAAATACGTTAAAAAACTCTACGATTTATTCGATAGCAATAAACAGTGATCTATAAACTGCGGTTATAATGACATTCTTATTTAGGGTGATTATTTTAGTTTTTAGAAAGTTTATATTATCTATTTTAATTATTTCAGATTCAGAGTCATATTTGTTATTTATATACATTATTACCCGGTCATTTTGGTTGTAATCTCCCTCATTATATATTAAGTTATATCCCGGTAGGTTAAATAAACTTCAATCTAGTATTTTCCATGTTTCCGTGAAGACTATACAGTCAAATTCCTCATTAAGGTTATCTAAAAATATTTTATATTCATCATAGTTTTTGTTAATACTTCTTATATTATTATGTAGTATTTTAAAGTTATCCTTATTTTTATTTATTTCTAAAATGTTTTTACATTCTATTTCTGATTCCAAACTATAGGTTTTAATCACGTCTATTTTAAATTCTCTAATGTATTGATTCATGATCTAAGGAAAGACTAGTGTTTTATTTTATACTAATAATGATAATCATAAACACAACTTTGTAGATAATTGCAGTTTCCTATATTTAAAAATGCACCTAAATAATAAATATTAAATTCAATCCTATCTAAAAATACAAAATAAAGACAATCACAAGGACATGCAAAGAAGGTTTTTACAAAGCATTTGAAGTTTTTCGCGTTCTAATATTGGTATGTGAGCCAGAATTGGATTTTGTTTTGTTTTTCTTTTCTTCCTTTTCTACAACATAATCTTCTTCTAAAACAGAATCATTTTCTTCTTCGTGTTTACCATTTATTAGATCTTGATATGTGTATCCCTTGCTATTAATATATAATTTATTTTTATAAATATGTGATTTTTTCTGTTTGCTTCTAGCTTCTCGTAAATATTTCATCAACTGCTTTTTTTCAATACGCTCCTCCTCAGTTAGGTCATCTGATATTGATAGTTTCTTTCCCTTGAGTTTATAACAATTTTTTTATAACAGCTTGCTTTGTCAGAAATCTGGTAAATTTTACGACAATGATTTTGCTGTCTAAATTTCTACCCAGTACAAAAATTTTACTTATATCATTTGCTTCAAGTTTTAGCTCTAGGCAATTGTTTAATTTATTCATCGTAAAATCTAGTAGCTCTTCATTGTTATACCCAGAATTAAAGAGTAGTATATTATTTTCTTTTACGATTTTTTCAAGATTTTTGTTTTTTGTTTGAAGATGTTTTCTAGATTTACCAGTTTTGTTGTGATGTTCTTTAATTCATCTTTTAACTCATTTATCTGCTTGGTTAACTTTTCTGTAAGGAGTTCGTTTTGCTCAGCTATAAATTTCTTTAATTCTTTTATTTAAAATATTTTAATTTAAAATATTTCAATATCGGCCTACAGACTATTCAATTTGGTAAATGTAGATTTTTTTATTAATTACTTATCTATTTGATTTGTGAGGTACCTGCAATATTTTGGCTAATTACTTTGCATCTAATGAACTTTTCCAAATTTTAATTTCACAGTTGCACTTATTAACATTTGACTTAGACACAGTCAACTTTCCAAAAATTTCAATGATCTTTTAGTCACTTTTCTAGGCGTTATTATAGGAGCAAAATTTATTCAGTATATATCGACAGACACCGTTTTTACGTTTTTCGAAATCGATAAATCATAATCAGAATGTAGATAGTGAGAGTGGTGATTTTGAAGATGCGCAACCTTTGCAACCAGATGATGACCTTCGTTTCTACCTTGGAAATGTCAACAAAACGATATGGAAAAATACACCTGCGGACAGTTCAAGTAAAACTAGAGCTAAAAATATTATCAAGGTAAGAGCTGGGGCAAAAAATGTAACTAGTGAAAAAGAGGCTTTTCTTGTATTTATTATCAAAAATATGATAGAGAAAATTGTAGACTGTACAAACATATATATTCAAAATAAACCAAGGACAAAGGGTAGAGATCGAGACTGCAATCCTACTTCCTACTCTAAAATTGAGGCTTTACTTAGAGTTCTTTTTATAATTGCACAGCTCCATATTAGTTTCAGTTTTTCGTACAGTTTTTTGTGTTTACACATATAGTTCGATTGAAACTGAGACTTAACGAAGAACTGATCTGACCATCTAACAAGGTACTTTTCGACGCTCAGATCAGTTCAGTACAGTTGTCAGTTCAGTTTGGAAATGCTGCTGTTGTTAGATAATCAGTTTAGTTGTTAGTTGTCATTTGTCATGCACAGTTCAGTGATGGACGAAGATACACTAATTGTGGTTACGTTGTGCTTAGCACTAAAAAAAACACGAAAAAAGAGAAGTAGATGGAGTAAAAATTGGTTCCTGAAAAGAAATACACTGTCGCATTTAAATTTATTAAAGGAACTTCATTTTAAACCTTCTGATTGGTCAAACTTTTTAAGAATGATTGAGGATGCATATATAAAGTTGCTGCAGTTATAAGAAAAGCTATATCACCATATGATAGGCTAAGTGCAAAGATAACATTTTTAGTTACTGAAGTTCATATCAAAGTCTTAAATTTCCTACTCCTAGTTTAATCCTAATCAAAACCTGTAAAGCAATAATAACAGTACTGCAATATCATTACCAAATGCATCTTTCGTATTATCGTTCATCGTCTATCGATCAGCCACCAGTTGAAGCACTATTTGTCACAGTAGTGGAGCTGTGGGATAGTCTCTTTACTTGTGTACCTGACGGTTTCGTATTCGAGGATCGGAAAACTGATTGTGAACTATTTTTAGTAATAAGGCGTGATTCTTCAGACTGACTAGTACTTTCCTCATTAAGTGAGCGATTTGTCTTCTAGTAGAAATTCCTCTACATACTATATGACAACGTAAACTAAGGTAATGTATTGTTTTAGAATCCAGCAACTGAAGCCGAATGGAGACATACTGCCGAGGGTTTTCAAACTAGATGGCAAAAACCTAATTGTCTCGGAGCTGTAAATGGCAAGCACTTACGCATAATACCACCACCAGATAGTGGATCCTTATTTTGGAATTAGAAGAAATTTGATAGCATAATGTTAATGGAGGTCATAAATTGGAATTACGAATTTATTATGTGCCTTGTCGGAACCAATGGAGCCATTTCAGATGTAGGCGTAATCAACAATACTGCGAGTTTTATAAAAGATTACTTAATAGTGATTTACATTTACCACAAGACGCAAGGCCACCGTCTAGTACCACAAAACTACTATTTGCTTTTATTGGAGACGAAGCATTTGCATTAAAGCCAAGCTTCCTAAAACCAATCAACAAAAATCAATTAAATTATGAACGTATGGTTTATAACTACTGCTTATCAAGAGCAAGACTTATTGTTAAGAACACATTTGGGATCTTTCATATGTCTATGTATATATTTAAGAAACATGTAAAATGTTAATATTGTTGTCTTGGCTTGCTGCTACTTGCACAATTTTTTAAGACACAAGGCAAGCGCTACTTACATTCAATAAAAACATTACACTATGAATTAATGTCGTAATTACTTACTGTATTTTCTCAAACCTTATATTCAACATCCATTGTGTTGTCCATAGTATTTCTATCACCACGAACATCTTGTGTATTACTAACGAACATAATCAAGTCGTAGTACCACAAAGATAGCTCATATATGTCACCACTTTTGGCTCCGCTTTAAGCAGCCTCAACTTTTTTCGTTCTTTATTATTCGCTGATCGTAAATTGTTCATTTTCGCTTTTACTATTTTTATAGTTACATTGTTATCTTGCTCTTCGAATTTTTCAACCAAAACCTTATACGCAGCTTGTCTTTTGTTTGTGTTGTGATACTGTGGATCTTTTTTGTTCCACAGACAGGGGTGTGGCTGATAAAGTTCTATAAACTTGCTTTAAAGTCATGGTTTGCCATGGCGCAAGGTACACGCTACTTCTAGCGATAATTTTATGCGATATACGATAACTTTTGGTATACCCATCGAGCCACAGCTCCCTATCACTTTTAGTTTTTTTACAGTTTTTTGTGTTTACACATACAGATAACTGACATTTCGACTGAAACTAAGACTAAACGGAGAACTGATCTGACCGTCTAAAGGTAATTTTAAAGTACATTAAAAGCGAAACATAGTCTTGAAACCTTAATTTGCAGTAATAGATAATGTCTAAGTTTTTGGTAATTCTACATGATTTTAGAGGTTCATTTTAAATGAATAACTTAAGGTTCTGTTGCACATTCTTATTCGTTAACGTATACATACACTTAGAAGTGTAGTTTTTGAACATTTTTATAAAGCGGCATAAAATATCGCAGTGCGATCGCTACTGTTATTTTCTAAGGTGCGACCTCCGTAGATTTAAATTATAATTAATTTTAAATAGGTCTTAGAAATGTTTATACCATACCATTTACTTATATTATGCGTCTTAATCCAATGAGAAAACCAAATGAGCATATGAGGTTGTAGTTTTCTCAGTCGTGAATTCAGGCTTTACTATTTGGAAATATTTTTAAGGATATATATGAGCCAACAACTTTTTTTTAAAAGCTAGTTGAGATTGTCCAAAAGAACAGAGAACTCAGAGTTTATATATAATTTTAGCAAAAAGAGAATTGTCGTAACCATTAAAAATAAGATTCAAAAAGAATAAAAATAAATTCGTTTATTATTTAGCAGTGGAAATGTTCATCGACTTGTACAATTACCATATAAAATTTACATGTAATAGAAATCCAAATCAAAGAACTAGCGAATTTAGAAACAGTTGCAAACACTAAGATTATCCAATAGCTTCTTTCCAGAAAATTTTACCATTGTTATGGATATTTTTGCCAGTTGGCGTTTATGATTAATTACATAAAAATAAAATAGGCATAATAGAACCTCAGTAGCCACTAGATCGGCACCTCAGCTACAGTATGATAATTAGGATGCTGATTCTCTGCGATTCTCAACGAGTATACTTTAGTTCTTTGATGTAATTCAATTATATCAAGGTATGGCTTAGGTATCTACGATTCGTAGACTGTCAAATATTCGCTCTCTAAACAAAAATAAATTATGTTTTTCTACGAGGCTTTTACAATAATTACTTTTAAAATTTACAATAATTAAAAAATTTATTAATAGATTTACTTTTTCATAGTACTAAAAATTAATATGAACAATATGAAGTTTTAGCAACATAAAAAAAATAAATAAACATGTCGAATAATTCAAAATTGATTTTCAAAAATTAAACAAACGGTAGAAATGTAAAGACTATTTAGATTTTTTCAATGACATTGGAAACTTACCATCAGTACAGTCTAGACACTTTACCCAACTATTCAGGTCAACAATTAAATTAGAAATGAATGATCGAGAAATGACTTCATACACGGCAAATGCCAGATTTTTAAATAAATTTCCCCACTACGCAAAATTTCCCTCTCTTAACAATGTTGCTTGCGCCGAAAATAATATTTGAAATCATTTTAATGCAAATTCTATTTATTTAAAATAACATTTTTATAATATGATTTTTAAAATGTTACATTAGTAAAAAATAATATTAATAAACTCGCTAGTCGACCATAGGGATAAAAGTGTAAAACCATATAGGTATTTATTCGTGTATATATTTTGCTTTACATAAATTCCCGTAAATGGGCTATCTAATTTGCTAAATACAAACAGTTACACATTGAAAGCAACGAAGGGACAATTTATATTGATGGTTATTGGATTATTGTAAATCACAATTGAAATAAACATCGTAATTTCTAATACCGCTTTCCCCATACATTAACCAAAGATAATTGCCTGTTTATCTTCATTTCAACTATTTCGTAATTTCACTAACAGCATTCGGTGTTATATTAAAATTTTTTAACTTTTTTTGTGCGATATAAAAGAGAATAATATAATTTTTACGTGACAATATTAAATGGATCAATTTTCTATGGCAAGGATTGGAAGTTTTGATTAAATTTATTTTTAAATACTAAATCATAAATTTTTTGCGATAAATTTGGTGAAAATAAATATACATTTTTAATACATAGAACTAGTTATCGTTTAGAGCAGAGGTTCCCAAACTCTTTTGTTTCATAGACCACTTTCCAAATTTTGCTGGATCCGGTGGCTACATCACTACCAATTTCTAAATTTAAAAAAAAAAAAGTTAAAAATAGATCTATCTATGAAAACTTGCGTTGTGGCTGAGTTTTAACGACGAATTAACAATTGATTGCTTGATAGGGTTAATTATTTGATAATAAACTCGACTAAACAAATTTTTAATTAAATTTTAAATGATTGTGCTGTAAGTGGATGTCAAAAAAGCAAGGTTGGCCAAACGAAAAAGTAACTCTATTCAACTTTACTTTTTTGAAATTTACAGTGACTCACAGCACAAGAGCCAATCAATTTTTACAAATTTTATTTAGAAAACGTCCCATTCAGGGTGGTAAAAAGAAATATAGTATATTTCCTTGTGTTGTAGGTATTTATTTAAATATATAAATTATTACACTATTAATTATTATTGTTAAAATCGTAATATAATTAAAATTAAACACTTATAACGTAATGCAATTTCTACAATGGTAATTACAAAAATATATAGTTTTAATCAGAGGGATGTACTTGATGGATTGACAGCAAATTATCAATATTTAGCTTGAGTTTTGTAAGGAATAACCGTAATTCTCCCCTTTATGTGATATTTAAGCTGCTCCTTTTTTTATTAATAAGTTTATAACGGCACTTAAACTGTTTTTGACGAGATATGACGAGGGAAACGCTATCAAAAGCTTCTGCACAATTCCCCACAGTCCAGGATATGTTTCGGGTATTTCTGTCTGCAGCCAAAATTTTTGATACCTTCTTTTAAATGTCACTTTCAGCTCCTTATTAGTGCTAAGCTCGAGTAGCTCCTCTTATAATATTACATTCTCCACTTTCGTTTCATCAAATGGATTTATGATCCATGGTGGTATTACCATCGACAGAATATCTTTAAATCTGAATTTAAAATCATCATGCAGGGCAATCAAATGTTGAACGTATGTCTGAATATCTTCATAAAGGCATTCTACCTGCGACAAGTTTGAAAACTGTGAAAATTCGCGCCGACCAATATTTTCCTTCATAAATTTCAATTTACCAAGAAGAGCTGAAATTACATCCTTTGTTTTTATTAAATTGAGGCTGTCCCCTTGTAATTGTAAGTTGAGGTCATTAAATTTTTTGAATAAATCTTTTTAAAGCAGGATCTTTACTTTCGAAAAACTCTAAAACTAAGTTAAAAAATAAATAAAATCTTGATAAACATGCACCTTTTGACAACCAGCGGTATGTAGCAGCAATCTTTGGAAGTTTTATCGCACAAAAGCGTATTCAATGCATTGCTTCTTATTTTGTTAACTGCATTAATCACAAAATTGAAACGATTGGTGCAATATATCACTTAAATTTTTGGCTACTAGATGTTGTCAATGGATAACACAGTAAATCGCAATTACCTCTGGTATAATTCTTTAAAAATGGCTTATAAACCCACGATATCGCCTGACCATGGCAGGAGCTCCATCTGTTGCCACCGAAATAACGTTTGTAAATGGAATCGATTTTTCTTTAAAAAAATCACTCAAAAAATTAAATATTGATTCACCTTTGGTGTCCGTCTTCAAAGTTTTCGCGAATAGTAGCTCTTCATGAATTTCTTCGCCCATAACAAATCGAACATATGCCAATAATAATGCTTCATTGCCAAGTAAAGTGGACTCGTCCAGTTGAATAGGAAAATGAGTTGTTCGTAGATAATCACACAAGAAACTTTCAACATCAGAGCTCATTTCATCAATACGTCTTTGTACAGTGTTGTTATTCAAAGGAATTCTTTTGAGTATGTCAAATAAATATTTGTGCAGAACAGTTTTTAAAACCTCTTTAACAGCAGGTAAAATTAACTTTTCTCCAATGTTGTTCGGTTTTCCAGATTTTGCGATAAGTATTGCGATATTGTAAGATGCCCGCAAGTCATCATCGTTGCTTTCAGACGTTGAAGAGAACATACTGTGCACGGTGGATCTCTTTTCATATTTTTCCTTTAATGATTGAAAATATTTCAAATCTTCACCTGTTTTATCAGGATGACACCTTAGATGATCTTCCAGCTTTGATGGTTTCATAGAGTCATTGCTCAAAACTTTGTTGCATAAAAGGCATGTGGGCAATCGTTTGTCTGCCTTTGATAAAAGAAAACCAAATTTTAAATATTCAACACTGTACTGACGACACTTCTTTTTAGATTCGGCCATGTTTTGTATCAATTACCTACCTGTACATGTTGTAAGGGGTTTTCTCGCCTCAGAGGAAACGGTTTTTTACGAATGGCGCTGGTTACGGACGGTTCTCGAGAGCCAGATTTTTGGTTATGGTTTACTCCATAAACTCTCGAAACAGCGTCGAAAGTACTCGGGCAGCACAGATGGAGATGAAAAATTCCAGGGGTCAAAGGTTACTTAGACTCAGGTAATTAGTAGCCACAAGTAATGGGCTTCAATCATTACTTGTGGTTGCAAAGAATTTCTCACTGCTGAAAAATAAGGGGGAAGTAAATTGGGGATTAGTAAACTCAGTAATAGTCACGGTAATATTGACACATATATTGATTTAACTATATACAGTTGAAAAAAAATAAAAATAATATATTTCAATGCCCACCCTCGGTTATGAAACTGTGAACAAAAAAAAATGAAGCAAAACAAAACGGTAACGAACGGCTGATATAGTTGGCAGGTATTCTCAATCAGACTGCTTAAACTGGATACGGTGAAGGGGTCGCGTATAAAAAAAATGTATTCGGAAATCTCAGACTAAGGTTAAAATTTAAATCTCGAATAGTAGGAATTCTAAATTTACGGCAATTACTCTCAAATCGCAAAAAAATCTAATTATAAATCATGGATTATACGGATTCAACAATTTAAATTTACGGTAATTGTTCAAATCGCAAAGCAAATCAAAATTTTGATCAAGGATAATGTTAATTTTAAAAATTCCAAAATTTACGGTAATAAATCAAAATTTAAATCAATGATAGTATGAATTTTAAAAATTTAAACTGCGGCACTTCTGCAACTCGTGAGGACCACTCGAAATCTTTCTAAATGTTTGTTTCGTTTTTAAAACCCCTGAAGCCAATAAACAAGCTACGCTGAATCAAACCCACACTACCTCTTATTGTTATTTATTATTATAACCTCAGGTCGGACAGGGATATCTAGGAAAAAAAATAATACAGGGAACTTTAAGCCCTCGCTGAATTAATTGCGGATAGCTAGGAACGAAAATAACACAGGGAACTTTAAGCCCTCACTGAGTTATTTGGGAATAGACAGGAAGGAAAACTAACACAGGGAATTTAAAGCCCTCACTGAGTTAATTGCGGAAAGCTAGGAACGAAAATAACACAGGGAACTTTAAGCCCTCACTGAGTTATTTGGGAGTAGCCAGGACGGAAAAATAAAGGAACAGAGATTTTATATTCAAAACAGGAAATGATACCCTTGCCTTCAGTAAAAAAAAAATCGCGAACAGTCAAACTAAACCAAAAAAAAAAAAATTAACAATATTCAATTCCCTTATGTCCCACGGTTAGGAATTTAACAAATCTATTCTTTTAAAAGTCTATCTAAATTAAAAAAAAAAACACTCTAATTCCTATCTTTTCCCAATTTACTTATTTAATAATTCTCTTTACAAAGTCAATTTATATCGGAAGCAGTCCTCACCGTTCGAAGACGATAATAAAAAAAAATAATCACAACCGATATCCCAAACAAGAAAATATTTTTCGACGGTTAATTTAATTAATAAATTTCGGCATTTTTACAAAATTATTTACGTGTTAAAAAGTAATCTAAAACGGTGTTTAAATCTAGTTAATTTAATTCGGTTTTATTTCCTATCTAAACTCGATGCTACGGCAAAAAACGGGTTTTTTGTACTAACTGCGGTAAAGACGGTTTTGACTCGCGGCGCTGGTATTAAATTTGTCGACTGGTTCTTTCAATCGCTCGGAATGGAATTAAAAATTTCTTTCGCGATGTTCTCGTGCTCGGGTCAAAAATATTTACCAATGTCCCACGCATGATTAACTTAAGTGGAAAAAGGTACTCGAGAAGGGGACGGTGCTGGCTGCCGTTCGTTTTCGTTCAAAAATATTAAAAATGATAAATTCCCAAATCTACAATTTTCTATAATATAAATTAAAAACCCTGATTTAAAATGACTTTTAAAAACCATTGCTATATTTTGAAAGTACTATGGATTTTCGGAATATTATATATTTTAAAATAATGAATACAGGGTGAAGCCAAAAAGTTGATTTATAAATTAGAATAGTAACGAATAATTTATTTTATTAGATTGACATGCCGAATTCTAATGAAAGTTAGATTTAAAATTATTATTAAGAATACTAATTCGGCAATTGAATAAAAAAAATAGTAATGAAAAATTGACTTCATTACAATGTGTAAGTAAATAAATAAAAAAACAAACTTTGTTTTAGTAATCTTAAGGCGATTCTAACCTAACAGGATATGGCTATTTTAACATAATATGATTAATCAGTTATTATAAATAATATGAAATAAACAAAGTTTCGGCTGCAAACTGCTTTTAATTATTAAAAGCAATAAATTGCTAAGATCCATAATGGAGTTTTATGAAAACGACTAAACTTATTTTAATGTGATATAAAATTATTATTTCATTTATTATATTTTAATATATTTCTGTAAATTCTATAGAAACTTTTAAACAATATTTTGATATCAAAACTCCGCAATAATTAAATGAATTAGATAGGTAATAAAAATAAAGTAGGGACGATAAGTTCAATCTTTCTTGGCTTAAAACTATATGCATATAACAAATAGACAGGTAGGTACTTACATTTCCGACACTGGCAATTACTAATATCTATTCAATTTCCTTTTCTTTTCGAAAGTCTTTAAACAAATTCAGTTACTGGCCAACACTAATATCGATTTACTTTACTTTATGAAATTCCAGAAACAAATGAGTAACGATTATCCTTGACATACTTATTTATATTGGTGAAGAATCAAACACGTTCATGCAAGATTGCAAGCACATACACCACAAGTCGTATTAATTTGAACGTCTGAACAAGCGTTGCGGACGGGACGACGGCCGGCGGCCGGCGGCCGGCGGCCGGCGCGGCAACGACAAGTCTCTACGAGTTGTACTGAATATGGAATATGCAAGTTTTTATAAGTAACAGTCGCTGAGCTTCTTAAAATATTATCTGCATATATTGATAAGAGAAGCCAAATCAACATTTTAGTAACTAAAATGGAATTAACAAATGCTACACATTTCACCAGTATACAATAAAATTGGTTATGAAGAGAATAAGAATTCAAGTAGTGAAATGGTATCGCCATCTGTTCTTAGTAAGCAAAATCAAAGGGAAACGGTCGTTGATATTTTATGTGATATTGGCTTTGAGTTTTATTTATTTTATTTTACGTCTATCACATTTGAGTTTGATTTATTTTCGTTTTTACAAATTTTTCGCCTGGTATTTTTGGTTCCACCTAGTTTTCTAACTGGGTACTACAGCGCACTTTGATTTTGCTTACTAAGAACAGATGGCGACACCATTTCACTACTTAAATTCTTATTCTCTTCATAACCAACTTCATTGTATACTAGTGAAATGTGTAGCATTTGTTAATTCCATTAGAGACTGGAATTGAGAACCTATCTATTTCTTGCTGAAAAGTCCTAATAAGGACGAAACCGGTCCAAGAATGATGTTCTCCTTAGTGAGCAAAATCAAAGGTAGAGAGTGTTAAAATTTAATTTTTATCTCTGCTGTCTTTCCTTTGGATATAATTTAATACCTGTTGCGGTATTAGCCAAAGGAGTAATTGTTTTCTAAAGTAAAACGGTCGTTGGTATTTTACGTGATATTGTCTTTGAGTTTTATTCATTTTATTGTACGTCTATCACATTTGAATTTGGTTTAGTTTCGTTTTTACAAATTATTATTTGTTAAATATTCGTTATTCTGTAGAGTTGGCTAACGGTCGTATGTACTACTTCAAACATAAATTGATGAGTTGGAGTTGTGCTAAATGAAAATAAAAAGTATTACATGTTTAATACATTGTTTTGTTAACCTTTATAAAACTTTTTGCTTTGAAAAAAGATTTAATCTTCCAGATAAAATTATATACTCCACATTTCTGCTCAAAACAGAATAAACTGAATTTTCCGGCTACATTCAAGCATGCTATTTTAATCCAACGAAAAACAGAAGTTGTTGGGAGTTGCAGTGTAATTTAAAGTTTTTTTAAGGGTCCTTAGATATTCTTTGGCTTTATAACGGTTCGTTATTACGTAATATATAAAGTTCGTTATTACATTCTAAATTAAAATTCTTCGTTTACCTGGGTTGGTGGTCAATAAACAAGTGTACACAAAAAGAATTCGTATTTACTAAATAAAAGATTTTTCTCTTTTAATAAAGCTTTGTAGCAAAAAAATGGAAAGCGATGAGCTAGGTTTAAAAACTATCTTGGTACTATTTATGAAGTGGTCAGGTTACAACAGTTTCTATAAATATACAAATAAATTAGTCATAAAATCAAAAATAGGCCAAACAAATTTACTTATCGTTTTCAGTTTTTATCAAGTTATTTACGGGTTCATATTTATGAAGTTGTTATGGACTTATGGTGATACATTTCCATCTTGTAGTTGTTATACATTTCACACCTGCTTGATGGGTTTTTGTCGACATTAAATTGTAAGGGTACTATCTTAAAGTTATTTTAAGAAAAGAGGTTAGAAAGGGTATAACTAATATAAGAACTATTTGCCGCTGCGCAAATTTTGCCAAAACCGAAAAACTGGGTGGAAGGAGTAGGGAGATATTCTGGGCCGGACTTAAATATTTGTATTGCAGTACCTAATTTTGGTAGGTAACTAAAAGATAAAAAATTATGAGACTTTTTTGACTTCCTTTGATAGCACTATTCATTTATGTTGAGGGCAATAACACTTTATCAATATATAGCTAGTAGCTAAGGGCCGATTCCACCGTTGTATTAAACGAAGTTAAAATTACTAAACGAAGATTAAAATGACATTTGTTTTTTGTTAATATAAAAATGTCTATTTAATCTTTGTTTAGTATTTTCAAGTAAAAGTTTATAAAATTATTATAACAAAATAGATATTTGTGTATTAAGAGCAAAACATAATACTTTAGCTGTTGAGACAAAAAGTAATCGAAACAGTTAAAGTACTTTCTACTTGATTTACGGTGACCCGACAGCCCATCACACGACATTTCATCACGCGACATCTCATCACAGACAATTCATCCCGGCGGCAGTTCATCACTGCGACATTTGGTCACTGCGACACTTCATCACATCCTAAATCATCACATGCTGTTTCATCACATCCATTTGCAAAATATACGCATGCAAATATGCAAACAATACAGTCAAATTATGTCCTAGAACATGCATGAGCATACATTTTTATTACATGATATTACGCTTTTTCAACCCTTGACCAGTAAAGCCATTGCAGAAATGAAAATAGTGATGGCTAATCCTGGTGAACCGAGCTATGGCTGAAGTGACAAAAAATCTCTCAGATGGAACCATGGTGTGCTTGATAAGGAAATCAACTCTAACACGAACTCTAGAAGAAGTACTATAGCTGCAAGTCTTTACACTATATATTCTTTTTGATTTTGGAAGACAATAAATATATATTGTAATCGATGTTACTAAAAACACGGTTATTGCAAGACTAACCTTATTTTCTTTCGGCTAAATACAAAAGCGATTAATCATACAGCCGTGAATAACACCATTGATGCCGAATTCGTCGAATCAACCGTTATAATTAAATGCTTTAGTTTTAAAACTGCTAACATTATGGCAAACACGAGTTGTTAAGATTTTTAAAACGAAAAACCTGCTGTATAGCTGATGGGACTTTAAAAGAAGTTTCAGTGTTGCTCTTTCAATTGTGTAGCTTTCGCGAATAAGAAAATATTACTTCGTGGCCTTGCGTTCTACCATTATTAACTGGAAAAACACAAGAAAAATACACAAAGCTGCTTAAGGCTTTAAATAATTTAATACCAGAAGTAGCCTCAACACAAATTCTCACTGATTTCGAGGTGGCAGCAATGAACTTCTTCCAAACAGTATTTTCGAGGGCCCAAATATCTCTTTCAGGCTGTTTTAAAAAAAGTTGGGAGGTTGGCTTAAAAAATATATATAAGAAGCAACAAAGATGTCCTAGCGCCAAATATAAAAATGTTGTGAGCCTTATCGCTGCTTCCGGTGGACGAAATTGAAGATGTATTTATTGCAGTGACAGAAATTTTCTTACAAAACCGCCACGATCTAGAAGAATGAATTTTTTTGTTACAGTTATTTGTGGTCGCAAGCTACGTACAGGAAGAAGGAAGAAAATCTGGAATCAGTGGGAATCGGCTACTGAAGGATTAGCTAGAACTAAAAATTGCGTTGAATGATGGCATAATGGCTTGCAATCACTATTTTAATGTGCGCATCCTACAATGTGGACTTTTTTAACGGCCTGGCCAAAAAAACACTCGAATATATCTGGACAACGCATTTGTGGTGCTCGCGTCTCGTTTGGCGAGCACACAAAGAACTTCCAACATTTTATGACATTTTTGTTGCTCTTTCATGTTTGACGTTTTGTCATTATTTTTTTTTTTTTTTTGTTATATGCAATGTCTTGAGAGTGACAAGCATCAGGGCACCTATCCTCGACTTGTGCGTTTAAGCGATCGCTTTGAAGAGATGCGAGTGGTTCAATGCGAAGACGCATTAGAAACCGTATTTTTAACCTTTCATATCTGTGCCTTCGTAATCCTCTTTTATAAATGCGAATGGCAACTTGGCAACAATGTATGACCGACAATTATTTATGTTAAATTGTCTGCTAGAAAGATGACTCAAAGTTCACACCGCTTGTTTTGTGAAAATTATTCGCAAAAAAGAAGCAATATTAATCTAAGTAATGGTTTTAAGCATGAAGTCGTGGTTTTGGGTTGTTTTTTGATGTACTGTTTGGCTATACATAATTTGCAGCGTTATAAAATGGAAAATATTGGTAAAAAGACACATATAATAATTAACCGAAAAAATCTGATAAACGCTTGATCAGAAAGTCTAAAAGGAGCTTTCCTATCATCATAAACTCTTTGGGGATGATTATTTGCCTCTTCTAATTTGTAATAAGATATTTAAAAAAATTATATTTGCCATCATACCTATAGGTCACGATCAATTTATGAAACAAAACAAAAACACTGCAATATTAAAACGTGCATCCAGTTAGACCTTCGCAAGCTCTTTGGACCTTCGCATTTGAATGCGAAGAGCAAAAACCCACTCGCTGTCAAATGCGCACCCGCAATATAAATTCGAACGACCAAGAATAGCTACAACACGCTTTTGAGCAAATACGCATTCGCATTTAGTAAATGCGCATTCGACGAAAGGTCGAGGTCTCTTCTTTTTCAATAACGTACCTGTTTTTTATGAAGCTATGCTATTCCTTTTGTAAATCTTTACAGGATTTTCCACCAGGATAGAAGAACGAAGTAGACAAGAAATTGAGAGCCAGCCATATATAAAGGACCGTCGTTGCTATGCTGAAACAGTAGAAAGACAGCAGACAGAAAACAAGCATTTTTTTTCCAAACATCACGAACAAATCCAAATTTTATAATTCCGATTATACCATTTTTATATAGTATTTTCTGATTAAATTTTTTTCTAAATCAGTTGTAGCCATTACTCCAAAGGATTTAGTGGTCCCAAATTCTGCCTACTGATGAACGAGTTAAAGCCATTTCAGATTACGAAATTCACAAAACTTGCAAACAATTACAAAGATTCATCGGAATGATTAATTTTTATCACAAATTTGTACCTCAGTTCGCAAAAGTCCATTACACGAATTCGTTAATTATTTAAATCAGAACAAAATTAAAAATATAGAAACTTGGCCAGAAAAATGCCAAGAATGTTTTAAAAAAGCAAAAGAGTTGTTAATTAAAGCATCTCTACCTAATCATCCTAAGGAAAGGGCACAATTGGTTCTGACCACGGACGCTAGCTCGACAGCCATTGGTAGCACTCTAGAACAAGTTGTCCAAAACTTTAGACAACCTTTAGCATATTTTTCTAAAAAATTAACCAAAAGTCAACAAAACTACAGTGTTTTTGACAAAGAACTTTTTGCCGTCTACGAGTCGATTAAACACTTTCGTTACATGCTTGAATGCAATGATTTCCAAGTGTTTACAGATCATAAACCTATAGAAAAGGCAATTTTTTCAAAATCCGAAAAATCACTACGTCAATTTAGATATTTTAAATATATTTTACAATTCACTCACAAAGTTAAATACGTAGGCAGTAAAAACGTTGAAGTCGCTGATTTTCTGAGTCGGATTTAACACGATCAAATTATTAACATAAATTTCACTTTACAGGATATATTTGATGAACAAAACTCAGATGTAGAACTAACTAATCTCTTGCAAAAACAAAATCTCTCAAATCAAGAAAATAGTAAAGCATTCCTTAAGCTAATTAACGTTGAAACACACAATTTCAAAATTTGGTACAAAATTTCTACTAATAAACAAAGAATACATATTCCTCGAAGTTTACGTTACAGTGCCTTTTTTTAAATACATAACGTAACTCATCTAGGACTCAAAGCCACAGCTAAATCAGTTAAAAAAATATACTTTTGGCCTCACATGAATAGAAACATATCTCTTTGGACGAAATCATGCATTCAGTGCTAAAAAGCAAAAGTTCTCAAGCACACCAAATCTACTTTAGGAGATTTTAACGTTCCCGAAGGCAGATTTCAGCATATTCACATAGACCTAGTAGGTCCATTAAGGCCTTCTGGCGGATGCACTTACGTACTCACAGTAATTGATAGAGTCACTGGGTGGATAGAAGTACACCCACTTAAAAATGTCGAATCAGAAAATATCATTAAAACTTTAATAAATCAGTATATTCCACGTTTCGGAATACCCTATAAAATTACACATGATCAAGACGTTCAATTCAAATCAGGCATGTTCAAAGAATTTAGTAAAAGACTAGGTTTTCAGAGTTTACACACCACACCTTATCATCCGCAAGGAAACGGCATGATTGAAAGATTTCATCGAACTCTTAAATCAGCCCTTGTGGCAAAACTCACTTTAAATACTTGGAAAGACGAATTGCCTTTGATTCTTCTAGGTTTGCGATCTGTAATCAAAGAGGATTTACAATGCTCACCCTCGGAACTTGTTTATGGACAAACGCTACGTCTTCCTGGTAAATTCTTTAACAATTCTAAAGAAAATGTAGATATTTATCCTATTTTAATTAAACTACGTGAAATTTTTAATAACATTAAACCATCTCAGATACAAAGACATGGATCAGCAAATACATTTGTTCATCCAGAATTAAAAAATACAGAATTTGTTTTCCTAAAAGTTCAGGGTATCAAACCAAGCCTCGCAGCACCGTACGACGGTTCTTTCAAAGTTATTTCTAGGACTAAAAAAGTTTTCAAAATCTTAAAAGGTAATCGTGAAATAACTGTCAACATTGACATGACTAAACCAGCTTTCTTATTAAATGAGCAAATTGACAGCGCGCAAGTGCCAACCAAAAAGACAAAGAAGGTCACTTTTTCTATTAATAATTCAGTTCAATATTAATTATCAGTTTTAATTAATTATTAATCTAATTAATTATTAATCAATTTAATTGATTCAATTTTGTTTTTCTTTTCTTTTAAAAGAGAGAAGTAGTATTTGTGGTGCTCGCGTCTCGTTTGGTAAGCACACAAAGAACTTCCAACATTTTATGACATTTTTGTTGCTCTTTCATGTTTGATGTTTTATGTTATTATTTTTATTTTTTTTTTGTTATATGCAATGTCTTGAGAGTGACAACCATCTGGTCTCTTCTTTTTCAATCACGTACCTGTTTTTTATGAAGCTATGCTTTTCCTTTTGTAAATCTTTACAGGATTTTCCACCAGGATAGAAAAACGAAGTAGACAAGAAATTGAGAGCCAGCCATATATAAAGGACCGCCGTTGCTATGGTAAAACAGTAGAAAGACAGCAGACAGTAAAGCATTGCTGTGAAAAATGAGTACAAATTATTAAATTTTAGATTACAAAACATGATTGACTGTTATGATACAAAAAATAAACTAATTTTCCTTAGAGCAATGTCAAATTTATTTTAATTTATTTATTGTAATATATTTTCTGTATTTTATATAAAAAAATAAAGTTGTAAAAAGTAACTAACTTTCCTTAGAGCAGTGTCATATTTACTTTAATTTATTTAATGTGTTATATTTTCTGTATTTTATATAAAAAAATAAAATTGTAAAAAATGTAAAAAAAATACCAGATTTTGAATAAATATAAATGAGTTTAAATGAATGTGATGAAATTGTATGTGATGAATTTGTAAAGTGATGAATTGGGGTGTGACGAAATGTCGAAGTGATGAACTGCCGCCGGGATAATTTGTCAGTGATGAGATGTCGCGTGATGAAATATCGTGTGATGGGCTGCCATAGAACCTCGATTTACGCACAAGATTTTTTCTACGATCACAACAAAATAAATTAAATCATTAAATTTTATTATAAATGGGTAACCTTTCCTTTTGTTATAATATTTTGAGTTTATTTGACATAAGCCTACTCTTCGAAGAAAAAAAAATGTGTTAGTACTTATATGCCGTTAATTATTTATGATTTAATCATTTTATTATTTACGGAAAATACTGTTCGATGATTTAAAATATTAGAAAGTCAATTATTAGCTATTTATGCAACCAGTTACGAAATGTTTTATTTTGTAACGAAAAAATATTTGCGGGACGAGAGGTAAGAGGTCCCGCTAAATGGACAAGTTGCACAAAACGGCATTTCATAACGTGTTACATACCAGATTTTTTCTAATTTTGACTTGATTATAAAATTGTGTTTGGTTAAAAAATGATTCATCATCATTCTTTTGTAGGTACTTCCAATCAAATATTTCAGAAAATTGTTTTATTTGATTGCCCTACGATTTTTTTTTAATAGTAACAATAAAAATAAGGGATATATGCAGTGTTGCCGATCCGATTTTTGACATTACCTGCTGGAAATTTATAAAAAAAATGTTTTTACCCGTTATTCTTAAATGAGTACGTCAAAATTTTACCCCCAACATTTCTGGGCAGTTTTTTATAACGGTGTTCAATTATTTAAAAAATGTAATGCAATTTATAGCTTTTATTAATTAACTTATAAATAATAAACCTTTAAACAAAATATAAATTAAATGGATTGATCCCATATTATTATAGAGGAATATTAAATAAAAAACTATTAAAACCAGTTGCGAAGTTTGAAACGAATAAATTGGTAATGAAATTGATATTTTTGTATTTGATTGTATTTTACTTTTTCCACTTTCTGAAAAAAGATTCTCCATAAAACAAGAAATAGTAAACAGTTTATAATAATAACCTTTATTTGCTACATATACTACTAATGATCGGTTCTGTTTATTTTCAAATAAACAAATATGGCCATCGATAGAATCTTTAAAATTTAACTAACTCACCGAAATAAATGTAAGTTTTCTTTATCGCCGTCACACTTCGCACTTTTATTATAAATAAAGCACATCTTGGCATTTTAACATTAATTTCCAAAATTTAAGTCACTAAAATATCAAATTAATTCTCGTTGACACATTAAATTTAAACGAACAATGCTTTGACATGTTCTTAACTGTGATTGGTGGGTATGAATAATTTTAATGTGGGAACACGCGCAGTATCTTATGTTTCATCTAAGATTTGTATAATCCAAGATTTTAAGTTACTATTTCCTTATTTCGGGAAGCCTACGGGCATTTGGTTTTTGCGGTTCTGTAATTTTAGGTAATAGGTGTCTAAGGCGCTCGCATTCATTTGCGTGCAATTTTGTGTCGAATCTTACAGAAGAACAAGTGAATTTTTTTGCATAGTTCTCTATAGGATTTGCTAGATGCCGTATTTATATAAATTTAATTTCTGTTGATATGATTATAAAAATTGTCATGCGTTACCGTTTCGATGATGGTGGGTGGGCTTTTTCGGGTTTTCCTCAGAGATCTAATATTGATTAGAATTTAAATTTTTGTAATATTTTTTATGGTGAATTAGAACAGAAAATTTAAAATTTAATTGTTTAAATTATGATATAATATATCTCAATGTATATTTAGGATGCTTTTATTAATTAAAATAAATTTTAATCTACCTTCGTATGTACACATATACAACATTGCTAGGAGAATTTGAGCGTGATAACTTGGAAAGGGTATTTAAAGAGGCTTATTTCCTTTGAAATCCTGGAAAGTGACTCAGATGTTTAATAACCAAAATACTATGTATCGAATATTTAAGTATGTCATCTATTGAATTATGTATTTAAACATCGAACCCTTCTCAAAGGTGTTAAACCATTTGTAGAGAGGCAACATTAATAAAATATATTTTGTTCAAAATCACAAATCGTTGACATGTATTTCTAAAATTTCATTTAATTCTGACCTTTATCCTGTATCCTTGTAAAATATAATTGAAAAAACAATAGCTACGAGAAACGTAACAATATATCATTATTTTTGGATCCAAACAAATCATATCGAGTTTGGAAATTCAATTATAGAAAAGAACAAAATAAGCAAGACTCCAAAATGTGGAAAAAGAAATTTCGGCGAATCAGAACAAGACAGTTAAACATATAAATTGAGAATTGTAATTTTGTTAGCTAGAGGGCACTCGAGTTTTGTTACATAAATACGTGTCTTTTGTGAAATTTTTCCCAATAACGTTAGACTATTTTTCTTTATAAAGCTTATATTTATGTAGGAAAAATTTAGAAAAAAAAAATACGATCATGTAATGTTTAATAAAAAGGCAAATTTTATTATAAGAAATGTTCTACAGATTGTTATTATTTTCTTAGTCGATCGTTTCAATTTATGGTAAAAATATATTAAATTTCATTAAAATTAATTAAAAATTCGTGGGACGCTAGTTTGGTGATATCCACCATATCAGAGCTGAGGACCGAAAAAACTAATAAATACTAGCATTTTAAATTAATTTTGAGGTTTGTACAGTATTAGCTAAATGTCGTTCTTTACAGTTCTTTACATTGATTTTTAATATTTCCTCTTGATTAGGGTCTGCAAATTGTTTGATCTTCAAACAATTTATGAAAAATATTTGGACTATTTACACCTTAAGCCTACCAATATAAAAATATTTAGGCCCGTTATCCATAAGTGTGTCAATTTTAAAATATTTGGAAAACTCACAAATATTTGGCCATTGGCAAATAATAATAGCCGTCTCTTCCCCACACAAGCTTAGTCTGCTTCGAGGGTTGAAATTCACTCGTAAGGGTGAGAATTAGGGAGAGTATTATTATTAGTATATATTATATTTTTACTCCTTGTGCTTATGTTTGTATAAATAATTGAATCCATTAGCTCTTAGATTGTCCAGCTAAAAATATTTATGTCCTTTACTCATTCCAAAGTTCGTTAAAACTCTTGGAAAAATATTCGTTGCGTTACCTTCGTGTAGGTACGTTATTTGCGGCACCATGACAAAACAGCGCAGGTCAAAATGGCGTAGAACAAAATAGTACAGAGAAAATAGCCTAAGACAAAATAGTGTAAGAACAAAATAGCGCAAGACAAAATAGCGCAAGCAGAAAATAGTGCAAGACAAAATAACGCGGCACAAAATAGCGCGTGACAAAATATTACGGAATTCTAATTAAAATTTGAAAAACCTAAATTAGTTTTGAAAAAGAAAATATACATAAAATGAGAAAAAATAAAAAATAAACAAATAAAAAACAACTTATTTACCTTATCAAATTATAATTGTATCCAGCTCGTTATTTCCTTGAAACAACTTGAAAGTCAGTAACTTTTTAAACATGCTGATAAATTTCGTATTTGAACACCGTGTCAGTAGTTAGTCTGTTTTAACGCAGAAATCGACGATGATCGATTTAAAATTCCAATAATAAAATTGTTTGTCAGTCTTCAATTTTTAACCATAGTTGTTTTTTTTTTGTTTTAATTAAATTTTATAATGCATAATGTTAACAAGAAAAGTTTTTAATTGTGTAATTGAAATTAATTTTTTCTCTTAATCTCAGTTTAGTGAGTAAATTAGTTTATTCTGTTTTTGTAACTAATTTTTAACAACGATTTTTGTATTCATTGTAGATGTTCTGATGAAATAAATAAACTGTTTCCGAAAGCTTAACAAACAAAAAAGAGTGCATTTTATTTATTAAAAAGCCCTCCTTATCTGTGACTGCATCCCCAAGATAGTTCTATTTTTTTTTATATATATATATATATATATATATATATAACTCTTTGCTCTGAAGCCATTAAAATTTTCAAAGATTAAACATAAAATGAGACAAGAAAAAAACTAATTTATCTAATCTGCTATGCAGCCTGGAGCCATATACAGCAACCCACGATTGCTCCAGGCCGCACAGGTTAGGTAAATTAGTAAAGTGTTTTTAATTTTAATTAGAATACTGGAGTATTTTGTTACGCGCTAAGCTGTTTGGCTCTTTTTTAAAAAGCCGCTAACTTAACTCACTATAAATTTACGTTTATCGGTCTCACTTTATTAATATCAGGCGTTAACTTGTAGCTTATGTATTTGTGTCAATGAAAAATTTTCTGCGTGAAATTGTTGCGCGCTAAAATGAATCGGATCCTTGAATGTGAGAGAGACTGAGCTATACGCCCCTAGGTTTGTGCACTACAACAGTGAATTTAAGAAGTTTTTCTTGTCGGCACACATGCAATACAAATGCCACGTAGGTCATTGCATAAATAAAAAAAATGGGATAATTTTTTATTTACTAATATTTACTTCAATAAATAATATAAATTCAACAAATTTGGTTGGTTATTTAACATTAGCTAATTATAATATACGCCAATATTCTTTAAAAATATTACATAAATTTTAAATCTGAAATTATTGTCCAAACGGCTTTTATAAATGTCCGGTTATTCGACAATGTACAGAAATTTTATTGAAAGAGTTGGGGCTACAACGGCTTTATTGGTTTTGTAGTTTTTGATACATAAACAACAGTGAAATTCATTTCATCCTATCATGTCGTATAAAAGAAAAATGAAAATCAACGAATATTCGGGAAAAGCGTCTTTGTTCATGTCAGAATTTTAAAATTTTAATGTCCCGAATTATTTTTTATTCGTGTGGCACATCGGTAAATTCTGGTTATAGAGTGTGCACGTATTTTCTAAAATGCTCAATTCTTAGCCAAACAAGGGGTCTATTCACTAGATTCTGAAGTAACTTTGTGTATAATATATGTAAAATCCAATATGCTGAACCTAATTAATTACTAGGTACTAATTTACGGCAAACAACCTAAGGGCACTTTCTTAAATCACTCTGTGCTAACCAAATAATTTGTGTATTCTATAGTGCATAAACTGACTAAATAATGAACAATGAAAATATGGATAAATACAGATATTTTGGTAAATAAGAATGAAGCGAAACGTTTTACTTGTTTTGTTTTAGTGGGTTTCATATTTTTCGTTATCTGCTTAAAGGTGAGTTAACACAAACTACCTGCCCCAATATATTACCTGTGCTAATGGGTCTAGTCAGGTTATATGTAGTAAATCGCCTGGAAATGTATTTCAAATGCTTTGAATTGTAATTGTATATGTGATTAACAGATCGATGCAAAATAGATAAAGATATTTTATCCAACACATGACGGTTATTACTGTCATTATTGATGTCATTTTAGACAAGTAGACTATCAAATAACACACTAGTATTCTATTTAATTATTACTATTACAGGCAGAATTCACATTTATATTGAAATTAAAGAAAAACGCTAACGGTTTATTTGAATTTAAAATCATTGTAAAATTCGATGGTAAATTGGAACCAGACGCTCCCATATCGGTACAGTTTCTGTAAGGATATCCTCAGGAACGTAATTTTCATCCATTTCATCCATTTTATTTACGTTTTTTTCTTCAAAAAACTTTCCTTTTCTGCAGGGAAAACTGACAAAAGACAAAATTTATTTATAACAATGTATTATGCCCGTGGCAACCAAACAAACACCCTACTTTGACCAAAATGTAAAAAAGATACTGTCAAGTCATTCTAAAATTTAAAGGGTACTAAGACGCAAGTAGATTTGATTTAATCACAAAACTTATTAATTATTATCTCATAAAAAACGATTTCTTCCATTTGTTTGTTGGATAAAACTGTATGCCACTCGTGTGTTATGTTTCCTAAGTCACTTGAGAATTAATACCATAAATCTTTCTCGCGTGACTTATTTTCAACATAACACACTAGTACCATAAATAACTAGAATACTAATACTAATAACATTCTCCCTATTTACCCATTCACAAGATTATTTTCACCCCAGAAGCAAAGTTTGTGCGTGATAGAGATGAATAATATTATTTGCTGTGGATGTCTAGGATGAACTGGAGATGAATTATAGTGCTATTTGATATACATGTGAGTCATACAACTACGAATAAAATAAGGTTTATTGTTGACATATTTATTATTTAGATGCTAAACTAATACCACTCTAATTCGTCATCTTCTGGATCTACGTCGAAATCTTTAATACTGTTGTTGTAGGAATGACATTTACACTCGTTACAACACTTCAGGCCTTTTTTGACACAAGTGCATTTTTGATTGTCACAGATGACTTTTACAATCTCCATTTCTTGCAACACTTAGCATTCTCCAAAGTAAATCGATTTGTATCCAAAAAAAGTAGTAATATTTAAATGTTTCACAAATTCTGCTACAACTTTGTTGTGAGCATCAAGAAGGTAAGAAAGATCTTCTAAGTTACCTACTTCGTCAATTTTTGATTTTATTACTCTGTCCATTTCTTTTTTTCAGCTCCTCAGTAAAAAAAATTGTCCTTTATTTTCTTCGTACTATTTATTTAGTGACTTGTAAAATAATCGAGACATTGCATCGGCTGGCAATGTTAGGCTTCGAATAGCGAGATAGCACTGCTCTTCGTCGAGCATTAGACGACAAGAATTTTCTGCGTAAATATCTGTTTCGACAAGAATCGAAATAAGTCCACCATCAGCAAAAATATAACCTATACTTGCAATAAATGCCATTGTTAGGTGCATCCCACCAAGTTGCAAAGTGACTTTGCCAGACAATTCTGGAGGTTTGTTCCTCAGTATTTCGCGCGTATTGGAATAAATTGCTAAGTCTGCGGTTATTACCATATGATCCTGATTCAGTTTTTCTGCTAAGTTACCATTGCGGTAAAAATTGTGTCAAATTCTGTTGGGGGTGCATTAAAAAAAGTTATGTAATTGATGAAACTGGAATACACAAAAGAATACTCATTCTGGAGTAATTTTAACAATCGCCAAATTAAATTCATCTTTGTCGAGCAATTTGAATTTTATCGAAATATTGTTGGTAACTTTAAATCAGGAAGTACAGGATGGAGTTTAGGCTTATTATATTTTTCAAGTCGCTGCAGACTTACAATTATGTCCGTTTCTTCTATGCTTAAAGCGAAATTACCTTCTTTAATCGGGTCCCCAATTGGTTGTATAGACTGTTTTTCTTGAAACACAACCATGGCCATAGCATGTGTTGTTCGTTTTCCATCAATGGTTTTTTCGTTGAAGTTAAAATTATCAATACTTGCCCGAATGTAATTTTTTTTCTCAAGTGAAACCTTCACCAAACATTTAGGTGCATATATATAAATATATATCTTCTTTATCATCGATTTCTTGTTTTACCTCGGCAAATAGCTTTGCATCTATAAGCAATGACACGAACAGAAGTAAAATATTTGGAACGTCATTCTGAAACCTCATTTTATTAATATCATCTGGTGTGGGAAATCCAGTTTTTGGTTGAAATTAAGCCATTGCACTACGTAATATGGCAACAGCTCTTAATAAAATTTAAATTTCGGAATTTTTTTAGGAAGGAAAATATCATTCTGAACATCAGTATCATTAATGTCAATACTTGCTGAGAAGTTGGACATTGTCGAATTATTTTCGGGTGAGTTTGTGATAATATTGAGAACAGTTTTCTTATTTTTGTGAGAATTTATGTTTATTGGAGATATGTAGAGTGGCTGTAACATAATTTATGGTATTTCGCATCGAACGCAAATAAATCTTCATAGCTACTTAATTTAGATATCATATTTCTATTTTTGGCAGCTTTAACAATTTTTTGATAAGTAGCTTTTCCACTACCTAAAAATATATTTAGCAAAGGTAAAAACTATATAAAATTTAAATTACCTGTTTGAACCGATATTAAAATTTTTTTTGTTCCTTTTTTATTGCATATAAGGCACACTTTTCTAATATTAAAACTATCTAATTGCAAATAACGATCAATGTTATTAAAACTTGTGTAAGATTTAAGACAGTCTATTTGATATTTTATTTTAATTTCGCCGTTTAAAATACCATTTTTTTTGGACATAATTTCTTTAGCAACATTGTCTTGTCTTTTTTGATCATTTTGTATTAATGATAACAAACCTTGTATTCTAGGCCTTTGTATCACAGATTTGTCACCATCCTGCACAATCTTCTTACAAATAATGCATTTTATTGTTTAACAAAAACGAAATAATTGCACACAGCAAACAATATACAGCGTCAATCGCCCCTACTTAGACTACGCGTGCTATATCCTGCTTGCGGAGCGTATTGCAATCCAATGACTTATTTAGCGCGCTACAAAAAAAATCGCTGTTGCCAAACGATACACTTTAGGAAAAAAGTAGTGGTTTTAAAAACTTTTATGATGCATAGTCTTCATTTTCTTTGCTGCATGTATATAAAAATTTCGAAAAATAAAAAAGTTTTTGATTGGTGAAAATTTTAATACATAAAATATATATTTTTACTTTATTTGATTTTTAGATAAATAAAAGTGGAAATTGTGTCTAAGGCGCTTGTATTGCTAAAAGCGCTACAATGTATGCTTTAATTTGACATAAAAATAATTATTCTATCTTTATTAGTTTTAAAGATATTACGGTGGAAACAAAAAAAATATATATTCTCTTGTAATTCAATTAATTAACATTTTTTTTATTTACAAAATGCAGTACCACAAAAAAATGTCGTAAAATGCGATTTCATATGCCCAGTGACATGCTCAAAGAAACCTACCATGTTTGACCTGGTTCTACGCCAGAAAAAAAAACGACAAGATAGACTCACGAAATCGCTGCTCTATTTGTAAATGATAAAATTTCCTACGGATATCTAAAAGGTATGATTATTTTAGCAAATTGTGTACGCAATATTCGTAAAACGATGTGTTTCTTAGAAATGTTCATATATATTTTAAACCTTCCGTATAATCGGCTTAGACGCAAAGGGTTGTTACTAACTTCTATTTCAGTAACGGAAACAAGGAATGGATTTAAATATTTGCATATGAGAGTCAAACCATAGCAAAATTCAATTTGTTTAATAAGCATACGTATTATCTGAACCAACCCTTATTTATATGATAAACACAATTGAATATTAAAATAATCCTGAGATTAAATCTTAAACGTAATAAAGACAAGCCTGTTAAAAACTTTATAATTTGAATCCTAATTAAAGTTTGCGATTTACACAACTGATTTTTATAAGTTTCCTAATTTAAAATTACTACAATATCATTATCTAACACGTAGTTACTATGTATTTCATCCAATTTGTCATTTGCTATAATTTTTTCTGGACTTTGCTATTTACTGTTTATTTATGTAAAGGTTTAATAAAGTTTCTTAAGTTTTTTTATACGTTGACTGCTTCTATTTTTGAATTCCAAAGTTATTTAAAAAAAAAAGGACAGGTTTAGTGTAAAATCTCAGTTACTGTGTTACTTTTATCCCAAGGGCGTACATATGGGGGGGTAATGGAGGTAATTACCCCCCCCCCAAGCCATAGTCAACATCAATATTTTTTTAAACGTTATATTAAACAAAAATAGAGAGATAAAATAAATACAATATAACAAAGAGGTTCTTAAACATTTTTATCCAAAATAGTAATATTCCTGCAAATTGAAAATTAAAAATTTATATACAGGGACCCATTAGTTCGTAATTGTTCAATATTTCAATTTGTGTTATTGACAAGCAAACAAGTTTTAATAAAACTTATATGGATTTGAAAAATACATATTTTAAAAATATATTTGGATATACAGGGTGTTGCGTTTTTGCCTGACAAATAAAAATTTATGGTTTTTAAATAGAATACCCTATATTTTAGTTTATTTTTAGGAATGCTTGGGAATACTTATTTAATCCTAGAATGTTTTTTTAAATTAGAGAATGATTCAGTCCCCAAATTAAATCATCATAATTTAGGTAAGTTTACATTAATTTCAAAATTGTTTAATAGACAGATTTATAAAATACTAAGCTAACGAATAGACGTGATATAACTTTTTTATCTATACAGAGTGTTTTGAAACATGTATAAAATATGGCTAATTTTAAGTTTAATTTATTTAATTTTTTCAAACGCAATACACTGTATATTATCTTGGCATAAAATCCCCTATAAATTTGCCCATGTAACAATACCAATTTGTTAATCAATAACACATATACAGGGTATCCAATTAGTGCCTAATTGATCGATAGGTAGTAATACATATTTGATTGTTACTCCTCATTTTGAAACACCCTATATACAACATAGCAAATAAATAAAGTCAATTAAAGTTGTTTGACGATGTAAAAACAATTATAAAAATGTATAAGTTTGGTCAGCCCCTCGTTTATGGACCATCCTGTATATTAAGGAATATTTATTGAACATTGTCATACAATTTATTTCTCCTATTTCAAATAATAAAACAGCTATCGATCAATTACGCACTATTGGAACATGCTGATATCGTTGGATAGGTAACGCTTTTCTTTATAATTGATTAAGATCTACAAATCCGAAAAATAACGGTACTCTAAAACACCCTGTATAAATATATAAAAAATTTAAAACTTAATTAAAAAATTCACTCTTTTTTCTGGAAATAACATATGAACTCTAGACATTTCTAGATGCTACATTGGTACCATATTTTAAGATAAAACGCTGCGCATTCACCAAAAATGTGAAAACAACCTAGCTACGTGCTTGTTTTATCCTAGCACAACCAAGAAGTCCTAGACTGCCTCAGTGTCAAGCCTAACCTTTAACAGACTTCCAGAGAGACTGGAACTTCAATGAGTTAAATTATGAATACTTGTTTATGATTCTCGTATGATATACTACAAGAATCAAAGGAACTACTTTATTTTAGGGTATAACCTATGCAACTGATTTGTGTGTAAAAGAGAGTCCAAGAAGAGAGTTTAAAAATAAACCATTTTATTTATTTCATACAATCAAGAAGCTTCAACTGCGTTCAGTTCAAATATAATTAAGTCAAAGCTGATCTAGAATTACCTTGGAATACCCAATAATCTGATATGGTAAAACTAGCGTAGATACCTGGATATACAGATGTCCAAAAAAATAAAAAGTCTGATGAGCTTTTCAGTGAAGCATCAGAAGTACCATTTGGAGGACTTGAACCCGTGTTTAGGATAAACAAAACTCTGCTTGACATAACTACTAAATATCAAACTCACTGACAACAGATACGAGAACATAGACTTTAAGATTATGCTAAGATGGTCAAAACCGCAAATGGCTTCTAATATACAACTCGCAATGACCCAAAGTGACCCATTGTGGAATTACTTACGGATGAGTACTTGTTCAAACACCTTCAAATGATAAGATTTATGATTCTACTGCGTGTAGACTATGTATAGGAGAGAGAACAGCTCATATTTCATATAAGCAACACGTGGTAGAAAAGGTAGTAAAAAATGATTTTTTTTTTTTATTTTTTTTTTTTTATTTTTTTTAGATTTTTTTTAGATATTTTTTTAAAATTACAGGGCTTTTCTCCTTATAGAGCTTGTTTTTTGCTAAAAATTTCAAGTCATTATGTTTTTTGTTTATGAGTTTTTTTTAATATTTCAATCTCCCTCAACTCTCCATTTTAATTTATGTTTTTTTCAGATAAGCTTCTTTTTATAAAGCTTGATTTTTATTAAAAATTTCATGTTAATATCGCTTTTCATTTTTGATTTACGATAATTTTTTTTATTTTAACCGCCCTCAACACCCCATGACTTTGAACCCTTATAGAACTTATTTTTTATTAAAATTTTAGGATACTATCAATATTTGTTTCTGTTAGGGCTTTTTTCAATATTTCAAACCCCCATTTTTATTCAGATTTTTTTTTTAGAATCAATAGGCATTATTTCCTTATAGAGCTTGATTTTTTAGTACATATTTCATGTTGATATCGCTTTTGGTGTTTGATTTCCATTTTTTTTTTATTTCGACTTCACTTAACTCTCCATTTTGTTTACAAATTTTTTTGAAATCAATAGACTTTGTCACCTTATAGAGCTTCATTTTTGTTAAAAATTTTTAGCCCAATCGGATTAGGTGAAGAACAGGCTTGAGATTCTGAAAAATTCGAAGCAGCAATTTTCCTTCGGAATTCGTTGGAGGGGGTCTGTGGTAGTCTAAATTCAAAAAGTTGGGATTCAAAAGTTGTCGTTACCTCCGCCAGCTTGATTTAAAGGGTTATTTTTTGTATCTTGAATAACTCATTTATTTTCAATTTTACGAGAAAAATTGTTATAAACAAAGTTGTTTAAAATTAAATTTCCTACAATTCTGTTTTTTTTGTACGCTTGATTTTTTTGTATTTATCCCTGAGAAGAGTGGGGGTAAACTCTTAGAAAAAATCGGAATCATAATTGTACCAAATAACGTTTTTGAAAATCAGCAAAAAAAAAACAAACAGAAAAAATAATGGTACAACATCAATAATAAACGTGACAATACAATACTTAGGTTCACCCCCACTCTTCTCAGGGATAAATACAAAAAAATCGATCGTACAAAAAAAAACAGAATTGTAGGAAATTTAATTTTAAACAACTTTGTTAATAACAATTTTTCTCGTAAAATTGAAAATAAACGAGTTATTCTATAACCAAAAATTCACCCCCTCTTTTCGGGTATAAATCGAAAAAAATCGATCGTACAAAAAAAAAAGTAGAATTGTAGGAAATTTAATTTTAAACAACCTTGTTTATAACAATTTTTCTCGTAAAATTGAAAATAAACGAGTTATTCTATAACCAAAAATTCACCCCCTCTTTTCGGGTATAAATCGAAAAAAATCGATCGTACAAAAAAAAAGCAGAATTGTAGGAAATTTAATTTTAAATAACTTTTGTAAAAACTATTTTCCGTGTAAAATTGAAAATAAATGAGTTATTCAAGATACAAAAAATAACCCTTTAAATCAAGATGGCGGTGGTAACGACAACTTTGGAATCCCAACTTTTTGAATTTAGACTACCAGAGACCCCCTCCAACAAATTCCGAAGGAAAATTGCTGCTTCGAATTTTTCAGAATCTAAAATACTAATCCGATTGGGCTATTTAGGTTGATATTATTTTTCGTTCTTGAATTAGGATTTTTTTTAATATTTCAACCCCCTTAGTCTTTTATTTTTATTCAGATTTTTTTCAGAATAAACAGGTTTTATCCGCTTATTAAGCTTGATTCTTCCTAAAATTTTAACATTAATATTGTGTTTTTTTACTTATCTTGCGGACAAAAAACGTGACATCGGATGGACGGATGGACAAAACCAAATGCATAATACTCTTTTTCTACGGCTGCAATGATAAATCATGATTTTGATTCGGCTATTGGAACTTATATCATACACATTTTACACAACATTTCATATTGCACGGGTTGCCCAGCAACGCGTGCGAAATGAAATTTTAATTTAGTAGATCAAAAACTAAGGCGGCTATAATATCATTTTGACGTTACGTCAGTATAATTAATATTGACAGAACTTACGATAATTATCTTTTTTTATGAAATAAATTAATAAAATGGACAGTGATAGTGATAAAGAATTAACACCTCCAAACATAAAGGAAGCTGCAAAAGTAACAACTTTAAATTTGTTGCCACCAACATCAAAAAAAATATATCAACGATCTTATGCCCTCTTCATGAATTGGAAAAAAAGGTGAGAACGCAAACTCATGTTCAGAGAACGTTTTAGTGGCTTATTTTGCCGAATTGGCGAAAAAAATGAAAAGTTCTACCCTTTGGACACAATATTCGATGTTAAGAACGACTATCAGCATTAATAATAATATAGATATTAGCAAATATTTGAAATTGAAAGCATTTCTCAAGCGGCAGTCAGACGGATACAAACCGAAAAAGTCGAAGAATTTTACGTCAAATGAAATCGAAAAATTTATAAAAGAAGCTCCCGATGAGATATATTTAGTAACAAAAGTAGGTTATTTATATTTAAAATACGTTATTTTTTACATTTGTGTAATGCAAAGTATTTTCAATTTGTGAATTTCTATTGTAGGTTGCATTGATTATGGGTGTAATGGGTGCATGCAGACGACATGAATTACATCAGATGAAAATTTCAAATTTTAATGATTTGAATAAAGCAGTTTTGGTGATGGTACCAGACACTAAAACCAAAATTGTTCGAAAGTTCACTATAATTAGTCAATATTATAAAATTTTTAAAAAATATGCGGACCTTCGCCCTCCTCATGTTAATGATCCCCGGTTTTTTATAAATTACCAAAAAGGTAAATGCACCGTTCAAAGAATAGTGTTAAATAAAAATGGGGCAATGGGAAAAGATATTGCCAAGTATTTGAAATTGCCAAATCCTGAGTTATATACAGGTCACTGCTTCCGCCGTTCTTCGGCAACAATTTTAGTTGATGCTGGGGTGACATAACCACGTTAAAGCGTCATGGCGGCTGGAAGTCTACAGCTGTTGCTGAAAGCTATATAGATGAATCCTTAATAAATAAGATTGATATAGTCAACATAATTTCTAATAAGATAAAAAATATAACTTCAGAAACGGGAAACACATCTACTACAACAGCAGAAAATTGCCAAATTCAAGAAAATGTAAATATTGAACATAATATCACTACTGCCTCCCCAAAAATGCTTTTTGATAATTGTACGTTTAATTTTTATAAATAGGTTGGGGTATGGCTTGACCAGTTTTTCAGTTTCAATCGAGTTTATTTATCCACAATTTGTTATTTGCAGTGTAATCTATTCCAGTTAATAAAATAAATCTTTTATTCGATTTGTGTTTGTTTATGTAATAGAAAGCAGTCGTAGAAAAAGTATAGTATGCAACTCGCACGAAATAGCTATTTTGTACTCGTATGATTTGCATTACTCGCCTACGGCTCGTGCTTTAAACTTTCATACTCGTGCAAAATATGCTTCATTTCGTGCTCGTTGCATAATATACTATTACAGATGACGAGTATAATAATAGGCTCTTTAATTAACCAGCAGTTATTCTTGAAATTATTTAAATATTTTTGTTATCTAATCAAAATGATCAATATAATAAACTTTATTGATACACAGATATTTATTAAATAATAAAGGAAAAATAGATATTTACAGATATGTATTAAAGCTATATTCATTATTAAAAATTCATTAACTGGAAATATTACTTCAATTTCGAAAAATATTGTACCTATGTTCTATATTTAATTTTGTTGTGGAAAAACCTTAAAACATTGAACCTACATTTTTATATTTTCTTAGCAACACCAAAAAGACGGCGATTTTCCAATATCGCAATCCACTTAATATTAAATTGCTTGAGCGAATCCAACTCTTTCTACACAAAACGAGAACTAAAAATAAAGTACACTTATATATTTTGAGCAGTAAATATTGTACTGAATTTGGGGTTCAATTACATTAGAAGGCGATATAGTGTGAAATAAATGTTTCGATGAATAAGATGGGAGGACGTTGGTACGAGAACACCATTTGGGGATTTCCCCTGGCGACGCGATAGAGATATAAAATTTGTCCTCCTCGATACATTAGACTTTGCGACGGACCTATTGGGAGAAATGAAAAAAAATGATACTCGCAAAAGGCTATTGGAAAAAGGGTTTCCATTTTTAGTATTGTTAATAATAATTGATTTCAAAGGGAATTTTACTTCGAATTTATTTACCTATATAATCTCACAAAATGTAAAAGAATTATAAACTGTTACAAACCTGTAAAAATATATAACATTAAGTTTTAAGAATCAACAGAAAAAGAATATTGAATACATTTTATTTTATGAGTCATTGTTTCGTTCACGAGAACTAATTTATAGTCATATTTTTCCTATTATCTAACTAGTTTGCAAGTCCTAGTTTCATAAAACATTGGCATTACTTATGCGATGATTTTCACAAGCCTTGATTTTTAAAATCATTCTATATCGCCTTTTGAATAGGGTTTAAAAACTTGTTCGAAAAGTTTATCCAATAATAATTCGCCCCTTTACCTCTTAAGCCTACTCACGTAAAATATTTGGGCTCCTTATTTCGCCTATTCTATTAATAAAAGACAGAAGAATGAGTATTGCAACTATGTTAAAAGAAATAAATTGGCTTTCAGTTCAGAATTATGTTCAGTACATGACTGATATTTATAAAATAAAAATGACATAGTACCATCGCATCAGATCTATTAGAAAAACTTCAATATAATTCGCAATATTACAACTATAATACAAGAAACAAATCTGACTTTCATGTACGGTAAGCCATCACTAAAAACTCCCAAAATATAATTTTTAATAAAAGTTTTAAAAATTTAATAAACTGCCTACAGAAATAAAAAAAAAACAACAATAAATGTATTCAAAAGTAACCTCAAACAATACTTGATGTTACTCTTTAAACTTGCCCTTTTTAAGTATTTTCCTTAATTTATTGTTATTTTACTATGTTTAAATTATTATAAGTTTTGAGACGATAGGTTATAGCAACTTATAGCCACAAAACATTTTTGTGTTAAAGTAGATCCATAGAGAGCAATGTAATTTACAAAGGTCTTCTTTCAACATACAAATAAATGATAACTTTATAACTAAAATAAAAAACACAACAAAATACCTCGGTACCAAGGTAAGAAGATTCATTTTTAAATTTAATTTTTTTAGGAAATTTATGACTAGAAGTTTACTAATTATTATTTACAATTCGCTGGTCGAATATGTAATCCAAAATCGTGTAATAAAAATTTTCTTAAAAAAACAGTATTATATCCTACCTCTGTATAAGAACATTAAATTATCTATCATATGGAAAGCATGAATTGAGATATACTACAAATTATTTTGAATAAATATCAAAAGAAGTATACATTTTTAAATAATTTGACATTTTTAAGGGTCATTCACACATCACAGTTGACATATTGATACTTGACAGGCCCAGCCAAGCATTATTCTGATTTTTGCCAAATAAAATGGCCAGTTAATTATTTTATGGGGTTGCGACAGAGAGCCAGTAAATTTGATGAATTTGTTTTTGTGGCTAGGGGTGAAATAGTAGTACGCCTAAGTTAGCACCACCATAAAAAACTAATTTTAAAGAAACTGCTTATATATTTTTCATAAATTGGCAGGCTTGGCGACTAATTTCGAATAAAAATAGCCTCCAAAATGGCCTAGTTGCAAATATGAAGGTCGCAAACCGCCTTAGAAATTTCACCTTTACTATCAATAGCTGTTGTTTGACAGGTCGTTAGAGAATGTTTGCAATTTATGGAATGTAAAGAATGTTAGAAATGTTGACGTTAGAAATAATTGGAATTCTCAAAATTGTTACATAAGAAATGCATAAGCGAATTTTAAGAAAATTGATATTAAAGTAGTTAGGATGAACCGAAAATTCTGAAAATCAATATAGTTCTAAGTTAGAAGTAATTATTCAAGAAAATTAAAACCCCAAGTCGATTAGAACTTTCGTTCTGAGGCTTCATCGAAAGGGCCTTAGTAATTTAGTCGCAATCATTGAACCTGAACACGTAGAATTTAGGATTTTTTATAACAAAATTGCTAACATTATTTTGCTGTTTTATACAGTGAAAAATAATCAAAACATGCCCTAAACATTCAGCTTAATTATATAAGATTTGTGAAATAGTATATTATTTTGCCCTCTATGATCCTACAAAAATGGTTCTAATCGCCTGTCAAATACGGATTTTACAAGGCTGCTTCCATTTTAAATGGATCACACTGTATATATGCTACGGATCTCTTAAACTTTTGAATATATACCCAATTAAAATTAGGTAAGCGATTTTAAAATTTTATCGAATTAAAATCCTACTTTGAAAAGTGAGCATAAAAAAATATTAATTTATATTTTCCACAATGGAATATGCCACGATTAACAAAAATTAACCGCCGTGTATTTTCTGAAGAGCTTTCAACAGCACCACTGGCTTACTATCTCAACTAAAACGAGCATCTCTAAAAACAAATCAAAACGAAAGTAACATTACGTATTTAATTTTCCTGCCAGCTTGTTTTTCTTAAGATTTCATTTAGCTCGCGCTACAGGAAGCTGTTAAACGTTTCCCGATAGTCAATACCACCTGTTAAGTTTTCTTTTATTTTGTTTTATTTTTACGACACTTCACAAAATTGACTGCAACATCCTCGAGTATTTTGGTTTTTCGTAATGCTTTTCATTCACCTATTTGAGTTTTCTCTACTGAAATTGAATTAGTGTTTGGTTTGGCTTTAATTATTTAATTAAAAAAATAATTTCTCGAACTATCTTAATTTTATTTTAATTTATGGAATTAAAAACATGATTATTAGGATAATTTATCTTTTTTTTGGTTTTATTGAAAATGCCAGTTTTTTAACAAATATTGGAATAATGAGTCGACTATTACAAATCTAGTATAATAATTATTCTAGTACATTCTCTAGTATATTGTCTAGAAAATTGTCTAGTATATTGTCTAATACATTATCTAGTACATTGTCAGATATATTCTCTATAGTTCATTATATATTTCATTATCTAGTACATTATTTAGTACATTCTTTACCAGATTCTTTAGTACATTTTCTAGTATATTCTCTAGTACATTTTATAGTATATTCTATAGTACATTATCTAGTACATTATCTAGTACATTATCTAGTACATTATCTAGTAAATTATCTAGTACATTATCTAGTACATTGTCTAGTACATTATCTAGTATATTATCTAGTATATTATCTAATACATTATCTAGTACATTATCTAGAATATTATCTAGTACATTTTCTGAAACATCTAGTACATTATCTAGTACATTTTTTAGTACATTTTTTAGTACATTTTTTAGTACATTTTTTAGTACATATTTTAGTACATAATGTAGTATATTTTGTAATTCATTTTGCAGTACATTCTGTAGTGCATTATGTATGTGCTAGGGAATGTACTATATATATATATATATATATATATATATATATATATATATATATATATATATATATATATATATATATATATATATATTCCCTAGCACATTATATAGTACACTATCCAGTACACTCTCTAGTACATTCTCTAGTACAATATTTAGTACATTCTCTAGTACAGTCTCTAAGACATTTTCTAGTACATCCTCTAGTACATTATCTATTACATTCTCTAGTGAATTATCTATTAAATTCTCTAGTAAATTATCTAGTAAATTCTCTAGTAAATTCTCTAGTAAATTCTCTAGTAAATTCTCTAGTAAATTCTCTAGTAAATTCTCTAGTAAATTCTCTATTATATTCTCTAATACACTATCTAGCACATTATCTAGCACATTATCTAGTACATTTCCTTTTATATTCTGTAGTACCGTTTCTAGTATATTATTTGGTACACTGTCCAATGCATTCTCCAGTACATTCTCTAATATATGCTTAAGTACAATCTGTAGTACATTTTCTAGTACATTCTCTAGTATATTTTTTAGTACATTCTCTAGTATATTCTCTAGTAAATGGTGGCTTTCGCTTATATTTATAGAACATTCACAATTTTTAAAGAAAGGCATTTGCTTAATGAAAATGCCAGGAGATATTTAACAAAATGGATAGATAGATTAGATAAACAAGTAAACTTAATCTAGTACAAGTCTAGTAAAATAATCATTATAGTACATTTTCTAGTACATTTTCAGTACATTCTCTAGTTTATTTAATTGTATATTCTTAAATACATTCTATAGGACATTATCTAGTACATTCTCTAGTATATTCTCTAATATATTATCTAGTAGATTATCTAATACATTCTCTAGAACTTTATCTGGTACATTATCCAGTACATTTTCTAGTACATTATCTAGGACATTATCTGAAACAGTATCTATAGTACATTATATAGTAAATTTTCTAATATATCCTCTATTACTTTATCTAATACATTTTCCAGTACATTTATTAGTACATTATCCAGTACATTCTGTAGTGCATCATGTTATACATTATGTAGTACATTCTGTAGTACATTATCTAGTTAATTCTCTAGTATATTCTCTAGTATATTTTCTAGTATATTTTCTAGTATATTTTCTAGTATATTTTCTAGTATATTTTCTAGTATATTTTCTAGTATATTTTTTAGTATATTTTCTAGTATATTTTCTAGTATATTTTCTAGTATATTTTCTAGTTTATTTTCTAGTATATTTTCTAGTATATTTTCTAGTATATTTTCTAGTTTATTCTCAAGTATATTCTCTAGAATAATCTCTAGTATATTCTCTAGAACATTCTTTAGTACATTATCTCCAAAAAGGATAATGAAATTTAGATATAAAATTTACATATGATTTACTAATCAAAAAAAGCTAAAAAAAACTAGCGGCTCGTGATAATACAAGATGGTAGTGCCAGATTTTTAACAAATGTAAAAACCTCGCCGGAGTCGCGCTGTCGGAGGCCCCCCAACGGAGGCGAAAAATTTTTTTGGGTGCCACGTCCAAAGTTTTACCCAAAAGTATTTTAGAAAACTGCCTCTAGGCAAAAATTTATCGCGGTATTGCCAAAATAGATGTAAAATTTTAATTAAAAAAATAAATGAAGGACGGATACTTTCACATCTTTTATATGACTACAATTTATGGGGTTTCTAACACAAGTTTTGCCAAGAAACAGGCCGTCAGGGTCAGTCTTATCCTATTTTTTTTCAATAAATTTCTCAAAACTTATCAAAGAACTCTGTAAAGTTAATTAAAAATTATAAATTAACTTACCCCCAGTAATTAATGCTGAAAGTTCTTGCAGTTTGTATTTACAACAAAAAATATTTAGGTCCATATACCAAAAAAATCATAAAAATAAAACCATACCTATTTACAGTATTTACATACGCGCACAAAAGTTCTTGATATACTAGTTTTAAAGTTTTTGATAAATGAAGTCCATTCTTCTTTCTTTTTTGGTTGCAAAGTTTTCAATTACTTTGTTATTAAAATTTTCAATTCCATTTCCAAAATGTTTTTCTGTTAAAAACGTACCTAAAGCACTAATTCTTTCTTCCTTCATTGTATTTCTGAGGAATATTTTAATCCGTTTAAGCATTGAAAAACAGCGCTTTACTTCAGATGTTGACATAGGTATTCTTATTAAAATACCTAAAAGTTTAAGAGTTTCCTAAAATGTACAATTTAAACCCTCTTCATTTAATAAAATTGACAGCGGAACAGCTCCGGAGGTGGTACTTAATTTGTCTCTCTGACACAGTACTTGTAATTTATTTTTAGGCATATTTTTGTGTAAAACTGAAAACTCTATACATGTTTCATTAAGGAATGATTCAGGAAACTGATGCCTATAGACCGAAAACTTTTCCGACATAAATAAATTAGAAGCTACCACATGCCCAGAGAAGTTGAACCTTGTTTTTTGCCATAAACCGGCATCGCATATTTCTAAGGCTTCGCGTTTTCTGCTGTTCTTTTCAATTCGTGCCTTTTTTCTTATTGGTTCACCAGTTTCTCCTTGCGACGTGTTTATTTCTGCTTTAATATTATCAATAATGCTGTCCATTTGCTTCCGTATACCTTGAACTGCTGCTTCGAAATTCTTCAAATCTTTCTTGACTTTAACAGAATCTGTGCATACTTTTTGTAATTGGTTAAAAATGGTTTCCACGTGAAGCATTATTTATTGAAAAATACTTGACCAAAATATACAAATTTTTATTCTGAAGTTTTAATTTGTACCCACTTGCTTGATTAATAGACGATGAATCGCGTGAAGTACTTTCTATAATGTTCACAAATTTAATGAGATCTTTTCTATTCTCATAAACAGTATAAACACCTTGCGATTGAAAATTCCAACGTGTTTGGTAAGATCTTGGCAACATGCAATTAATTACCTCATAATTTAACATTTTTGTTCTTTGAGGAGACGTGGAAAAGAAGAGCACAAACCAGATAAATTAGAAAATGCACTTGTCATAACTGAATTCATCTGCTGTGCATAACAATGAACGTAATTTGTAAGGGGATATATGTTTTTTTAAAAATTTTTTGCACACCATTTAATCCACCACTCATTACAGACGCGCCGTCATAGCTTTGAGCAATTAATTTATTTGAACTATGTTTTAATAATAGATGTAAAATATTTAAAATCCATTCAACGTTTGATTTGGCGTCGTGTCCATCGAGCATGTAAAACCTCCAAAATCTATCAAATGGTCGTCCTTTATACACATATCTGAAAACTATAACTAATTGAAACTCACAAGCAACGTTGTCGTTTCATAGATAATCACTGCAACAAAAGGAGAATTTTTTATTTCTTTTCTAACTTCTTCGTGATAAACATCTAACATGCATCCAAGAAGTTCATTTTAAATTGTTTTTGAGGTACCTTTGAAAGCTTTTGAACTTTGAATATAAACCTTTAAGTCGTTGTCTGATTCGGCGCTAAAATTCACTGGCTCCTTAAATATGCCTCTATTTTCCGAATTATCTTTCTCATCGTGACCCCATAAAGCTAACTTAAGAGCTCCACAAAACCTTATACAATTTATAATTTGATTTAAAACATATCGATTCTTATACACTTGTTGATTATATTTAATTAGAGCATCACAATAAGCCGAATTTAACTGGGTTTTTATACAGTGCGTCCATAAAGTAACGCATAAATTCATTATTGGCTAAATGAACAATAAAATTAGGAATTCCCAAAACAGGTCGATTTTTGATTTCAATTTACTATTGTTTCAAATCATAATCTAATATACAGGGTGAACCAATTTCGTGTAATGACGTCATCACCATTTTTTTCAAATGGAACCCCCCCTTTTTTTTCAATTTCCAAATTGCCTTTGCTGAGCTGATTCCAAAAATGTATAATATGTTGCTTCAAATTGGTACAGGGTGGGCAAAAATGAAAAAAAAAAATATGAAAATTGTTTATGGAAAGTAATACGTTACTGAATGTAATAAACAAATTAAATGGAATTATGTAGTTATACAATTAATGTGATACACTTCCAAAAACAAACAAACAAACGAACGAAAATTTACAATAAATGTTTAAATTGTTCTCCATTGACCGTTAGACAATGACTGAACCGGGCATTACTTTCGTCTCTAACATTCTGTAGCATAGCGGGTGTTATGCTCTGTATTTCTTGTCTGATTCGGTCTTGTAGTTGAGGGATATTTCCAGGTCTGTTGAAGTAGACTTTAAATTTTAAATAACCCCATAAAAAGAAGTCTAATGGGTTCAGATCAGGTGATCCAGCAGGCCATTCCACTGGTCCCCTTCTTCCTATCCAACTTTGTGGAAAAGTTGTGTTTAAAAAATTGCGCACAGCTACTGCGTAATGTGGCGGTGCGCCATCCTGTTGAAACCAGATTCTGCGGTCTACATTAGTGGGTATTTGAATATCAGGAAAAAGCTGGATCAGATCAGGAATTAATGTATTTTGTAGGAAATCCAGATATAATGCTCCTGTTAAGTTTTCATCGAAAAAATATGGACCAATAATTGTATTTCTCACAATACCAGCCCATACGTTAGTTTTTTGTGGTCTTTGCGTATGGTACTCTTGCATCCAGTGTGGATTTTCATCAGACCAATAACGGGTGTTTTGCCGGTTAACATGACCGTTCAAATAAAACGTTGCCTCGTCCGAAAATAAAACGTTATCAATGAAATTGTTATTTTGGTTCATCATATACTCGCAGAATTCAGTTCTTCGGTCAAAGTCGTCTTCAGCCAATTCATGGATGAGACGTACTTTATAAGGATGGTATTTTACCTTTTTGAAAATGTTTGATACTGAAGACTTTCCAATACCAAAATCCCTAGATAATCCTCGCACTGTACAGTGTGGATTTTCTACAGCCGACAAAATTATGTCTTGTTGAATATTTTCATCAATTTTTGGTCTACCTTGCCTTGCTGCATCCCTCACATGTCCTAATTCTCTGTATTTTCGCTCTATTCTACTTACCGTAGATTGTGAAATAGGTTCACGATCTGGGTGCATTTCATGGAATAATCGGCATACCTCTTGTTGAGTCCGCATCTTATCGCCAATACCAATCATCATTAATATTTCAATCCTGTCACTTTCGGTTAAAGGCATTTTGTAAAAAAAGTTCACGAACGTACCTTCTCTACAGCGTTAACAATACGAAACTGTGCTTCAATGTTTTTGACAGTGTTGTCAAATAAAAAAAACTGGTATGTCAAATAAAAAAAACTGGTAAAAGATAATGCCAAACAAAAAGATTTTTATAGTTCAGGGGCTTGGATCACTAATAAAAGCTGTAAGATACAATTATTAAGAATAATGCTGTATGTTCTTGATAGTTTATCAAAGTAGTTGTAATAACAATACGTAATTTCATTTAATGTGTTTATTACGTTTATTCGTTATTTTCATTACTTTGTAAGTAAATTTTTGCATTTTTGCCCACCCTGTACCAATTTGAAGCAGCATATTATACATTTTTGGAATCAGCTCAGCAAAGGCAATTTGGAAATTGAAAAAAAAGGGGGGGTTCCATTTGAAAAAAATGGTGATGACGTCATTACACGAAAGTGGTTCACCCTGTATATTAGATTATGATTTGAAACAATAGTAAATTGAAATCAAAAATCGACCTGTTTTGGGAATTCCTAATTTTATTGTTCATTTAGCCAATAATGAATTTATGCGTTACTTTATGGACGCACTGTATTTAACTTACCAAGCATGGAAAAGCTAAAAACATTATTTATGTGCACTTTAGATTTTTCATGGGATTTCATTTTATCCCATATATGGACAAGATGGTCTGTGTCTTTTTTTGACCAAGTCTCGTCACCTCCAAACAAAACAGTTTATTAGTTGCTTCGCAACCACAAAACCAATTACTTTTATCATAAATAGTTTTATTAAACTTACGACACCGCGATTTTTGCTCACTTCCACTTTGTTTTTTAAATTTTAAATCTGGAATTGGCCGACCTAATTCTTTAATTTGTAGTTTTTCTTGTAGCAAAAAACCACTAAAAGAGTTTTTTAATACGCCAATTTTATTTATTGTCACAATAAATTAAAAACTAGGAAATAAGATATTTATACAAGTTTATTTAAAAAAAAAACACTTTGTAACGTAACGAAAAACTTTAAATCGCGTAAAGAAATTCGGTTAATACAGTCAACAATCAACATTATCGAGAAACCACGATTATCTGAACCGCTATCGGCGCTGTGCCTAGCACGAACATTCCTTGTTGCTTACATAGGCTGCTGGTAAAATCTATATCTCTCCCCTAGTGCCAGCTGAGCAATGGCTCTGGTTTCGGCAAGAGCTTGGCGTTTTATGCAGCGCGAGGTAGCCACATTTCAAATAATTTTTGAATATAAAAAGAAATGCATAAAATAAAATAAAAATATTATAAAACGCTTTTAAAATAACGAGATTTTTGGTAATAATTTTATATATTGTAAAGAATGATCTACAAAAAATGCTTCTAAAGTATACCAAAATCGACAAAGACAGATAATTTAACCACTATTGTTAGTTTTTCAATTTAAGTAATTAAAGCTAATTAATTAGGATGTGAATTAGGCTCTAGGAGGTAATTACTTAATTACTCTGAAATTAGAGTTAAGCACCACCGTATTTGATTTCGCATTTCTCTAAGTATAAAAGTAAAGTAAGAGTGAAAATTAAAGAATATGCCTTCCGAAGATAGGGTAAAAACCAAAGATTTTCTAATAATAAAATGACTTTTAAAAATATATATTTCTGAATAGTACTCTGTACAAATTAAAATTGCTTTATCTTAATGAGATAAGGCCTCCTAAAAGGGTAGAAGAAGTCTCATCTACGATGAAAGGTCTCATCTATCCTTTCCTATAATATCCAAATCAATAAATATTTATAGTTTCCAAACAGTCATTTATTTTTTCTTATGTCCTCAAGACGTTAATTACTATCCAAATCAGCAAACCCTTGTTGTAGCCTCTAAATAGTTTAGCATTCTAGATATCCATAATTCTTTATATAATCGAGAAAAAGCCATCTAAATTTTGCAAATCTAAAAGATTTTCACCACTAATGGATAAATCGGATAGGTAGGATTGATGAGACGAACGTTTTGAATAACAAAATAATATAAATAATAAATTTCTATACAAAACTAACAAATTATTCAGAACGTCTCTTTTCACAAAAAACATAACCTCAAAAGTTCAACAGTTCAAATCTCGTGTAGTCCTTGTAACCATTTTGTGAAACAAAAAAATATTAAAATTATTGATTCCTATATTTATTCTAATAGTTTTTAAAAATCAAAAATGAATCTTGATTGACAGATAGAGAATTGTCATCTCAAAGAAAGAGATGGGACATTAGAGGTGTTTGAAAAATAACGGTATAAAAGATATATCGTTACAAGATGCGGGTCGTGTTCGTGAAAACTGTGCAAGGTTCTAAATTAAATACAAACTGACACTCAAAAGAAGAATAGTACGATAGAAATATGTAAATTTTTCCAAGCTTACTTCAGAAATTTTTTTGTAAACCTCTTGTTATATTTCTTACACAGCAAATAATAGCTTAAGTTGGTATAACATAAAAAAAAATTATTATAAAGAAAATTTCTGCATCACTCATATCCGACCAAACTAAATATCACAAAATAAAATTATTTAATATAGTTCAAACATTCTAGGTGATAATGTCATCGAATTTCTATAATTATATATGTATTATACTGTATTGTAGCGACGCGAATGGTCTAAATTCTAGCAAGAGCTGCTATTTACCGGTTGTTTGGGCGCCTTTGTTTAAAAAAAAAAAGGTTAATTAAAATCAAATCACTGATTTACAACTATCTTTTAAATTTATTTTTAATGAAATTAAATTATTAAAATATGTTTATTTCATAAAACCATTCATCGTCCACAATAATTATAATTGTCTTAGGGATAGGTCCGACTCTGTGGTTGCAGAGATTTAATCATTTCACGCCAGAGGGCGATGCAATACGAGCCCATCAATGGTTATTAAGAAATCACTTGTTGTTTATATTGTGCCTATGCAGTGTTTTACCAAAAGAAAAGTGAAAATAAGTGTAGACAAGGAACATTTATTTATTAAAAAACGCATCTAGCAAATTCTGACGAAATACAAGGAACAATTAGATGTTAAAGTGTATCTGTATTTATAAATTATACACTAAGCATGGAAATTTGAGGTTATATCAGTTAAGTATATTTTTAATATATTTTTACTTGCCAACAATGGAATATTTTACAAGATTCTTATAAGAAATCATTATGTTTCAATCACTATAGTTTGTTATAATAGTTAATTGATTCAGTATTAGTATTTAAGTTTGAAATTATTTATTTGAATTACATTTTACGTGGTGAAACAATATTGAAATTAAATTTTTGTATGACATATAAATTTTTACTTGAGCTGTCTGTTTTGTTCAATTAAATTTTAACAAAACCTAAATTGCTCAAATAACGATATATTTATTTGTCATTCAACATAAATATTAGAATTCATAATGAAAAGAAATCATTTACAACCTAAAATTAAGATTCATTTATTTTTTAAAATAGAACTCTTTTAAAGTTTATAGGCCTTTCATGTTACTAATATTTTGTTACCTGAGATCTCATTTTCTATGTTTTAACGCAAAAATACCACTTTCACGCACAGATCGAAGAATCGAATTTCTTGTCTTCAAAGCACTACAGCGACATGTGTAGGGGAAGAACTAGCCTCAACGTTATGATTTCACCACAAAAATTAACCGGAAAATGGAAATAACTAATTTTCTTCCATTATTAAGAAAATTTTTCAAAAGATTCTGACTTTTGTCTTTCTTGGATCACCCAGCACCAATTGTTCAGTTTCTATGGGAACCGAACCGAAAACTTCTTAATATTATCTAATCAAGTCACTTTTGTCAGGTAAGTTCTCCGAGCAATTACTACTAGAGGGAGTCTTCCCCCCTTCCCCGCGCTAAATTTTGTTAGCAACATCTACTCCCCCCGAGGGGGAAAATACCTTTTTTGTAATTAGCTTATTTAATCAGCGTTGCCAAGTTTGACAGCGCCAATTCTGACACTTTCTGACACATGTCAATTTCTTATTTGTATTTTACGGAAAATATTATTATTTATAACGTTGTAAGGGTTGTAAATGTATATTTAAGACTTATTATCTGAAATAATATAGTGAAAACATGCTTTATGTGTAAAAAGCCTGTTGAAAATGCTTCTTCAAGATAATATCATAACTATACATAATTTCTCTAAAATGGACCGTATTCGAGATATTTAAGAAAATGTGTAAATTTTGAATTTTGAAGAAAACTCAAAAACGGATAAAGAAAAAAACCTTAAATGTTAAACTTAGGTTTTATTTCGGCCTGACGTGAAATGATTAGATTTTGGACATAGTCGGAACATCTGGGGGGTACTTTATGGGAGGCCACTTTTATATTTTATGAAATATATCTGTTATTAATGTTTGGAGAAAAAAATTGTTCAAATAAAAGTTACTTCTAATATTATTGTCTATAATTTTTGTTTTATGTAAAAATTTCCTGAAATGGTCCGTATTCGAGTAATTTGACAAAATGTGCAAAATTCTGATTTTTATGAAAGTTTTTGAAATAAAAGTTGTTTGCGATATCGACCTCTATAATTTTTGTTTTTGCATGATTTTTCTAAAATGGACCGTAATGAAAAAATTGTAGGAAATTTAAATTTTTCAGTATTTTCGTTTTCCATGAATATCTATAGAAAAATGTTTCGAGGTAGATGTATGTGGACAATGTATATATTTAGTTTATCCTCTAAACATTTATAGAGATGCTGCAATAGGTTGTACAAAATAATCGGAAAAAGCCTATAATAACTAGATAGGAAAGTCGTTGGACACATCAGATTTTTTCCTTTATTATTTTGTTTCTTTCTTCTGTTAATTTATTTCTTTTTCTTATTTCTTCTAGATTTTGTTATTCGATAATTAATTTCTCAATTTGAAATTCTTTTCTGTTCTGTCTAATTTTTTCTAAAGTTGACATTTTTTTTTTATTACAACTGATTTGGAATTTTTTTACGGGTAATTTATTTGTTCACATTTTCTTTATTTTCTTTATTTTCTGATGTAGGTGTTTCTTTCAATAAATCACTTTGTGTATTTGTCGATAATAGTATTTCTGGGTGTACATTCTTTTTATGTAAGAAAATTTCACCCATTTCCTTCTCATAAGGGAAATTTGTGCCCACTACCTAACATAGCAAATAGTAAATACAAGTCCAGTGCCTGAAGACCAATTTTTTACTGCACTTGTTTTATTTTGGTTGTCGACAAACTTTTTATAGTTTCTTTCCAGAACTCTCCATCTGGACATTGGGTGTGACATTTATGTTCATTTTATAAAATTTCTCTGAAATCGTTTTCCATAACATTTTTAAATTTTTTATGGCTAACGTTCCTACTCTGTTATGAAACTGTTAATACAATTCTATTAGAATTTTTGTTTCGTTATCGGACCACTTTCAGTCATTTTGTATACTATATATGTACTTTGTATACTATTACTTGGCTGTGAGGGCCCCGGTTCATCAAACGTTATAAATTTTTGTAAATCTTAAAATAGTTTCTAATTAATATTGATTTCAATATAGTTTTTATTTCTTTAAATTATTCATTTACAAGAGTAATTGTCATGAAAAATTGAACTTACCAAACTGCTGTTATCTATATTCATACTCATATCTGCTTTACAAAATATTTTCTTATAACATAAACAAAATTAAGTTAGAAACTTAGGTTATAAATTTGACACTTGACAGATATTAAATTTAATTTCAAATTGATCACATATAGCGGATTCGACTCAAATGCTCTTGCTCGATGACAAAGCGCTTTTAGTTCTGAATTGATTTTGGGCAGCATTTTTATAATTCAAATTTATATCTAGCAGTGCACACAGCAAGCACAAGTTAGAGTTCGATATTGGTGTAGCGCAACTTTATCGTTATTCGACTGGAACAGTTAGCATTTGATATTTCAGGTTTCTAACAAATTTTTAAAGATATTTATTTATAGTTGCCAAACCAAAAATTGAATTTCTATTAATTTCAAAGATTTTTCATTCTCACTAATATTAAAAACAAAAAGGTAATATAATTAAAAATACTAAATAATTCCTAACCTCCAAAATGACACGCACTGAAAAAAAGTACAGTTTCAAACAATTCGAACTTTGGGCAAGAGCGCCTGCCAGTCGAACAAAAATTTCACTATACCTTGGTACCGAGCAATTTGAGAGAATGCAATAATTGACTTTTAATTAATTAGGTTCTGCCAGTCGAACAGACACCACTTAAAAAAGTCGAACTAAATGCGCATTAATAGAGCCAGTCGAATCCACTAATAATCATTCCAACGTCTCTACATTTGAGAAATCAGTATAGAACCGTTTAAAGTCGACGCGTATAAAATCGGTAACCGTATTTCTGTGACCGTTTCATGACGATACAATAATCGCGTGTTGGAACAAACCTTAAGATTTCGTTTATGATCATGACTATGAAGACTAGAGATAAGGAGACGAATCGGCATACTCAAAATACGGTCCCAAAAAACGCATGGTACTTTAGCTTCTATAATTAACCGCATGGGCGCTGGTACTGCATACGTTGTTCAAAATACATGGCATCTTATAAGAATTATACAAAATTTTGTCAAAATAATAAAAATATACTTGTTTACAGCTAAATAAAGCACAGAACATACTATTGTATTTATTTATAAATAAGTCTTGTATGTTTTATTTGATAAATTATTTAATTTTATCTATATAAAATACAAATTAGTTATGTATAACCAAATTCAAAAAGGTTTTTTAATTGCTGAAATTTGATAAATACAATTTTGTGTCAATTTTGTTTTTGAATTGAACCAATATGTAGTATTAAGAGTAAAATAAAACACAGCTAACAGCTTTATTGTTGTAATACAAGTATATAGGGAGATTTGGGAATGTACATGGTATTACCTCATCCTCTAATTTCAGCTTTCCCCTTTTTATTTTGCTAACAGTACCATCAGTAAAAATAGTCTCATATTATTTGATATCTTCTAAAAAGTATAAAACAGCATCATCTCTAGAAAGTGCTTTATCAGCACTAGGAACGAAATATATGCTGCCACTGTTCTAAACGTTTGGTATCCTATAAAAAACATTTAAAATGACACAATTGGGGTCCAAAAAAAAAGTAAGAGTAGCAACTCTTTATCTAACTTTAAAAACTAAATTTTCTTTTCTAGTAAGTTAAATTTAATGCATAATTATTGTTGTTTGTAAGTCAGCATCTATAACTGTAAAATTTTATGTTATAGAAACTTATAATAAAATAAACTACACTTCGTAAGATACATATTGTGACTAGTTTACAATAAATATTATATTTAGACATGAATACATTATTTTACTTACATTAAAAACTTTTAAAAAGACATTGAATTGATTTCTTCTTGTGTTTTCTTTAGTTTTACATTTGATTTTTTATCCTGTTATACAATCTGAAACGACGTAAATCTTGCTTTGATCAGGTACGTTTTTTCATATTATTTTGATTCTTTTCACCATTTTTTTAAAAAAATCACTTTATTTTACATTGACTTAATAGAAAATTGACTGCGCTGTCATTAGATATGCCAACTACAGTCAATTTCGTGAACTTCATAAAAAAAAGGACAGGAAATTTGAAATTTGACCATTGCCGATTCGCCTCCTTTTCTCTAGTCTTCATAATCATGACAAACATTTAATTACTTCTTTAAATCATTATTTGAAAATAGTTCAAATATTATTATATTTTAATAATGCCCTATATATTACTTTTTGTACTAGGTATGCAAAATATATTCTTTATCAAAAATAAGCAATTTCACTAGGAATGGATTACTTTAGAAAACACAATTTTTTTCCTAAATCAAAATGTTTTATTTTCTATTCGATATTAGCTACAAGCGAAACTTTGTTTCACCTCTAATAACGTTTCATGTCAGAATATTGCTCAAAATCTAATTTATCAAGACCAGTTACCGAGTGATAGCTAGTTGTCTGTTGGTTGAACTCCCGAGGAACTTCTGCGAGAAGTTTCAAGTGATATACGTATAAAACTAGAACAGTTCGTAATTTAAGAGGTGAAGTTTGAGTATTCCGCAAAATACATCCAATTATCTAAGTTAACAACGTGCGACAAAGTAGACTTAAACACCTCATTTTTTTTTTGTAAAAACATATTGTTATAAGTTACACCGAGCGAGCTACGGTTTTACGTGGCACAAACTTCAAAAAGTTTTCTACTACTACAATTTTTTATTTATTTACTCTGAGAAATAAAATAAACAGGTTATCTCGAAATGAAAAATATTGTGTTAAACATCACTAAGTTATCGCAAACATAAACAGTTTTTTAATTGTGATAATTCACTAGTGCAGAGGTAAAAGTAGTAGGCAATAACTCTCTGGCGATTTTTTAGTTAAAAATGTGGAGATTGTACGATAACGATAACCTTAATCTACTTGTGAAAGAATGTTCCTTTCGACATATTTTTAATTTGAAATTCAATTTTGGAATTATTTCTCCACAAATCGATGTATGCTCTAGATGCCATCAGATCAACTAAAATTGTAAGCAACAAAAGATAAAATTGATGATGGTACAACGAGTTCATAAGCTACGGTGCGATTCAAAGAATTATTTTCGAGAAGAGCATTATTTTGTATAATTGTCAAACCATCTCATACCAACGATCTCGACTAACATGCCCTTATTAAAAGCGTCAACTTTATGTTAACAATTTTTTTATTGTAATGAGAAACTCTTGTTCTTCTCTTTACACAGAAAATAAGGTGTACTATATTCAAGATGAATGGTCTTATTTCAATGCTTTGTTGTGTTTATATATCCGCAAGTAAAACTAGTCTCGATTTGAAATTCAAGTAATACTTGTTCAACAATAGCTAATAAGCCTTGCTTCAAGATAGAATAAACTTGCCTTAACCAAAATACCTCTAATTAAATGAAGAGTATCTATTACTCAATTACAGTATTATGTACATCTTAAATGAAATAGTCTTACACTTGTTTTAAATATACTTTATTTATATTCAATAATACCTTGCTCTTAAATCCAATACAACTAAATTTGCTACAATACTAATATGATCTTTGACATAAATATATTGATTTTGTTTGAATTATAGGATAGTTTCATTGAAAAAATTAATAATTTTGAAATAAGAAGTCTTACACTTGTTTTAAATATACTTTATTTATATTCAATAATACATTGTTATTAAATCCAATACAAATAAATTTGTTACAATAATAATATGATCTTTGACATAAATATATTGATTTTGTTTGAATTATAGGATAGCTTCATTTAAGAAATTAATAATTTTAAAATAAGAAGTCTTACACTTGTTTTAAATATACTTTATTTATATTCAATAATACATTGTTCTTAAATCCAAAAAAAAACCAAATTTGTTACAATAATAATATGATATTTGATATAAATATATTGATTTTGTTTGAATTATGGGATAGCTTCATTTAAGAAATTAATAATTTTAAAATAAGAAGTCTTACACTTGTTTTAAATAAACTTTATTTATATTCAATAATACATTGTTCTTAAATCCAAAAAAAAACTAAATTTGTTACAATAATAATATGATATTTGATATAAATATATTGATTTTGTTTGAATTATAGGATAGTTTCATTGAAGAAATTAATATTTTAAAATAAGGAGTCTTACACTTGTTTTAAATATACTTTATTTATATTCAATAATACATTGTTCTTAAATCCAATACAACTAAACGAAGAAAACCCATCGACAGTCGTAAGCTGAAAACTTAAGAACTACGCTTGGCACTGTAGGAAAGATTTCCCGTTTCAAATGACATAAACATTTACAATTACAAGGTATCTACTATCATTAATATTTAAACCTAATAGACCGTCAGATAGCGACCGATTTAGGTACCCCATGTTCGCATACAAGCCTCGAGGAGGGTTTAAAAGTACATGGATGTTGAGTAGAATAAAAGAAAATTTACGAGTGGCTCTCGAGGATAACATTTGGAAAATTCGATTTTCCATCAGAAAAATTTTCCGACCCCAAAATGCACTTATACATTCGGGCCATTCAAGAAAATATGTTTTTCGAACTAGTGACGACGTACGTTTTCATAAATTCGATGGGCTTGTTCTGTTTAAAAATTAATTAGCAAGTGTCACTAGAGTAAAACTCGAATAATTTCCACTGACACTCGTAAGCTGGAAATTCAAGAACTGTCCCAAGTGAGACAGAACTTTTATTTCAAGTGACAACACGACCATTACCATAAAAATATGTCGATAGACAAAAAAAAAAACAAAAAACAAATAGGATAAAATATGCGTGGCACCACAATAGGCCCAGAAGAAAACCCATCGACAGTCGTAAGCTGAAAACTTAAGAACTACGCTTGGCACTGTAGGAAATATTTCTTGTTTCAAATGTCATAAATATTTACAATTACAAGGTATCTACTATCATTAATATTTAAACCTAATAGACCGTCAGATAGCGACCGATTTAGGTGCCCCATGTTCGCATACAAGCCTCGAGGAGGGTTAAAAAGTACATGGATGTTGAGTAGAATAAAAGAAAATTTACGAGTGGTCTCGGGGATAACATTTGGAAAATTCGATTTTCCATCAGAAAAATTTTCCTACCCCAAAATGCACTTATACATTCGGGCCATTCAAGAAAATATGTTTTTCGAACCAGTGACGACGTACGTTTTCATAAATTCGATGGACTTGTGTGGAAAAATCGGGAAAAATCCTGATTTTTCCTTAGAAGATTATGTCCCCATTTTAACCCTTTAGCCACTTGCAACAATAAAGCCTTTTGTTTTCCGAAGCCTAGTTCTATTAATTAAACATATAGTGAAAACGGCTAGCGTGGAAAAATGGGCGACAGATAACCTTTTGTTTTTGTTAGGGAAAATCCAATTTTCCATGTGTTATCCCCAGCAGCCACCCGTAAATTTCCCTTCATTCTCCTTAAATCGATGTACTTTTAAACCCTCTTCGAGGCTTGTATGCACCTAAACCTGTCACTAGCTGATGGACTATAATAGATACAGAGAGATGTTGCTAAAAGATACAGAGTGTGTCTTGTAACAAAATCAATTGCCAAAACTCAGTTGCCAAAAACGTTGAGGCGAATTAGGATCGTAACAATATTTATGTATACCTAGAAAGGGTCTAATTCAGAAAAAATATCTAATGAAATAGCCTTTGGGATTTTTTACAGACTATAGAAATTTGTTTTAGAGGAGAAATCTTCTTTAAGACTTTATTTGGATGGATGTGATAATCACAACAAAACCATCACTGTGATTTCACTGTTCTTCATCTGGATAAAGAAAGGTGTTTCTAATACTCTTAAAACTTTAGAAATAGTGTTTTTGATCATAGGCCACTCTTATATTTCCCCAGACAGAGTTTTTGCCAACGCTAAAAAAAGATTAGAAAATATAGCGTTCAAATGAATATTTTCAATTTTTCTTAAGAATCTGGCAGAGTATTACAACTTGAACTTGACTGGAGCGCATTTGATAGCAAAAGTGCTTGTTCAAGAAATTCAACATCTTCTTTGCAGCTACAACTCGTGCAAAAGAATAATAATTTCTTAAACGCCAAGCAGGGCGAACCTTAATATAATTACTTAATTGGTGTTTCAAAAGGTACAGTAAAAAAGTCAAAACTCTGCTATATATAAATTCAGATGAACTGTATTTTTATCCAGACAGTAGTAAACCGAAAAATTAAGTAGTGTTGTGCGAGGGCCGGTTCGACTTTGGTCTTACAAGCCTTGGCACGGTCTGTGTCTTCACTGTCGCTGCTGCCTGCCTCATTGTCTCGAATTTGTCGTTGGAATTATTATAAGCTATTGTCTGACGAATTACAGAATATACTGGTACACATATTCCAATTGTTACATTAACGTTAAAGAGTTAAGTGACGTTAACTTTGGTATAGTTACTTGTACCAGTTACTTGTACAAGCTGCTGCCCAGGATAGTTTACTTTCTCAGATGAAAAGCTAGTAGGTGTGTACATTTAAAGTGGTTGTCAGTTTCCAATGTGCAGTTGGCGTGGAAAGATGAAATCTTGATATAGTAGTGTTTTGTTTAAATCAAAAATACTAAATAAAAATCCAGTAAAAATGGTTTTGTTGCAAATATTGGCCGTTTTGACCGAAGAAGTTTATAGTTTATCAAAGGAAGAAAAATGCCGTCCAAAAAAGATATGGATTCGGAAATGGATTGATAGAAGAAGTACCAGAGATTCATTTGTTCTTCTTTTAAAAGAACTTCTTTCAGAAGATCCTGAAAAATAAAGATTATGCCTAAGATTGACACCGAATAAACAAGGAAATTTGCTAGCCATGGTTTTGCTTAAAATTCAAAGAAATTACACACTTCTGAGGGACGCTTTACCGGGACGAATTAAACTAGAAGTTACGCTCAATTTTTCCCAAATTTATTAGATTTTTCTATTTTTGTAACTCCTGGCTGTAAGTATTTCGCAAACTTTTTATTTTTTGTCTAGCTTTAGCAACAAACAGTAAATGCATCCACCCTCATATCTCGATCTAGTTTTTTCAAAGCCGCCTTCAAACGGTTATTCCTATAATTTGGTTTAGTTACATCTCAAAGACACTCGTGTTTACGATAAAGTTCCACAAACTTAACGATTTCCCCTTCGGTCTACTTCATTATTCAATATTAATGACAATATCCAAATTAATTTAAAAAAATAAAAATTAAGAAACAACGGCACTGTTCCGCTCTTTAATAGTATCGTAAACTTGTCTGGTCGTCTACACACGGCCAGTTGATAAGTTTATCGCCTAATCACTGCAAATTTCTGTGGAAGGGGAAGGCTAGTAGGCAAGAAAATAAATGGGCTCGGTATTTACTTTTCTGTACTCGCTACTTGTTCAAGTACTTATCTTAACTGTCCACATTGGATTAGTATATCTCTTTCAAGTTACTGGTACAAGCAAACAATCCATTTACTATACCAATGTAAACGCCGCGCCGTTTTATCAAAGGACATTTTGGACTTGACTAGTAGAGTAACTACTCAGAGCTGGACTTGGACTATTATAAAGCTGCTGTAACTAAGCACAAACCATGAACTTGGCTCTACCTTAATCCGAAGAACCCATTATTTGTGAGACTGACAATTGTTCTTGTAAACAAACAGCATCTTAATCAGTGTTTTATAATTTTTTATAAAATAATCCGTTTTTTATTAAAATTAAATTAGTTTTATTTTTAAAATGATAAAATTACAAAAATTGGTCAATTTTTAAAAATTTTATGTCGATATTTTACAAATGCATTATTTTCATATTTTCCAAATTACTGTAAAAATGAGACCAATATTAAATTATTGTTTTAAGAAATGACAGTTTTTTATGTTTTCTTGTTTTCTCTTAGAACGGATCTGTTCAATTTTGAATCTAGACGCTTTACGAAATGAAATATAAAATTTAATATTTTATTTAGCTGCAACAAAAGTACCAATTTAATTAAACACATATTTTGGTACATGTACTATATAAATGTATACAGTGAGCACCATAAGTCTTACCCAGGGGATCTAACTCATTACTGGAGTCTTGTTAGGAAAATTGCCGAGACAGGTCGATTTTTGATTTTTACAATGTACATTTTTGTATGATTAGTTTACCCTTAATTTCATCCCTTCCTGGAGGGGAGCAACCCTTTCGAAAAATTTAAATGACATGGGGTGGTGAGTGTTAGCTCATTTGAAAGAGAGTTTTATTCTCTATTCAATTATGCAAAAAAATTTAAAATTTGCTTCATTACGTGTTGATTTATTAATGTTTAAAAATAACAAAACCTCACAAAATAGGAAAGCAACTAAACTAACAGTGACCTTCTAATGGCAAAAAGTCTTACTGCACGTCTGAACCAAAACCGAAATCATGCAGGGCCGAATTTTAATTCTAAGGATGAGTGCGCTACGTTAATTTCCGTTATTCTGAAACAACAATTAGTCGAGAATTAATGAAGCAAATTTCAAAAATTTTTACACGGTTGAATAGAGAATAAAACTCTCTTTCAAATGAGCTATCACTTACCACTTCATGCCATTTAAATTTTTTGAAAGGGTTGCTCCCCTCCAGTAAGGGATGAAATTAAGGGTAAACTATTCATACAAAATTGTACATTGTAGAAAACAAAAATCGACGTGTCTCGGCAATTTTCCTATTGAATTAGATAGGGGGGTAAGACTTATGGTGCTCACTGTATACTTTATACGAGAAACCAATTGTTTTTAAATATTATCGTCATCATAACACTCAAATTAAGAGCTTGAACAATAATATTATTCCTATACATTTTTATTATTCATCAACTACTTATTTGGCTAATACTGCAACAGGTATTAAATTACATCGTCATTGTAGGACAAATTTCATCCTCATCAGGACAAAAATACACATTCTCGATTCCAGTTTCTAATGGAATCTGTATGTAAATGTGTTAAACCTTCTTATTCTCATGGCTGGTGGTTATGTAAAAATTGGAGTTACTAAAGTAATGTCATCTGCATGTAGTACGCAAAATCAAAGCTCGCTTGTGGTACCTAGTTCAAGTGTCACAATAATGTTAGGCGTCGTTTCTTTCCTAAAAACAACTACTTCTTTGTCAGACTTAAGTCTGACCGACTTATTTCTAAAATATCTGGTATAATTTTATGACATACTATTTTGTTACTTTTTGTATATTAAATACTATTTTTCCTTAATTCTTTCAATTTGTACAATAAAGAACAATTTCATTTTAAAATACAATAATTTTCTTGGTCGACTGACTAAACAAGAAAATAACATTCTATTAAAGACAGGTAAAATTGTCGTAATACACCAAGGCACAAATCTGTCTTTGTTTATCTAAATTGGATTGGATGAAAGAAACAGTTTACGAGAAATGGTAAAAGTTAGTGTCGTTTCATAAAATATGTTTCTTTTCTAGAAAAGAGCGAAGAGCAAACATAATATAAGTTTTCTGAGGTAGATTTGACTCTGATGCTGGTTAAAGCTGGAATTTAATTTTTACGCGATTTAAAAATCATTCCTTATAAAAAGTTCTGCATAGTCCAAAGTTTAAAATGTCAAAAAATATGATTTTTGTTGAAGAGTAAAGTATCTTAATTTTTGACAAATCTCGTACATGACTAATAAAATTTGGTATTTAGATTTAACTTTTTTATTATTAATATTAGGAAAAAAAGTTATTCTTCATAAAAGTCGATCATGGTCTAGAACCTAAAATGCAACCATAGAATATCAAATTTTATTAGTCGTATACGGGGTTTGTTAAAAATAAAATTACTTTACTCTGCAGCAAAAATTATATTTTTTGACAAACTTTTTATAAAGAGTAATTTTTTTTATATAACTAAGAATAAAAAAGTTTTCCATGTGGTTCCGACTTAATTGGACACAATGTATTTAACATAAAAATACCTTGGTTTAAATTTACTTCTTAAATATGTTATTATATGTAGATTTTTGATTATGTTGTGTATGTGTTATTAAATACACTGTAATATAATAGATATATGGACTTAAAAATAAGAATCTCGATATCCATTACATATCTTTAAATCCTATCTATGAAAGTTTAGAATTTGGAGTGGCTTCAAATTGTGCAGATTGTCCTCCTCTATTTGTATTCTGCAGCTCTACACATTTGAGAATAGTTTATTCTTCCTCCTCATAGTATCTGCACTTTTATAATTCCAAGTTTACTGTGATATCTTTTGAGTTGGTAATGTCCAGTAAGGTTAGTACTCTGTTTATGCCCAAACATATACAGGCTTACGATTTTTTCTTATTATATTCACCTAGAAACATTCTAGTTTCCATCTTAGCTGCAACTGTCCGTTCCTTTAATTCTCATTCTTTTTTTAAGAATCGCCCAATACTGTATACCGCTCAAGTCCCACAAAGAATATTCGATCCCCTTTCCTTGCTCTCGGTAATTTCATATTTCTTCATCCTCCCGTGTACAGGGATCCAAATAAGAGTAACTATATTTTCTTGGCCTAGCTCATTCAGTAGATTCCTAATTGCTTTAACAAATATTCTTCCAGTAGGACTTGTTTAACATGTGTAAGCATTGAAACTGGCCAATATTTTTTCAATGGAAATTCGTCTGTATCCCAGACTTGCTCAATTATATTATACGGCGAATTAAGGGCAGATTAGTTTTTAGCCAATAATATTGTCGGTAAGCTGTACAATATGTGATTCTTAAACCTAACGGCATATACGCATCACTGAGTAATTGCTTCAATTTAGAGTTATCCAAACCCAAACTATGATGGGGCATAATCTTTTACAGTGCAATCTAAATACTGCTTAACTGGATCACTTTAGATCTAATTTCGTTTACTAATTTGATTAAATTATATTCTGGATTCTTGAGTCAATAGCATATAATACAATTAACATATTCATTAAGACCCAACCTAGATAATGCCCATGACTTAAGGGGTACTTTATATGATTTTTTTATACAATTGACATTATTGTAACCGGAAATATATCATTTCAATAATTATTCCTAACTCCTGTATTCTCTACTAGCCGATATTGGAAATTTGTTGTAGTAGTACTTATACAAGGTAATTCATAACTATTAAGACATAGGCTAAGGGCAGGTTATCTGGACCAAATTATAGCAATATGACCATATATACATACAATAATAAAATATAAAATATTATTTTAAAATAAGATACATGGCGTTAAAGTTGAACAATAGACTATAATCTCACAGAAAAAATGATTCAGTGACAAGAAATTATATTTATCAGATACAATTTTCTGACCAAAGCACACTTTTCATAAAAGAAATATAATTTTTTGAAATCCCCTTTTGACACTCTGAACTATTCAACTGCGTTTTTCTTTAAAATTGGTGCAATTATCGTGTTTAAACAAAAGTACCAATAATACGTAGAAATAATCTTTAGGTCATATTTTTTAATCAAAAACCCAAAAAAATTTCGTAAAAAAAGCTACCACTCAATTTCATCATCAAGAAACATTCACATGGCGCCCCCTGTAACAAAATGTGAATAATAGATAAAAAAATATATCTTGTCCAAAAATATGCCTCTGTAGCGATTTTGATAATAATTCATAAATAAACAAAGTCATTATAAAAAAAAAAAATCAACTTTTGTCCAATCACCATATTTTGGTCCAAATAACCAGTCCTTAGCATATGACTCAATAGTTATGAATCACCCTGTATTTAATCTGATGGTATTCTTTGTAGAATATTGCTTCTGCGTGACTCAATTGAGATTTTCTCCTGATACTAGCATATATTTGATTACTTTTGGAGACCCTAGTTGTAGCAGTGTACCTGCCTTTTTACCTTTAGGTTCAGTGACTTCTCTACTGGCTCCGAAACTTGGTAAACTCTATTTGTTCTAGGTCTACCAAATTTGTTAACGCATTTTAAAAAAATTTCGCGTTTGAAACGAAACACACATTTATCACTAGAAATTTGAGAAAAAAGGTAATGTTTTTGTGACGAAATTATAACACAAAACTTTTCTCTTTTGGTGCACGCTTTATTAAATAAACTTCCGCTACTCTCAACTGTAATGATAAAATTTTTATCTATAACTTTACCGGAGTTTAAGATGCCGTTACCATCAAATGTGGAAAAATAAAACGGCCAACATTCGAACGTACGGAATCCGATGCAATAAAGCCCGTCTTACGTCGAGGGCCTAGAAACCAGATTGAAGATAGTAATAACAACAAGAGGAATATCAGGACATTGAAATTTTTACAGACTCATAAAAACACACGAGCAATATTACTCTTACGAGCAACACTTTATGACAGTTTGAAAAATTTATGAATACAGGCGTACGTGTAGTAAATGTATGATGTTTCGGAGGAAATTTAATACCTACGGTAGTGGCCGGAAGACATTTTTGAATAGTTGATGGCACGACGTTAACGTTTTCGGATTATCCGAAGCGATTGGATTTATAAACTGCCGAAAGCGTTCTGGTCAACTCTCTTGACTTCGAAAAAGCAGCTGATGCGAGTAGATAGCTGTAGGCATACAGTTGCTTGTTCTGAAGTAGTTTGAAATTTAAAAACAGAATTGGAACGGTTTACTTCCTACACTTATTTGGCATCATTGATACATTTAGGGTTTTTTTATTGTAAATAGTTGTGAATAGTAATTAATAGATTTCTGTACTGAAATTTATTATACTAAATTGTTTTAGACTTATCAAAAATAATAGAACTAGGTATTAAAAGAAAATTATTTTAAAACTACATGTCTAGGTATTAATAGAAAAGGAATTTTAAAACCTCAGTTCTTCTACCTCTCAACCTCAACATTCTTTATAATGAATTTCAGAAACAGCTTATCAACAGATTATCAACTAAGAGCTAGGTGGGCGCAAGGTGGTACCTTTGGCAACAATTTTATAAAGTGGTTAGCGGGAAATGTAATCTGTGAGGATTTAGTTAAATCATGCAAAGGAGATGTGAGATAACTCAAAGCTGTAAAAAATATTGATTACAAAAGTAACGTACTGGAACCTGTGCCTTGACTCAAGGAGGTGGAGGGCTAAGGTTATACACGGAGAAGTAATTTAATTTAGATTATGCAGGGTTTTTAATCGAGAGTGGCTGAATAAAGAAAACAAAAGAAATAAAACATAAATAAGATTTTGTGGTTTATTACAAAACAAGTTGCTGGTGATTAGGCATGTAGTTGGTTTATATTTGTCTAAATAATGTCTTGACTAATATGCTTAAAAGTATTCACAAACATAAAAATTAACAGGCCAGGAGATTACTTTTGGTTTACAGCAAAGATGTAAATATCTGAAGTTAAATGAACGGCACTTGTACCTGTGGCAAAACGAGGCCAATTAATATGAATCGTGTTTATCGGAAGTTACGATGTTTGCACCAGAGAACAATAGTCGAATGATTCTTCTAGTGAGAAATCAAAGCGCAGGATCGCTGATGACAGGTAATCATAACTGAACAATAATTATTCAACAGGTGGCATGAAATAAGTTTTGGAAGAATAAAGGAGAATGTTTAGACAACTAAGGTTCAACTAAGGACACAAGCTTCATGCAAGACTTGTAGCAAACTGGCAAAGCAACTGGGTGCAGGTAGTTATTCTCAAAATTAAAATACGAATTAATCTTACTTGATATTCTTGTAGATCCTCTCTTCGATATTATGGTGATTGTCCAGAGTGGGACCTACCGTAGTCGTTCAGCATGCACCGCCGGCATGAAAATCTAGGTTATTTTGTCTGTGTGCGGGTAATTTATGTACGTATCATGCACAATTGCACAATATTCTTATTTGGTATTCTTGTAGATCCTCTCTTAGATATTAGGCTGGTTTTCCAGAGTGGGGCCTACCGTAGTCGCTCAGCATGCACCTCAGGCCAGAAAATCCAGGTTATTTTTTCTGTGCGGGTAATTTATGTACGTATTCTGCACAATATTCTTTAAGTGTGTAGAAGCCAGACAGAGAAAATAATGAAGTAAAAATGTACGTAAAGCTGAAGTCCAGGATAGTTGAAGACAGATGATGTAGGAAATTGAAGGTTACATAAGGTTAAAGTTAAACAATAAATGAATGAAGTTAACAAAGAAGGAGGAAATTTATTGTTGAAATAGAAATATAGCTGAGAAGTAGAAGTAAAGTAAAAGTTTACTGGTAAAGTAGAAGTAAAGTAGAAGGCCTGAAATATGAAAAGGTTATGAGAGGCAATGGACATCATGCAGAGATAGTTACACTTACCATTGTTGCGGCCAAAAAGTGAGTAAAATATTGCTGCGTTAGAAAAAGTATCCGCTCTAAGCACTTTTCTTAAACAGTAGAAAAGTTTCCTAATAGACAGTTTTGTCTCTAAACAAAATTTAAAATCAGTTCTGTGAGAGTATTTTTCAAGTGTTCTTTAAGGGCTCTAGTAACAAAATGTGGGAAAATGGCTTAATCCAAGTTCAGAGTCCAAAACTTTGTACATCAAAGATTGGCCACTTCTATCTATCTATATGGATTAGGGCGTGATTCAAAGCCCACTTATACTGAAGCTCTAGGCTTGTTGTACCCCTCACAGTTTTTATCCCATCAGATTGATTTTCTTGATAAATTCAAGAATATGTCTGATGGGCGCTTTCGCGATTTTTTCAGTTTCCAGATTTTGTACCCCGAAGTACCATTCCCGTTCCCATTTAAGATTCCGACAGTGCCATATTCTACATAGGGAGTCATCAGATTAAGGTGTCTTCTAAGGCCGCAGTGTCCCGTAAGAAGCCCTATTACGGCCTTGAGTTCACTTCTGCTAAGGTTTAGCAGTTGATGTTGTCTGCTTGTGGATGGCCCTTCTATAAATCTTTTGTCTAAGTCCAGGCAGTTTCATCCAGAGCCTATGGTGTTCTTGATTTATTTGTTTCTTTAACACCCATTTAACATGTTGGTATGAGATACCACCTGTGGGTTCTGGTCCAATAAGAGTTTTTTCCGCTTCCTTCATTGCTAGGAGGTTTGCGTTCTCGTTTCCAGCCACTACTTCATGACCTGACACTTATTCAAGGGTGACCTTGTAATGTTCTGCCAGGGCCTGGAGGGACTGTTGGCAATTAAATATTGATTTAGATTGTACTTCTACCCTTTTTAGTGCCTCACTGTCTGTTTTGATAAAGATCCTCTTTTCTCTAAGAGAGTCATTTAGCATGACTTTAACGCAGGCATTTATTGCTGTGACTTCAGCCTGGAAGACTGTTGTTAGTGATTACAAGTTCAAACTAATTGTCCTACCTGAGTTCACATGGTAGATTCCAGCTCCTGTGCTGTTTTTCATTTTCGAACCGTCTGTATACCAGATTGATTCGTTTTGTTTTTCCCTATTTTCCCAGTTTTTGGACCTTTCTGGGTATTTGAATATCGGAAGGTGTACTGAAGTCGTGAATAATGGGCGTTCTATCCGATTGAATTCTTAGTACCGGATTTTGTTTCAATTTCTCTAATATCATTGTGTGGTGTCCTTTTCTCGAAAGTTTTCATCCAAATCCATTAGCAAACAGCATGTATTCCACCGCCATAGCCTCCTTCTCCACCACAAGGTGTAGTGAGGAAAGACCTATTAGTAGCTCCATTGCTGCTGTGGGCGTAGTTCTAAATGTCCCTGATATTATTAGACAGGCTAGTTTTTGCACCTTGTCTAATTTTATGTTAGCTGTTATGCTTTTAGTCTTGTGCCACCATTTGACTGATGAGTAAATTATAACAGGTACTACAACCATAGTGTAAAGCCAGTGCATCATACTTGGTTTAAACCCCCATACGTTCCCTACCATCCGTCTACAGGTCCATAGTATTATTACAGATTTTTCTGTTGTTTTTTCTATATGGCTGAAGAAGCTAAGCTTTTCATCAAGAGTGATTCCAAGATATTTAACCTCTTTTGCCATTTTTAGATGTTGTCCCCACATATAAAGCTCCTTCATTCCTTGAAGGTTCTTTTTCTTCTGAATGCAACAACACAGGTTTTTGTCAGGTTTGTGGACAATCCCTCGCTTAGGCACCATCTTTAGACGATATTTAGTTCTCTTACTTGAGGACATGTAAAATTCTGCCGATGACTTAAGGATTGAATAATTCACTAGCTAGTTGGAGGTAAAATAGGGACCATAGTTTGGTTAAAAAAGAACCAGTTGCAAAAGGTAAACAAAACAGAATGGGGCATATAAAGATCAGAAAAATATATTGTAAATATTGTAATAGCTAATATTGTGCTGATAATAAATAAAAAGGGTATAAGCAAGGAAGTTTTAGTGATATTTAGTTTTAATACTAAACAAATAATTGGTCATGATTCTGTTGCTGGACTTATTTAACAAGACTAAGTGAGTATACTGATTTAATATTGTAAAATATTTATTATTACTATTAATAAAATTGTATAAAATGTTATATTTTCCCTTAGAATGTCTCTTGAATAATGTCAAATACTGCTAATTATTACCAACGTAAATTTAAACCGTAACAGTACCTTCGGCTAACACTTTACAAATGAGGCACGCAAATCGTCAGATAGCTAGGCCACCGCTAAGGGACTGTGAGAGGTACCCAAATTTGTATTTTTTTTTATTTTTTTTATTTGACGTTTTAACACATCTCGAATGACTATCTTAAAAAGACCTTCCACACTACATAAAAGTATAAGTGTTATATATGTTTAAACTCGTATTGAATAGGAGATTCCAGTAATGACTGAATATACAGAGTGATGAATTTGAAAAACCAAAGTGACTAATAATTTAAGAGAAACGACAAATCTAGCAACATTGCAAATATCAGATCTGGAATCACCGTATCTCAAAATAGGTGTATTCCAAATTTTGTATAATTAGGACTAGCAATTTACGAGATAATTGGCCGTTTCTAGACTTTTGGGCCACATATTAATTAAATCGAACAACTGTTCTATTCCAAAGGTTATTTAAAATTAAACCTGCATCAGCATAAAATGTTATTATACAGTGACTTGAGCACAACAGAGTTAGCTTGCATATTTTAGCAATTAAAGGTTATTAATTTAAAGTCTAATTAATTGAATTACTCGGTATAATATTATATTAGATGGTAGTGATATAAACCTCAAAGGAAAATTAATTACAGCAAAATTAGTTTATGATGTTGTATCATAATACCATTATGCAATTATGTAACAAGTCAAACACTAAACACAGTATTTGGAATCAAAATTAATGTGCTCTACATAACTTTAAAATAAAATAATTACTTTTTTAACCTTGCAAACAATTTTTTCTGGATCATCTATGAATAAGTTCTTATCAACTTGCGGTTTTAACTTTTATTTATAATTTCTTCAGAATTTTCGGTTTAATTTTATTTTTTAATTTATCAATATTTTTTTGAAATACAATAAGTTTTTTATGGAGACACGGGTACCAATTTCACGATTTTACTAGATATTAATGTTTGTCAACTGTAAAACCATTATCATGATTCTGTTATATGACCAGTGATATCATATTTTATTCTATATCGTTGGAGTCGATAACTTATTCAGAACGGCCATAATAGTGTGACTTCAATGGTAGTAAGACTTTGGAAAATAAGTAAACTGATTTTTGAACGATTTAAATTAATTCCTTAATGATGGTTCTATCTAAACTTGATATTAAGTAAGTCCTACATATTTTAAAACGGGTAGGCTTATGGTGTAAAAATCCAAATAATTTTACACAGACTAATTTAAGGGAAGAATGCTGAATTTGAGGAGTTCCTTACAAAAAATAACATAACCCATATTACGATTTCCCCATATAATCCTTCGTCTAATGGCGCGACCGAGAGCGCGGTAAAACCAATCAAGAATGCATTAAAAAATGCACTAGGCAAATCTCATACTTCAAACATCAATATCATTTTAAATAATTTTTTGTTTGATTATCGCTCTACATCTCATAGTACCACCCAAGAAACACCTGCTAAATTGCTGATGGGTCGTCATTTAAGAACCCGTTTTGATGATCTCTTACCCAATTCAAATAAAAAATTGAAAAAACGTGTTATAAAATGTCAGGATAAACAAAAATTTTATCATGGTGGAAAACGATTTTTGTGTTTTGAACCAGGTGAAAATGTTACTGTGCGCGATTATCGTAAACCGAATGTAAAAACATGGATCAAAGGTGTTATTTCTAAAAAAATTGGAAGAGCTACTTATATTGTAACGATACCTGAATTAAACGTGTCATGGAAACGCCATTTGTATCAGATAAAAATATTTCATATTGATAATTCAGCTATTTGTGATAACAATATTGAATCTGAATCTGTAATAAATTCTGATACCAGCGGCGTTACTTCACACGACGAAGCAGAAAGTTGAATATGTGACCGACCGAAAAGAAATGTTAAACCGCCTGAACGGTTAAATTATGAAAGTTAATTTTTTTCTGCAATTTTTTTTTGTTAAAAATATATAATATAGGTATATATAAGGATTATGTCTAAATTTATTTTAAGGGGGGAGATGTGATGTACGGGTAATTGGTGTGCATCACTCTGTATATTAGATTTAATTTATTGTTTTCTTTTCCAATTAAAGTATATTTATAAAAAGTGGAACGATATCGGTTATTTGTAGACACAGTGATGAATAAACTACGGTACTGAAATAGTTGTTTTATTTATATGTATTTGTAACAAATATAATAATCACCTCAAATTAGGTAAAATGTTACAGTTAGGATACCCGTGTTCTAAATGTGTTGAGGAATCCTACTGACTGCGCCACTGTTATATCTTGAATAACACTATTAGTTTTTTAAAAAATATTTTATTGCTTAAAAGGTATAATCGAATTGAATTACCGGTTTTGAGCTTACATTAAATTGTAATTAGATGAAACAAAATAGATTCTATGTATTTTGAGGTGATCTTTTCGAAAAAAGGCAAAACAAAATGTAGCAGTTTTTCGAAAGTGCCGAAATTTTGGATTTTGTCAATTTTTCAATTTTGCGCATGCGCATGTCGCAAATAAATCAATATTTTTAAAACACAGTTTACGACATTTGAATACTTAGAAGAAATGCTAATTTTTATGTTTTCAGAGAAATTTTGATCGGATGCACCGTTCTCGCGGTATGGACGATTGAAATTTGTTTAGTATTTTGAGGCGGCGAAGGTCGAAAAATTGAATTTGTTAAATGTTCAAACACTAAATTCTTCATAACTTTGGTAAAAATTAAGATATTTAAAGAAACAAAAATTCTTTTTGAACTTAAGGGATGTGACTATTGATTCCCAGAAGAAGGCAAGAGAAATTTAAAAATTGGGCATATGGCGGAAGGGCAAAGTGTACCGCAAGCCTAATTTCATTGTTTGCCTATAACGGCCAAAATATTTAAATTTATTTAATGCGACTTACGGAGCTTACTCTTAAATATGAAATCTTATAAGTGTGTGAATTTTACTGAAATCGGATTATAATTGGCCAATATATCAAACAATTTAACAAATTTTTTTCCTTAAAAAAAAACTAATTTTTTTTTCGATAGTTGGAAGTGGCACAAAAATGCCAATAATGCACCCAATGACTCAAAACTTTTTTTTGAATACTCTATTATGTCTAGAATACGATTACATTACGAAAATTTCTGCAAAAATATTTTATCTATTTTTGTGATCACTGTTCATTGAGTGACGACCAAAAAACACGGTTTTTGAGAAAAGTTGCCTAAAATTGACGATTTTCAGTTTTTTGGTCTGAAAATTGAGTAAACCCAAATCTCATGTCTTCTAAATGTGTATACAAAGTTTAAATTGTGTATGTTACTTCTAAGTTGTAGAATTCTCCCGACAAAAGTCCCATTACACGCGCTCCGCGGGATCCAAAGCTCGTGCATTTCTGTAATTTGATTTTTTTGTGATTTACAGTTTTAAATTTCTTACATACCTAAATTTATTAGGCCTAAAATTTATTAAATTTTATTTTACTGACTTGTTATAAGACGTTTCTTGAGTTTTGTGCAAAAAATAGAATTACCGCAAAATTAGCCAGGCGTCGTATCAAGGATAGTCATGGTCTCGGCGTTCGCTATCCGACAAGTTTAAACTTGAAACGGTCATATTATTACAAATTGAATCGCTTGATAGTGTATATCTGCATAGATTTTTAATAACCGTGTTCAGCAAGCTCTGTGTACAAGTGGTTTTTCGGACTTCTTTAGCAATTTATTAAGTAAGTACGTTCTTAAATTAAGAAAATTCTATCACAGTGCTATAATTTTTTTTGTTTCCAGGTTGCAATGGCTGGACTGTGTTTATTATGTCATCAGAAACTTGCAGAGGGTGAACTTACCCCAATTAAACCGACAGGATTGAAAGGTCTGCAGATGGTCAGCAAAGAGAGAGGGGATGATTTTTTCAGTTCTTAAGAACCAGGTTTTATATTGCATGAAAATTGTCGCAAACATAACCTAGCTCGACGTTACGGAAAATAGTTTATTTATAAAACCTAAGATAGGCATAAAAGGGTCGCGATTGACAATGCCAAAAAAAAAAGGAGGATGGAGCATCAACCGAGAAGAAAACCAGATGTTAAAGAACAAAAAACAAGCTGATCACCAAGTTGGAACTTACACTCAAGCTTAGGATTAATTTCCTAACATTTTTAAAGTATACCTTTTTGTATATTTTTTGTGCTCTTTCCGATGGCGCAGTTAGTTTCTTCAAATATATTTTTTGTTAGATGTTTTCGGAAAACCCGGAGAAAATCATATGGGAAAAAATTAAAAAAAATTTACGCCTTTCGGTTTCTTGCGAATTCCCGAAAAATTATGGCAGATTTCGCCGCGGGACTTATTTTATTTGAGAGCCCACAAAAAATTACGCAACTTCTCTTATGGGCACATATGTCTAACATTTATAATTTCGCCACAAATTCATCGCAAATTTCATGTTCATGATTCTGATTAAAGAAACGAAAAAACAACTTTTTGGTAAAAGCACTTCTGGCGGCTAGAAATTCTCCATTAAAACTACCTGTGCAATGAAATTCCAAACTATTTTTGCCTCCTCTTTCGATTAGTGCATTTATTTTTACTATCAGAATGAGACTTGTCCAGATAATTAGCATTTTACCATGGAAAATTCCGGAAAACCCGGTTTTTCCTAATTTAAAACAAATTGAAAAACTGCTACATCATTTTTTTCTGTTTTTCGGAAAGATCACATAAAAATACACAAGGTCCACTTTGTTTCATCCAATTACAAATTAATGTAAGCTCGAAGGGGCTTTTTTTCGTTATTTAATTGGACTAGTGTGTTTGTAGTAGGTGAGTTGTTATAAATAACTAATTTACTTTTAAGTTTGTGTCACCCCTATTTATAACATAGGTAAAACAAAAGAAATATCTAAAAGATGTAATGTGACGAAAGTGTTGCATTTACAAGAAATGCAACTTGGCTAAATATAATCCTAGAGGTCAATGATAACCATTCTAGGAATTGCAACTAAGCATTATTTAACTCTAGAGAATTTACTATTATATAATATAACGTGTGAATTTTTATATAACATGTATTATGTTTTTGACAATTTTTCCTTGTGTTACATTTTATCTCTCTGAATCATAACTCAAGCTCTAGGTTTATTTTACCCCTCTCAGTTTCTACCCCATCAGTATAATATTTTTGATGAATTCAAGAATATGTATGATGGCTCTTTAGCGTTTTCTTGTACTCTTAATAAACAAGTATTACAAATTAAAAATTTAAAAAAACCGACTTCAAAAACGTGCAGATACCACATCTTAACCAAATTTATATGGGACCACCCCTGAGGTACCCCCTTACTAACAAAAAAAGAATAGTATAAATCGGACAGGGTGGTAAAGCATTATCGCTAAACATACATAAAAAATGAAGAGTTTGAGGATTTTCTCATGGATCCAATTATTAGATTTGACAAAATTTATATGGGACCACCCCTACAGTAGCCTTTCTAACAAAAAAAGAATTATTGAAATCGGACACCGTGTTGAAAAATTATCGCTGAACATACATAAAAATGAAGAGTTTGAGGATTTTCTCATGGACTCAATTATTAGATTTTGACTAAATTTATATGGGACTACCCCTGAAATACCTCCTTTCTAACAAAAAAAGAATCATTGAAATCGGACTCCGTGTTAAAGAATAATGGCTGAACATACATAAAAAAAAATATCGCGACGAATTGATAACCTCCTCTTTTTTTAAAGTCGGTTAAAAAGAGGAAAAATAGGCTTATTTTGATAATATCTCATTCGAGTTCAGTTGCTATTTAAAAAAATTGAAAATTTCGGCGACTCTACATAATTTTGACGTTTTCTCTAAAAAAATGCAGAATACAGTCCCATTTATCACCCTACAATTTCATAATTATAAATTTATTCGTTCCAAAGAAAATACCTTGTTGCCAGATTCTTCCGCTACCCTGGATTTAATTAATTTTATATAGTGTTCTGATTGACTTTTTTCCATCATAATTATATTAGATTTATTCAATTTACATTTAATACAACAGAAAGATAACGAATTTTTTTTCACCAATTCTATTTTTTTTTCTTCTTTAATCGTTGTCTATGTTCTGCTTTTTCAACCAATTAATACTTTTTTTTAAATTTTCGAGTAAACTTTATCTGTAATGTTAATAATTATAAGTTATTTATCTTGACTTATTTTAGTGATGATTTGTTTGCTATTCGTTTAATAATATTAGTAATTGTAAGATTTTTTTTTATTAACCTATTTTCTTATTTACTACATTTCTTTCTCCAATAGGTTTATCAGATAATGAAAAATACATCTTTTTTTACTTGCTACCCTCAGCATCAAAAATTATTACCATTATTAAAACCAAACTGATTGTTTGTGTTTAAAAAATCAGTTCTTTTTCCTGTTTTCCAAAAATAGAAAGCTTTTAGAACTAAACAAGGGCCCTATAACACTTTTTTCTTGTTTTTATAAAAAAAGGGATCGTTGAATGGACGAAGCAAGAGCAACGAACAAAAACGTCACTATTGAACTCCACAGCAATACGTTATAACTTCGACGGTGATGGGAAAGTCAAGTTCTTGGATCAGTAGGAATTTGTATTTGGGTTAGAGAATGTTGTAAAGGGCTCGATCTTGCTTCCAGAATCGATACTCGAAGTTAAATGGCCATGTTTTTGTATTATTGGGAACATTAAGGATTGTAGAAGTGGTTTTGTGGATTTCTAGAAATAATTAGGTATATTTATGTGATTTTATAAGAAAATTAAACAGAATATTTCTTGAATTAATAAAAAAAATTAAAATCATTAATTTTCAGTCACTTGTATCGGCTCTGACTTACACTGGAGGCTACTAGCGCGAAAACGGCCTAACTCCCAAAAGCATATTTTGAGAAATGTTTAAAACAATATTATTGAAAAATAAAGCGTCCTCCTAATCCCGTTTTATGAAATTCAAAAAAATTTGTTTTATGTTAAATTGCTTATTTTGGTTTAACAACAAATTAGAAAATGAAAAATTGCAGTGCTTTTTATATTTTGAAAAAAAAAAAAGTGGGTTAGGCCGTTTTGCTTTTTATGAATTATTTTAATTTGTTAGGTCATGGTACTAAAAAAATTAATTTTGAGAATGTACAGTCCTATTTCACAAAAGTAAAAAAAATAAGAAAGTAATCATGAAAAATAATTCACACGTAATTATTCAACATCAAAATCGTCTTTTTCCATAATGATAAAATCCTTAGACTGATCTTCTGTTGTCTTTAAGTCCTTGTAAAAATCGTGATACAGCGAAAGGATATATTCACAAAGTTTTGCAGCAGTGGTGGCTCGTAGTAATTTAAAATGGGTGTTCACTTTTTCCAATAATTTTATCATTTGTAAGTTCGGATCAAAACTTTGTTCAAGAGTCAATATCGCTGTTTTTTTATTATTTGAGTTTGTATTAAGTGTAGTTATTATTATCAACATCATACTGTTTTCAAGCACTACAACTATTAATAAATGAATAGTTTAGTTAGTGTAATATTTGTTTTGTTTTTAATACGTTGAAAAACATCTATAAACATTATTAGTTAGTAAACTGACTATTCTTTATAATTTGAGATTATTTTTAAATATATATCAGGTAGAAAGCTTGACACTGATTTTTGTGTAAAACATTTTTTATGAAACTTTACCTACCATTTATTAGTTTTTATTGTAAGTTTAATCATTTTCACAATTTGTCACAGATAGCAAATAAAAACTCCTTATAGAGCTTGATTTTTACTTAAAATTTTATGTTGATATCGCTTTTCGTTTTTTATTTTTTTTTATTTCAACCCCTTTTAAATCCTCCATATTTAATTAAATTTTTTTATAATTAAAGGGCTTCTTCTCCTTTTAGAGATTGATGTTTGCTAAAAATTTCAAGTTTATGTCATTTTTCGTTTTTCAGTTATGAGTTTTTTTTTATATTTTAACCCTCACTTAACTTCCCAATATATTCATATTTTTTTCAGTATCAATAGCCTTTATCTTCTCATAAAGCTTTATTTTTACTAAAAATTTCATGTTGATATCACTTTTCATTTTTTACACCAATGTTTAAGAAGGTAAATGTAATTGGAGAATTTTTTTGCTTTTCTTTTTTCTTTTTTCTTTTTTCTTTTTTCTTTTTTCTTTTTTCTTTTTTCTTTTTTCTTTTTTCTTTTTTCTTTTTTCTTTTTTCTTTTTTCTTTTTTCTTTTTTCTTTTTTCTTTTTTCTTTTTTCTTTTTTCTTTTTTCTTTTTTCTTTTTTCTTTTTTCTTTTTTCTTTTTTCTTTTTTCTTTTTTCTTTTTTCTTTTTTCTTTTTTCTTTTTTCTTTTTTCTTTTTTCTTTTTTCTTTTTTCTTTTTTCTTTTTTCTTTTTTCTTTTTTCTTTTTTCTTTTTTCTTTTTTCTTTTTTCTTTTTTCTTTTTTCTTTTTTCTTTTTTCTTTTTTCTTTTTTCTTTTTTCTTTTTTCTTTTTTCTTTTTTCTTTTTTCTTTTTTCTTTTTTCTTTTTTCTTTTTTCTTTTTTCTTTTTTCTTTTTTCTTTTTTCTTTTTTCTTTTTTCTTTTTTCTTTTTTCTTTTTTCTTTTTTCTTTTTTCTTTTTTCTTTTTTCTTTTTTCTTTTTTCTTTTTTCTTTTTTTTTTTTTCTTTTTTCTTTTTTCTTTTTTTTTTTTTCTTTTTTCTTTTTTCTTTTTTCTTTTTTCTTTTTTCTTTTTTCTTTTTTCTTTTTTCTTTTTTCTTTTTTCTTTTTTCTTTTTTCTTTTTTCTTTTTTCTTTTTTCTTTTTTCTTTTTTCTTTTTTCTTTTTTCTTTTTTCTTTTTTCTTTTTTCTTTTTTCTTTTTTCTTTTTTCTTTTTTCTTTTTTCTTTTTTCTTTTTTCTTTTTTCTTTTTTCTTTTTTCTTTTTTCTTTTTTCTTTTTTCTTTTTTCTTTTTTCTTTTTTCTTTTTTCTTTTTTCTTTTTTCTTTTTTCTTTTTTCTTTTTTCTTTTTTCTTTTTTCTTTTTTCTTTTTTCTTTTTTCTTTTTTCTTTTTTCTTTTTTCTTTTTTCTTTTTTCTTTTTTCTTTTTTCTTTTTTCTTTTTTCTTTTTTCTTTTTTCTTTTTTCTTTTTTCTTTTTTCTTTTTTCTTTTTTCTTTTTTCTTTTTTCTTTTTTCTTTTTTCTTTTTTCTTTTTTCTTTTTTCTTTTTTCTTTTTTCTTTTTTCTTTTTTCTTTTTTCTTTTTTCTTTTTTCTTTTTTCTTTTTTCTTTTTTCTTTTTTCTTTTTTCTTTTTTCTTTTTTCTTTTTTCTTTTTTCTTTTTTCTTTTTTCTTTTTTCTTTTTTCTTTTTTCTTTTTTCTTTTTTCTTTTTTCTTTTTTCTTTTTTCTTTTTTCTTTTTTCTTTTTTCTTTTTTTTCAAGAAACTGATACAAGAGGAAGAAGGAGCTAGGTCCAAAGTCGGTTAATTCATCGCTGATTTCGTTTACTAGCTTGTGTTTCGCTAAACCTTGTATGGTTTGCCTCACTGCCTATCGTGACTAGATGGGCAGTGGATTTTCTACAGTCATCGGAGGTGATTAGATATATTTGAACATCGTCCTTCCTATATAAATCTATTTTGACTGTGATCCCCTGTTATGTTATAGTTCATTTAAAACTGTCAATATTAAGTTCCCATATTTATTTTTATAAAAATAGTATACTAGATATTAGATTAATATATTCCATAAAATTTATTAATACATAAACACATACCAAATTTATATGATGTACCAAAAAAAAATCTTTGCAATAAAAATAATTTCTCAATAAACACTCATATTTCCATATACATTTGTTCGTTCGTTTGTTTGTTTAAAACTATTTTCAACTACACTAAAACGTAACAATTAAAAGATTATAACATTTTTAACATAATGGTTACTTTATCAAGTGTTCAAAATGTACTCGATTGGTGAGTCTCGATTGGTGAGTTGACAGTACCCTAATCGATGGTAAAATGCGTCTACCACATTTCTCCATGATTGTTTTATTTATTTAAGGCCTTCCAGACTACATAAAATCATAAGTGGTACATATGGTTGAACTCTTATTAAATAGGAGAATCCAATAATGACTGAATATACAGGGTGATGAATTTGAAAAACTAAAGTGACTAATAATATAAGAGAAACGGCAAATCTGACAACATTGCAAATAACAAATCTTGAATTTCCGTATCCCAAAATAGGTGTACCCCAAATTTTGTACAATAAAGATTAGCAATTTACGAAATAATTGGCCACTCCGTATAAAGTGCCTACGATGCATATATTCTATGGTAGATGTCTGATATATTTTTGTTACATTTGCATTTGTTTTGATGCGTCTATTTTGGTTTCCTCCAAGCCTAGCTTACAGATGTTCATCTAAACTTTCCATCACCTTTCAAGTTGGTTTTGAAGCATATACGTAGTGGCCCAAAAGTATGGAAACGGCCAATTATCTCGTAAATTGCTAGTCCTAATATTACAAAATTTAGGGTGCACCTATAAGGGGATACGGAGATTCCAGGTTTTATATTTGCAATGTTGCCAGATTTGCCGTTTCTCTTATATTATTAGTCACTTTGGTTTTTCAAATTCATCACCCTGTATATTCAGCCATTATTGGAATCTCCTATTCAAAACTAGTTTAACCATATGTAACACTTATGATTTTATGTAGTGTGGAACGTCTTAAATAAATAAAACCATCATGGAGAAATGTGGTAGACGCATTCTACCATCGAATAAGGTACTGTCAACTCACAAATCAAGCACATTTTGAACACTTGATAAAGTAACCATTATGTTAAAAATGTAATAATCTTTCAATTTTTACGTTTTAATGTAGTTGAAAATAGTTTGTATTAAAAAATTCATTGCGACAATTAGGCGTTGCCAGACTTACTTCATTTATTTAAGACCTTCCAGACTACATAAAATCATAAGTGTTACATATGGTTGAACTCGTATTGAATAGGAGATTCCAATAATGATTGAATATACAGGGTGATGAATTTGAAAAACCAAAGTGACTAATAATTTAAGAGAAATGGCAAATCTGGCAACATTGCAAATATCACTTTTAAAATCACCGTATCCCAAAATAGGTGTACCCCAAATTTTGTACAATTAGTACCAGCAATTTACGAGATAATGGGCCATTTCCAGACTTTTGGGCCACTCTATATAAATAGCTGTCGGTTTTATTTGATGACGTGACTAGTCACTAAACTTTTTGGATCGGAGTTTAAGGTGGGGGACCCAAGTGAAAGAATTCCAGATTTTGTTTTCGCAAAGAAACTTTGATATTTTGCCATTCTCCAAACCGTCTTGCAAATATTTTCCCATCTTTTTACCATTTCTTCGTTGATTGGTTTTCCGAGAGAAATGTTGCTATTAGGATCCGCTCCCAGAATATCCTGATACTGAATTTGATCCTTACTATTCGAACGTCTGTTTTGATGAAGATGACGAGTTTAATGTATATACCACTTAGATTCCAATTCTGAATCAACTTAAATTTATATTTAATCAATGGCTAATTCATGTGCACTTAAAGGGGCATTTTTTTAAAGAGCAGGATTTACCCCTACAGTAATATAATAAATGAGCTTTGTGTACCATTTTTGAGTCCTTGCATTTTATAAGCATAAGACCAGATTTACCAGATATTTATTAGTCTATAATGTATATAGTACCTACATTCTGATTTCAAAATTTTTTGAAGTTTACACTTTTAGTAGCATTCTTTGCATTGCGGTTAGCCGGGCTAGCATCTTATAAGTATAAGATCAGATTTAACACATAAAGCAGTCTCCTTTGTACATTTGTTTGTTTATAATGCAGAATTTGCATATGAAATATTATCTTTTGTGGTCAAAGTTTTGCGGAATTTATAAGATAAGAGTTAATACATAAAGTAGCCTTCTTTATACATTTATTTTGCAATATTATTCAGAATTTAAACATTAAAATTTACACATTAAGTAGCATTTTTCGCGGTGCAGTTAGCCAAGTTTGCAGTTCATAAGTAAAAGATTAGAGTGAACACACAAAATAGCATTCTCTGTATATTTATTTGGCTTGAATGCAGAATTTACACATAAAATAGTATCTTTTCGACCAAAGTTTTACAAACTTTACTCATTAAGAGGCATTTTTCGCCTTACAATTAGCAAAGTTTGCAGTTTAAAAATATAAGATCATTGTAAATACATAAAGTAGCTTTCTCTGTAGATTTATTTGGCTTAAATGCAGAACTTATAAATAAAATAGTAACTTCTCAACCAAAGTTTTACAATATCTACACATTAAGTAGTATTTTTTGAGTTGCAGTTAGCCGAGTTTGTAGTTTATAAGTATAAGATCTAAGTTTACACATAAAGTAGCCTTCTCTGTACATTTATTTGGCTTGAATGCAGAATTCACACATTAAATAGTATCTTCTCGACCAAAGTTTTACAAAATTTACACATTAGGCAGTATTTTTCGAGTTGCAGTTAGCCGAGTTTGTAGTTTATAAGTATAAGATCAGAGTGATCATCTAAGGTAGCCTTCTCTGTACATTTATTTGGCTTAAATAATTTACACATAAAATACTATCTTATCGACCAAAATTTTACAAAATGTACACATTTAGTAGCATTTTTCGCATTGCAGTTAGCTGGGCTTGCATAATGTAAAAATTAGATCAAAGTTAACACATAAATTAGCTTCCTCTGTACAGTTATTTGTTATTTGCAGAATTTACACATAAAGTAGTATCTTCCGCCGCAAAGGTTTTGCGAAATTTGCACATAAAGTCGCATTTTTCGCTCTGCATAAGGCTTGTATGAATAATGTATCTTCTGCATATTTATATGTCGTCTAAATTCGGAAATTTACAGTAAAGCAGTATCTTCTGCAAGCTAAAATTCAATTAAATTATGAAGAAAACCATTCTCAAACCTGTAATAGTATAAGATCAGTGTTAACACATAAAATAGCCTTATCTGTATATGTCTTTGTCTATAATGCAGAATTTACACATAAAGTAGTATCCCTTATCATCAAAGTTTTCCGAAATTTGCACATTAAGTAGCATTTTTCTTTTTGCAGACGGATTTTCTGAATGACTACACCGTTAACACATGAAGTAGTCTCTCCTGTATATTTATTTGTCGTCTAAATGTAGAAATTTACACATAAAGTAGTATCTTCTGCAAGCTAAAAATCAGTTAAATAAAAAGAAAAACATTATTTTCCTACCTGTGGTCTAAATTCCTTCATTTCTTTTTAATTTATCGTATTTCTGTGACGACTTTCGTTTTCGATAGTTTTTATCCATGTTTGTATAATTGCTGAAATGTGGTCCGGTTTAAACGATGTGAATCACGCGACATAACAATTGGTAATGAGTAATCTAGGCGGGCAGCGATAGATAATAACGTAAGATTTTTAATCTGAACATGTGGGTCAGCGGCGTAACATAGGTATACTACATAGTTATCTTTATTTCCACTAACAAGGATGTGAAGCATAATTAATATATACCTCTAAATAATAATTACATGTAGGAATTTTATTAGATTTGGGAGATTTTTAAATTATATTGGGGTTATTGTTTTAATAATAAGAAATACTTAAATATTAAATTATTTTATTTCAATTACAATGTTTTCGTCAGAGTATCTGATACAAAAAAATATATATTTTAGAATATGAAACTTAATGTCCACATAATCCACTATACATTTTCGTAACTTTAGTTTTGCATTCCGAAGCTGTCTCACCCGTATCATAGCCTTGAACATATTTCTCCAAAATAATACTTGGAGCAAAATTACAAGCAAATAGATAAACATATCTTCCTTCCTCATTTTGCCAGGAAGACAAACCACAACCAACATATTGGGTATCGGCACTTATCATTCGGTAAAAATTAAATAGATCAGCATAGTCTCTAAAGAAAAAAATAAATATTACGAGCAACATATTTAACTAGAAAGCAGACAGAAGTTAAACAGTACTTTCGCAACTCTCCCACTTTATATAAATTATTTGACAGTTTAATAATAATTTCGCGTATTCATCAAAATAGTATAAAACATTATAACTAGCTGTTGAAATTTTGAAGAATTATAAACTGGGATTTTATAATACTTTTTTAAATGCCTATTTCTAGCCTATAAATACAGTTGTTAGATTCCACCGGTAATAGTTTGAAAATTAATGGTATTATTTATTCTATTGTACGACACTGGGAAAACACGTTGAAACTATTGAAGTCGTCAGATATATACTAACTCTCCAACTACCAAAGTAATGTTCAACTTTTGCCTACAAATACAATACTAGATATCGTAAGCTAGTCACAAAATGGACAAAATCAGAAGGACTTAATATTAGTCCGACGAATCTATCATGATTCAATTTACCCACAGGAGTAGCTTATTACAAAGTTAGAAGTGACTTGAATCTGACCTCGAAGCGGCAACTGAAAACAACATCTAAAAAAGTCAAACCATCACGCAAGACAAAATTTTGTGATTAAACCAGGCAAGGCAAATTGGTTATACAGGGTGTTTCAAAAAGGTATGTCATAAGTTCTTCCTTAGATAGATTACCAAAAAATAATTGGATTTGGCTATATTTACCTATATTAAAAAACTGGCTCCCAACAAAGTTACAGGGCGTTAAACTAACATTCAGAAAATCGGTTTTTTTTTTTTTTGTAAAAAGTTTGCTGTTGCGATTTTTCTTTGAAATTTTTGCCAGTACTGTTGATTTGAATGCCCACTATTCTAAGAAGAAAAAAAATTTAAAGCGACCCTTTTAAAAAAAGTTGGGGGTTGGGTACCTTTTAACCTCCCCGTATTTTTTTTTGACATTAAGAAACTTGCTTTATCGATCTTAAAATCAAAAATAACTATGAATTTGTAATTTTTACTTTCCTATCTGTATACAGATATAAGGAAAGTATAGAAATCATGATTTTTTCGACCTCGAGTTTTCGATGGATTTTTACGTTTTGAGGTCCCCTGAATCCGTTTTGACTATTTTCGCGATGATGTCTCTGTGTGTGTGTGTGTGTGTGTGTGTGTGTGTGTGTGTGTGTGTGTGTGTGTGTGTGTGTGTGTGTGTGTGTGTGTGTGTGTGTGTGTGTGTGTGTGTGTGTGTGTGTGTGTGTGTGTGTGTGTGTGTGTGTGTGTGTGTGTGTGTGTGTGTGTGTGTGTGTGTGTGTGTGTGTGTGTGTGTGTGTGTGTGTGTGTGTGTGTGTGTGTGTGTGTGTGTGTGTGTGTGTGTGTGTGTGTGTGTGTGTGTGTGTGTGTGTGTGTGTGTGTGTGTGTGTGTGTGTGTGTGTGTGTGTGTGTGTGTGTGTGTGTGTGTGTGTGTGTGTGTGTGTGTGTGTGTGTGTGTGTGTGTGTGTGTGTGTGTGTGTGTGTGTGTGTGTGTGTGTGTGTGTGTGTGTGTGTGTGTGTGTGTGTGTGTGTGTGTGTGTGTGTGTGTGTGTGTGTGTGTGTGTGTGTGTGTGTGTGTGTGTGTGTGTGTGTGTGTGTGTGTGTGTGTGTGTGTGTGTGTGTGTGTGTGTGTGTGTGTGTGTGTGTGTGTGTGTGTGTGTGTGTGTGTGTGTGTGTGTGTGTGTGTGTGTGTGTGTGTGTGTGTGTGTGTGTGTGTGTGTGTGTGTGTGTGTGTGTGTGTGTGTGTGTGTGTGTGTGTGTGTGTGTGTGTGTGTGTGTGTGTGTGTGTGTGTGTGTGTGTGTGTGTGTGTGTGTGTGTGTGTGTGTGTGTGTGTGTGTGTGTGTGTGTGTGTGTGTGTGTGTGTGTGTGTGTGTGTGTGTGTGTGTGTGTGTGTGTGTGTGTGTGTGTGTGTGTGTGTGTGTGTGTGTGTGTGTGTGTGTGTGTGTGTGTGTGTGTGTGTGTGTGTGTGTGTGTGTGTGTGTGTGTGTGTGTGTGTGTGTGTGTGTGTGTGTGTGTGTGTGTGTGTGTGTGTGTGTGTGTGTGTGTGTGTGTGTGTGTGTGTGTGTGTGTGTGTGTGTGTGTGTGTGTGTGTGTGTGTGTGTGTGTGTGTGTGTGTGTGTGTGTGTGTGTGTGTGTGTGTGTGTGTGTGTGCGTGCGCTCATCCTTAGGAGGACATGCATCGACCTATAGCTAACCTTGCACGGACGTTCATGAATTGTGGGGACATGTTCGTGTCCGCTTAAGGTTTTTCATATTGCAATCGACTCGTCTCGTCAAGCTGATTCGAACTGTACCTAGTTTATCGTAAAGTCTCCATAGAACCGGTAATTGTAAGTGTTAAATTAGGTGTTAAAGAACCGTTCTCTTAGAATCACTAGGAGGCCACTATCTATCTTTGCTTAGTGCTGCCATCTATAACGCTACGTCGTATATTTTTAAACCACCTTCTGGGGACATACACTCCAAAATATTAAATCATTCTATAAATAGCTTTGCTTTAGACAAGGTAAATAACTTTGTTCATAAGGTTTTTAAGAAAATGGATTAAATAAATTGAGTTCGACTAGTTAGTTGCATTTGTATAGTAATATCATTTTCAAGTGGCCTCCGCATTGTATAGGATATGACTGTTTACTGCATCCAAGAAGTTTCGCGAGTTGGTGACAGTTGAGCGAAATCCTCCCAAGGTGCTTTAGCGCTAAAAAATTCAATAAGGATAATTTTTAATAGAGTGACAAAGTTGGTTTCCTTAAGAGTTAAGAAAAAAATATATATAGACCAATGGAAAAAGTATTTAAGTATATCTTGAGAAACAGACACCATATTACCGTGTGCCACAGCTGGATGGTACACCCGACTTTTTTCCACATTTTTTTAAATAGAATTTTCAAATTTGGGACATCAATTGTACACAGTACATACCAATTTTTCACGTAAAAAGTAATTTTTTTCAACTTCCGGTTTTACCAGAAATGTTCAGCCTTTGATTTTTAAATGGGACACCGTGTATAATATAACATTTTAAAAATCTTCCCGACGAGCGGATTACAGTGATGTATCACACTTGATACAGGGTGATGAATAATTTCGTTTTTTTTATCACCCTGTATCAAATATTTTTATATGCTACTGTATACATCTCAACAAGTTAGGATCGAGACATGTAAGCCGTTTTTCTCGATTCTCAACCGTTTGGCTACTGCAGCAATCCAAATTCAGAAAAATGTGATTTTTAGGTGGCTGTAGATTATTTACTGGACATAATAGACATCAAGCGTGATACATCATTGAAATCCGTTCGTCGAGAATATTTCAAAACTGTAATACTATACAGGTGCCCCATATAGAAATCATAGGCTGATGTCATTCCGGTTAAACGGGAAGTTGAAAAAAATTAGTTTTAATGTGAAAAAATTAGTATTTACTGTGTATAATTGACGTCCCGAATTTTAAAATTCTTTTTCAAAAAATGTGGAAAAAAGTGGGGTGTACCATCCAGCTGTGGCAAATGATATTTTGCAAGAGAATTAAATGTTTACCAAAACAATACATTAATTTTTTAATTTATGGAAACAATGTATTGCAATATTTTAAAAAGTTGGTTATGAATTTATATTTTTATGTGCTTCAACATCAGCAAAAAACTTTGTAATGTGGTTTGTTACAGCTTGCTAAAGACCGTAATAAAAGTCGAAACGTCTTTTTATTATCAGGAGTTTTATTTTGTCCTAAACCCGAAAACTTGCCACCACTTGATTCTTTACCTACGAATATATCGAGAGGTAAGAGTGAAAATCCGATAAGTAAGAAAAACTAGTTATTGGTATATCGACGTATAAAAATTTTGGTAGTTTTTAAGATCACACACAAATTTGACTGGATCAATCAAAAGAGCACCTAAAATAGTATTGGCTGATATAAAAAAAATCTGGTTATATTCAACCGAGAACCAAAGTAATATTGATATGATCTCCACCAAAAATTTGGAGAATATTTGAGAACCAAAATAAACAAGAATCGGCATCACAATAAAATATTTGAGTCCCAAAAACGCAGGCATGAAAAATTATACAATCAAGCACTATAACTAAAACAAGAAGACAACTTCTATTGCATTCTGGAAGGGTGTCATGTACACAGGTTGACAACCTGGTCTTATTTTTTTGGTGCTCACATATTATTCCCGATCATTATTTTGGGATTTGTATAGTATATTTGTTGTGAACTTTAATTCTTAGGAAACAATATTTTATTTGGGTTTTCATTTAATTTAACTTTCAGCTTATAGACTTTTATTGGATATCATTTTGGAGATTATTTAATATTTTTGGTGTTGATGTATTACTTTAGGTACGGCTTTATTTTTTATCCCAACTTTGTTAACATTTCAGGTGCTCATAAATTCTATTTCTGGTTGAGATTTTTTGATGCTCGTTAATTACTTTTGGTGGCCAAATATTATTTTGAAGACATAGTATAAAACTTGGTCACTTAATGTTGTGGCTCAATAATTTTGTTGGTGCTCATTTAAAATATAACCAAAAAAATCATACCTCTCTGAAAACACTATCTTTACACGTCTATTTAGCGTACCGAAAATGGGTTTTTCCCATGCGGTAAATGACGTCATTATTTACTTTTGGTAGCAACCACAGAATACTTTTACAGAAGCGAAGGCACGTCAATTTTTGGGGTCCAAAATTTTTTGCGCATGATCAGGGCCGCCATTTTATAACCGGCAAAACTGTCATGTCACGAGTGTTGTTTTGATGTGTCAGGATCAGTCATTTATAATTTATGATTTTTTTTTTATCGAATTTAAGTGTATTTTAGTGTTTTCCTTTGTATATTTTTTAACAATTATTGAGTAAATCTGTGTTTAGTGCTTTCCTTTGTCTATTTTATGAACATTGTTCAGTAAACATGTTTTTAATGGAAGACTTTTTGTGGTATGTTCTGAGCTATTTACATATTTTTATTTATTTTATTAAAGCAAAATAATTTTTTAGTGAACTGATGGAATCTAAAAGAAAGAGATGTGTTTATCGCCCATGTCTACCTCGAACGGATTCGTATACTAGTTATTTTTTATTTCCCAAAGTTTCAGAAAGGTATGCAAAATAAATTATGCAATTTAAATGACCATGGAGCAGAACCCATCGAGAACGGCTTCGAGTAAAATGAGTAAAACGAGGTACTTTTCAAATGCAGCAATGTTAACTGTATGTTATTTATTTGGCTATTTAATCAAAACAATTATTTTATTATCATTTTTAAATCAAATTATATTTATCTACCTATGACAATGTATTTTGTATTTTTTTTGGTTTCCCATGTTGTTAAGAGCATGTACTCGAGAAGACTTGATTAATATAACCAGTGAATAATTACATAAAAGCTACCAGTTGTGTAAAAAACATTTCCAGCCCAGTAGTTTTTCATTTGGATCAACTCGGAAATGTTTATTTGAAAATGTATGTTTGACAATATTCTGACACACACCCACAACAAATGAAATAATTGATCATTCTGAATGAATCTGTACCCTACTAAATCCCACGACGATTTTCTCAGTACACCAGGTATTAAAAATAATATAAAAGTGTTGTTTTTATGTATTTTTTTAATTTAAATATTTTTTTTTAGGTCCCAGCAAAAGAATAACTAACTTTGAAGATTGAAGAGATATTGTTGTTTCTATTTTGATAATGCATGTGCCAGTCCCAAAAATATCCTTCGGTTGGGCCACAATTTTTAAACCAACCATTTGCAGATTAGTTAAATCTCAAGCGGAATTTAAAAACAAAAAGCCTCTAGCTAGAAGACATTCCAATGAATACAAGCAGTTTGTGCTTACCTTGTATTTTTTAAGACCTAGGGCATATTCCTTTGTCTAAAATTTTGTGCCTTTTGATGTGTAGGTATTTTTCATATTGATATTTTTATTAATCTGATTTTTGTAATATGTGTTTTTCGTATTTTGGTTTATTAAAATTAATAGTCAGTATGGGTACGTGTTTTATTTATAACAACCTTTTTCCTACAGTACTTTTCTTCAAATCTCAATTTAATTCATAGTTCTAATAATTATGCATCTAAAAATGCAAATTTATGTATACAACAAATTCATATGATTTATAAACAAATCCTAAGTCGTCCGGATTTATGAAATACAGCTACGAGGATGTGCCATAATATAAGTTTTCCAAAATAAAGTCCTAAGATGTATCATTGATGCACCCTGGCTCTATCTAAACGATTATCTTCATACAGACAAATAAGAAAAAGAGGTTACTGCAAAACATGAGGGTCGACTCCACTCCCACGTTAATGAAGTGCTGCAATTACTGGACAACTCTGCACAAAAGACTCAAAAGAAAAGCCATTTGAGCTAGTGCTAGTGTAAAACAGTGTAATAAATCGATACGCCAATTATTGGTGATGCTTTTCTACCAACGACTACTAGATTAATTTTGTTTACAAAAATGGAATTGTAAAAATCACAGATTTGTCCACCGAGTTGTCAAATTATTATAAGAGTATGGCAAAAGTCTTAATACAAGGATTGTTTATGGTATTTCAAAGGCTTTCAAAATGACAGTTCGGAAGTATTTGCATTTTTAATGCCAGTTATTATTAGTTTAATCTATTTTTCTAGATCCAACTATCACAGTTGAAGGTGTTTTTCAGGAAAGTATACAATTAATTAATACATCAATAATTTGTAATAGAATCCTTCTGTTAAAGAATTAATGTTATCTAAAAAAAACTGATGAATTAAGTACAACGAGCATTCGGTCTGGTTCCTCAAGTAAAAACTCTTTTTTAATATAGCGATCAGTACAATTTACTTCAAAATAAATTATCGTGAAGCCTTATTTTTTCTAATTATATCACTAACCTTCAATTCAGAGAAGAAATAGTGGATGTTGCTAAATAAGTTTGTTACATATATTTAAATCCTTTTCTCAGTGTATTATCCGAATTTATAAGAATCTTGGTAATTTTTACCAGTGTAACAAACGGCAAGAACGTCAACTGTCAGCGAGTGTCACTTTAAATTTTGGCCACCCCGACATCAAACGTGCCGACGCAAGCCTTCATTTCTGTAATAGTGATTATTCTGTGGTAGCAACACTAAACAATGTTTGTATCACTCCTTAGCATCGCGTTAGCAACAGCAAACAACGCCTATATTATTATGACAGTTTTCAGTTTATTAAATTCTTATTAATATAGCAGCAAAAATACTTTTGCCTTGCTTTTGTTTTCAGAGAGGTATAATGAAAAGTATCGTTCATTACACGTCCATAAATGCATTTTCCGTGCTTGCATGACCTTCCATGAACGGCTTCGCCTCACACGGGAAATTGTCATGCGCGCACGAGAAACGCATATTTTCTGGATTCGCAATCGTAATGAAATCAAGAGCGTAATTTTAGCATTTTAACTGAGGTGGCAAGGTCTGCCGGGGGCTCCGGAATACCTTCAGGTAAAAGGTGGGTCCATGGGTCCACCCCGTAATTTTTATTTAAATTTTGGCGTTAAAATGATGCATTTTTAAAACTTTACATACTATACCAGCATATAAATGTTAAATAATTTAAACTCATTGTTCTGTTTATTATTGACGTGCCTTGTTATATTACAATGTTTTATTTTTAGTCACGTTGCATTACATATTACAGGGTTTCTGAGACAAGTTAAATAACGAATGAAGATTGTGACATGTTTATAAACTGTAATTTTTCACTTGTTCGCAAATAACTGATATGTTTACTGCCGATTTTTTGGGTAGCAAAAAGAAGGTTTTGGGAATGTTTCTCTCTGTCAGCCTCTTCAACAAATTGTTACTAAATTCAGTCGGAAATAAAATTATTTATGGATCATGGGAAATATTAAGTCTCAAAAATCTCAAGCAATTGCAAATAAACTTTTCCCTTGGACACTTATAATTCCCTTAATGCATAAATAACTATAACACACCTAATCTAACTATTACACACCTAATGTGGACATAAAATAGGAATCCGTGTGTTCTGTAAACAAAATGCGACCTACCTTATAAGGACAAATGAGCAAATCTAATAGAAAGAGTAAGTAAATAAGCAAAAGAGAGTAAAACAAAAGACGTTACTGATTTTCGATTTTAAATGATGATTTTGTCTATTAATACTCAGTGTAAGATATTAAATTGACAAATATATCTTGGAAGTTCTTCACTTCTGAACTGTCTTCTAAATAAAAAAAAAAATATTGTGAACTTTATTATTATTATCTATAATGTCACTCCTGAAGATACAAACCTTGATTTGCAAAACAATTATCGAGTTTTGAGTTTTTGAGTGTTTTTATAGATAAGTATTAGTCTAAATACAGTGAAATTTTTACATTTTACTTTAGAATTTTATTATATTATTAAAACTGTGTATACATGTAAGAATAGAAATGCTTTGTGCAGACAGACCGCCTAAGGAAACTAGTAATGAGGTGTATAAAAGTCTAAAAATAGAATAAGTGTATGTCCCCGTGAGGATGGTTACAGACAAAAATAGCGATACACCGCATTGTATGGACTAATAGAATAAGTGTATGTCCCCGTAAGGATGGTTACAGAAAAAAATAGCGATACACTCCATTGTATGGACTGTCCGCATAATTTTCAATCCTTTAGAAATATATGAAGATACGAGTGTATCGAAATTTTAGTTATATTCTCTGATTGAGCAAAAAAAACTGAAAAGGGTTTAATCCTCAGCAAAATTGACCCCCTAATTCACACAGCAGTCATGTGTCCTCTTAAGGATTGCGGGACCGGTATGTGTGTGTGTGTGTGTGTGTGTGTGTGTGTGTGTGTGTGTGTGTGTGTGTGTGTGTGTGTGTGTGTGTGCGTGCGTGTGTGCGTGCGTGTGTGCGTGCGTGCGTGCGTGTGTGTGTGTGTGTGTGTGTGTGTGTGTGTGTGTGTATGTGTGTGTATGTGTGTGTGTGTGTGTGTGTGCGTGCGTGCGTGCGTGCGTGCGTGCGTGCGTGCGTGCGTGCGTGCGTGCGTGCGTGCGTGCGTGCGTGCGTGGGTGCGTGCGTGCGTGCGTGCGTGCGTGCGTGCGTGCGTGCGTGCGTGCGTGCGTGCGTGTGTGGGTGCGTGCGTGCGTGCGTGCGTGCGTGCGTGCGTGCGTGCGTGTGTGTGTGTGTGTGTGTGTGTGTGTGTGTGTGTGTGTGTGTGTGTGTGTGTGTGTGTGGTGTGTGGTGTGTGTGGTGTGTGTGTGTGTGTGGTGTGTGTGTGTGTGTGTGTGTGTGTGTGTGTGTGTGTGTGTGTGTGTGTGTGTGTGTATGTAGGTCGCATAACTCATGAACCGATACACAAAAAAACACCAAATTTTAAACTTAAGCTTTATTCCACCGTCTCATGAACTGATTAGATTTTGGGTAGAGTCGGAACATCTGGGGGGGTACTTTATAAAAGGACATTTTTTACACCAATCCGCTACATCCCGTCGGCAATTGACCCAATAAAATCTTTCCCGAACTCGTGCCAGTGTCCTCTTAGTATCAAAGTATCCTCCTGAACGGCTGCTCTGAAGCTCTTCCAATACTTTTCTCACCTGTGACCTCGGCAGTATCACTTGGCGGACTACATTTACTCCATCGGGGTTGTCCGACTTCCGGTGCAATAGGCCATCGTGAAGATACAGGGAATCCCACTGGGTCCAGTAGCCTTTTATAGTTCTACTGTATTTTACCATACCAGCATTGTTTCTTAAACGGGGTTGCCCAAAGAGAATGTCTGCGTTGCTATGGAGACCTCCTCGATGCTTTACTGGTTATTGTTAGAAAGCCGGCTCGGTGTGGGTGATTGGTTTCTACGGGACGAATAGCTGCTGTAATTAGTTCTTGTTGGTCTTAGTGATGGGCTTGGAAAGATTGATCTATATGATTTTCCGGTCTCATTCGCTGATTTTCGATTTATAGAATGAGCCATGCTTCTACAGGTTCTTTAAAGGTATCTGATTCTTCCGTAATTAAAGCATCTCCTGCTTCCATTTTGGCTGTTTCGTTGCATATTTCGTAGGATATTTAGGATTTGGGGAATAGCATTAGTATTGGCCTCCTTACTTTCCTGGAATTTAATTTCTCTCGCTTTTGCGCGAGAAGATCTGGATAAATTTGTACCGCTTCATATTCCCAAGCTGCAATCAGTTTCTCCCTCAGCGTCTTGTGATGTTGTAGACGAATGACTTGCTGCATTTCCACATCTTGTAGTCCATCAATGAATGCTTGTATTCCGAGTTGTTCTTGGAAATCTTTCGGTACCCGTGGATAGGCCAAATGAATCAATTTTCTTATATCGGCCTCTAATTCCTGTAGACTCTCGGTATGTTTCTGACTACAAAATGTTACTCATCGCCCTACAGTGTGCTGCAGTCGTTATAAGTAAAAGTGCAAGTAAAAGAATATAGAATAGTTCCAGAAATATCATTACCCGTCAAGAATATTCTAGATGACAGTTCGAGACGGTTCAAAAAGGGTTAGGCAAGCTATATAAGGATGATACTGACGTCAGTTTTCAGTTTTATGATATACGTTACTTGTTTATGTTATCAGTTGTATAATTGTTGTTAAAGTTGAGTTGAAATAAATTGTGATACCAAAAGCCTGTGTAACATTGGTGACAGCGGTGAGATATAAAGTAAAAGTTCATGGTAAATACTAGATCCACTAAATACGAAGCAGGCATAGATACTTCAGGCCCACCAGCATGGTTTTTGAAGATTTAAGAGGAGAGAGTAAGGCGAGAGAAGGAAAAGGAAAGGCGAGAAGAGAAGAAGGAAAAGCGTAGAAAGAAAGAAGAGAAGGAAAAGGAAAGGCGTAGGAAGGAAGAGAAGGAGGAAAAAGAAAGGCGAGAAGAGGAGAGGGAAAGGCGTAGGAAGGAAGAAGAGGAGGAAAGAGAAAGGCGAGAAGAGGAGAAGGAGAGACGCAGGATGGATGAAGAAAAAGAGAAGGACGAGAGGCGTAGAAAAGCTGAGGTTGAAATTATGAACGGTTTGCTACAAATCCATGAAACCTTCAAGCAAGAGGTAAGTCAGATTAAAATTCGAATAGATCTGTTAGAGCAACAACAAGAAAGATAATTTACAGAAACAGCAAGAGAATTTGAAAACTAATTTAGAACAACAAGAACACGCTAGAGTAGAGTTAGAAAAAAAACTTACAGCCAAGCTGCAGTAAACAACATTGAAGCTGCAAATACTAACACCTCGTCTTTATACATAACCGAACCAAGCCACATTTGAATCCCAGTTTCACAAAACTATACTAGCAAGATCCTTAAACCACCCAGGTTTGACGGTCAGACAACATGGGAATCATATCGATTCCAATTTAAAGCTGCAGCTAGAGCCAATGGCTGGACCGAGAAGGAGATGGCGGCTTCATTGATAGTGTCACTGCGAGGTCAGGCAGCAACCGTTTTACAGTTACTTCCTCAAGAAGAACCCAGTTATTCATCACTCGTCCAAGCTTTGGTTGCGTAACAATATAAAGTAAACGGAAAGAAAAAATGTCAAGAAGAAATAAGTGCACATTAGTCAGAATTGGTTTTACCAAAATGTGTTTTATATCAATAAATTTTGAATTACTGTTATTTTATTGAATTTATTTTTTATTTATTTATAATGGTTCTGAACTACGTTGTATTTTAAGTACATATAGAAGTTTATGGTCTCAGATAAACAACAAACTAATGTATAAGAATAAAAAAAAGGAACATGCAAATGCATACGATTTCCTCAAATTTTTAATAATATTAATAGTCGAATTTCGACCAATAGACGAACACTAGCACAAATGAGTCTTTAAATCAGTAAAAATGATACATTTTTTAATGGTTTTTATTAATCGTGGATATACAGGGTGTTTCAAAAAGATTGGTCATAAATTATACCACATATTCTTGGGTTAAAAGTAGGTCGAGTAAACCGTACTTACCTATATACAAAAGTGCACCCAAAAATAGAGTATAAGATAAAAATTTAAATAAATTTTTTAACGTTCTTTTTAAACTGTTTCACATTTTTTCATGAAATTTTATATGACGTGTTGGAATACCATGACTAACAACATTGAGGTAGAGGCAATATATTTTTTTTTATTTTGTAGGATTTTGGAGAGTGTCACCACCCTTTTCTCTTCTCAACTTCTTTGTAATATAAAATTTTACTAAAAATCATCTATTTGGAAACTTTTTTGTCTTATAGTATTTGTTTGTAAAATGTTTAATTTAGACGATACAGCCACTTAAAATTACATCTTAAAAATATTCAATGTAAATTATATGTATGCAAAAATATCAAAATTCGATTTTCATTGTAAAAACTATTATGTAAGTGTATACAGGAGGAAAATGTAATTTTAAACACCTGTTAAATTAATTTTTTTTATTTTGATGACATAGTTTGTAATTAAAAAATAAACTTGATTTTGATATTTTTCATACGTAGAATTTCCATTGAATATTTTTAAGTAGTCATTTTAAATGGCTGTATCGTCTAAACTAAATTTTTTACAAACAAATACTGAAAAACAAAAAAGTTTCCAAATGGATGTTGCAATCCAGTGTAAATTTTATACTACAAAAAAGTTGAGTGAAAAATAGAGCGGTGATCCCCTCCAAAAACCTATAAAAATCAAGGAAAAACTATTGCCTTTTCCTCAGTATTATTAGTCATGGTATTCTAACAAGTCATATAAAATTTTATGAAAAAATGCCAAACGGTTTAAGAGCAACGTTAAAAAAATTCATTTAAATTTTTATCTTATAACTATTTTTGGGTGCTATTTTGTATATACGGTTTAATCGACCTATCTTTGACCCAAGAATATGTGGTATAATTTATGACCAATCTTTTTGAAACACCCTGTATATTTTTGTGAAATGTTAAGGGGAAAAAAGTGTTTCTCTTTAACGATGTAGGTACTCAAAAAATATTTCTGAATATGTTCTGGAACACTCATCTAATTGTGATTGTGATTATGTGATATAGAATGGAAATGATCACCACCACGAAGTGCTATTAAATGAGAGGGAAGAAATTAAAGATAGGAATAATGATGCAACCCTT
>OV651817.1:43256243-43304867 GCA_927349885.1 Psylliodes chrysocephalus
GGCTGACATCACTAGGCTAAGAAGCAGTGAATGCACTTTTGAGGAAATCCTGAATCTCCGAAGTCCACTGGAACGCAGCTAAGTAGTAGCAATACAAGATATACCACTTTATTATTGATTTTCATATATTTTTCGTACTCATAACCATAACCCATAATGCTTAGAGAAAACTAAGATTGTTCTTTTTATTAAATAGGAAGTAGTCTTCAATAACCTACAAAATATATATAATCCATATAAAACATAGATTTGCTATCTAAATTATTAACTGGCTTTTTAAATATAATATAGGTTTACTTACTTTGTATGGCCCAAAATATTAGTTGTGAATCTTCACGTATAGTATGCATACCACACAGAAGACCGGGGCTTGATTTTATTGTAAACAATATATTATTCTATAATATTAATTGTAAATATCTTATAAACAACAAACTCCATCTATTTGCTGCAGATAATAAAATACTGTAGAGAGACAACCCTCTTGTTTAATTAAAAATATAAATTTGAGTGCCAGAACCACTTCACAGAAAACCCTGGAATCGGGAGATAATTTAACCAACAAGGTTAAATCCCCCTTTTAAAGTAACAACCTGAATATTATTATTTTCGCAAGCAGAGATTTTCATAAAGAATAACTTTTTTTCGTAAAACTTTTTCAGACATACTGTACAGTGTGTCTACCTAAGTTGAAATCATATGGAAAACTTTTTTATTAATAATTTTAGGAAAAAACTTAATTTTCGCAGAAAGTTGTGCATGATCAAACCTTAAATACAAACATCTAATACTAAATTTTATCCGTCGTATACGAGGTGTGTTTAAAATAAAGGTGCTTTATTCTCAAGCAAATTTTCTATTTTTTAACGAAACCCGTATACGACTAAAAAATGTGATATCTGATGATTTTATTTTACGTTTTAGGTAATACAAAACTTTTTATTGGGAATAATTTTGTGCCTAACATTTTTTATAAACTCATCCGCTTATATTACATGTCGTATATATACTATATCGTACATGTAGATATCTTTTTTCCCAAAGAAGGGGAAACGATGCACAATGTATAATTAAAATATACTTACAGAAAGTTAAAAAACTTGTATCTAACAAAGCAATGCTAACTGGCATTACACTTACTAAATACGGCGTAGAACATCCAAATGGAATAAAGCTCTATTATTATGCGTTTTTCTAAAAAAATCTTAAGATGTGTCAATTTCTAATTCTAAAATGACATGTTGCGACGTAAAAATGGCATCCCTAAATTTAATCCTCTTCAGATGACATCTTTAACCCCCTATATTCTCAAATTGGAAGTAGGGGCCTGTGATACTTCATTTGAAAGGTCATTTCATTAACTCTTTAAAGCTGCTATGGTTTTAAATTTTATTTATTTTTAAATTTTGTTGAAATCGATATTTCTGAATTTTCATCGGTAACATCCGAACAGTTTTAATATTTTTAGCTGTGCATTTAAAAGGTTTTTTGACCTACCAATCTCTCTGAATAACTGCACATAATTTGTCAAAGCATTGTAAAACCAATTGTAGCCAAATACTAACTAACTTTCAATTAAACAACAACGTATTATCGATGGCCAACGAATGTTTGGTAACCAAAAGACAATTATGTTAGTTTTCATTCATTGGCGCGGTCTGTACACAGCTTAACATAAACGTTCAGTTTAATTTCAAGGTAAATATATAATTAAGTGAAAGTGGCTAAAGTATCAAATAAACATTTAAATTTTGGAGCCAACAGGGAAGCATGGAATGGAGGCGTTTATATTCACGCAGAAATCACCTGCAATACATATGGCTCCAAAACCAATAAAAAAAAAATTGTCTCACTGAAACTAGGTAAACATGCGACAATATTTCAGGTGATAATAGCAACAATACACACTGTGCAAAAGAGGTATTAAGTATTTTCACATACTATGAAGCACTGTTTGGTATCCCTAAAACAGACTAACCTTACCCTAGGTGCCAGGCCACAGAGGGCACAAGGTCGAGAAGTAGCCTAAAAGTTGCTTCTGGGCTCAGCACTTATTTGTGGTGTTACAAAAACGCCATCAGATCATGCGCAAAGCAGCAGGTGTTCAATGAATCTCAGGAACGCCAAGTTAGAGGCAGGTCAGAAAATAAAAGCGCCATCGTCAAAACTGAGTAAAAATAGGAGAAGTACTAAAATACTTGTCCTATAAACATGGCATTGTAAGTTTTAAAAGACATAATATGTACAACTTCGCACTGGCAAAAGACACCTTTTTTCGATTATGTCACGAAGAGGAGGCAACTGCAGTATTGGGCTACTGCCATGATATATGAAGGATGCGATTCCATACACATATAGAAGCAAAACCAAGAAAAAAATTTTTTATATGTATTCAAAAGTATTTATTTTTTATTTCATAGTCACAACATATGCTTCTGAAAACACTTTTTCCATCTTCTAGTGTCGTCAAACAATTTTATGAACATGGTGGACAAAAACAAACAAAAATTAAAATTTTAAAATAGTTAAAGTCACATCTTTTTATTTTACAGCGTATGTAGGTGTATTCGGAATACTATAATTTGGTTTAACACGATATAGTAGCGAAACAAAAACATGTTTAGTTTTTATTTTTGTTTCCATACTATCTTGTTAAACCAAATTATAATATTTTGAATACACTTGCTGTGTAACAAAAAGATAAGCCTTTAACTGTTTTAATAAGTATTCTTTTTGTCCCCATGTTTTTAAAACTGCACCAGAAGAGGGAAAAAGTGTTTTCCAAAACATATTTTGAGCTTATCAAATAAATAAAATAAAAACTTATGACCAGATAAACTAAAACATATTTTATTTATCTAAAATTATAGTACGGTACTACGGTCAGGAAAGTATCCCTATTGAAGAAAAAATAGCTACACCGGAAAGCTACTACCTAGTTTATTCAGTCTAGTACAAAAGATCAAACTAGACAAAGTACCATGACCAATTATTAATAGTTAAGCATAAAATATCTGAGTAGTACGAGGTGGGCGAAAGGCCACCTGGTCCGCAATCCTAAATCTGAAACCACTCCAGCGTTGATCTAATTACTTGACAATAACACAAAAAATATTTTTGTTTCGTGTAAATAATCGGGCGGTTGTTGAATATTGGTATTGGCAACGCCGCAGGGTATGTAAACGTCGGTAAAATATACAAGACTAGTATATGATGGCATGGGAAGGCGGCAAATTGAAATGGCTTGTGATCGTTTATTGAACAGAATGTATAATTTAATTTTGTTTTTTTCTTACCCCTCTCAATGTGGATTAATTCATTGACATAAAATATGTCAAAAGTGACATCATTTGTTTTTATATTCTTAATATTTCTGGTTGGTCTGAGGTCGTCTTATAATTGACAGGGCTTGGGAACGACGCATAATACAGTATATATATATATATATATATATATATATATATATATATATATATATATATATATATATATATATATATATATTTACTTTAGCGCTTACACATTCCCATTTTGCTACATACTACCGACGTTCTCATTCCAAAACCTACGTTGTCAGTCCCACTTTCGGGCATGACAACGTTTTCCATGCTAGATGGGCTAGAAAGGGTCTATAGATCACAGGGATGAAATATTAGCTGGGCCTGAAAAGTCGCAAAAATGGTCATTTTTATACGGATTTAGTTCCGGGACCAAATGACTAGGTGGCGCTCGAGTTAGAAGTGTATATCGTATATATTTCGTTCCATTTTTACAACGTTTACAGGCCCGAAACTTGGCAACAGCGCGGTAGTTTCATGGAAACAGTTATTATGAAACAAGGCAAATATAAGAAATAAGCCGTGATGGGAAGGTTTAAATTCAATACGTATTTTCGTAATAATGTGTAGTGTTGGTATCGAAGATCTTAGCGGTATAAGTTTGGTATTTTTTGGATTCAGGTGTTTTGTTTGTTCGAATTCCAGGGCCAGAGTTTTTCTAATTATTATTCGTGTGATGTTTGGTGTAACAATATCAGTATAGTATTTCGTTTAAAAATAATTAATTGGATTATTTTAAAGAAAAACACTATGTTTTAAGTAACCTATTCATGATATTTAAAAAAATACATATACATATGCAAGTAAGAATTATTTTGTTAAATAACTCAAAAACATGGAATTCAGAAAGTATCGCTCAATCAGTGGCGTACAAAATTGACGTTTGACTTTTTCAGGTTTTATGAATTTATGAGAGCCAATAAATATACAGTATGTCTGAAAAAGTTGGCAACATATGAGAAACTTTTTTTTTGTGTTGTTACGAAAAAAAGTTATTCTTTATAAAAATTTCTGCATGGCCCGTAAAGTAAAACGCAAATGTCAGATGTCAATTTTTTAAACCGTATACGAGGTTTGTCAAAAAATATAATTTTGAACAAGAGTAAAGTACCTTTATTTTATACAATATCGAAAACTTTAATATTTATTATTTATTTCTCGAAAGCTTTTACTAGGCTGACTTTCGATAAGAGAAATGTCAGTCAGAACCGCCTAAATTTTAAATTATTTCGTTTATTTTTGTGTATTACATTAGAAAATACATTATTTTGTTGGGTATTACTTATTTATCACTGATTTAAGTTATTTGCTAAAATATTGCAAATCAGCAAATAAACATTTAAGTTGTGTTGAATTGTTAAATAAGATAAAAGTTGACGTGTTTTACAACTAAAATTTGCAAAATTTAAGTTGAAATTGAAGTTGTCAAAACATTTCTATTAATCTTTTGCATTGTCAAATGTAAATACCTTGTTGCGGGTTAATTGTAAAAATTTAATTAATTTAAATTTGAATATCTTTTCTGGGCATAATTTAAAATAAATAGTAAATTTACCTGTTTTCCAATAAGCTGACACAAAATAAATGAAGGCAAAGTAAAACTATTAACTTAATTCGAGATATTCTTCTAGTACAATGTATAACAATTTATTTCAATTATTCTACTTCTATCATAATTCTTTTTAGTTCACTAATAGGGTCTATTATATCTTCTTGACTTTCCTGAAAGAAAAAAATAAATATTAAACCCTGAATAAAATAATAACAATAACATAACCTTTAGAATTTCAAAGGTTTAAACTTCAATGATTATTCTTTTCTTCTCATATATAAAAATTGTCAATTAGGAAACTAAAACTTGTCAGGTAAACCTACAACCAGATCTTTTCTATAGTCTTACCTCTAGACTAATAAGACCGGCTAAGGTCAATAACAAAAAAAAAGGAACTTTTTTTGAAAAGCTTTCTTTTTAGAACGCACATTTTGGTTCGTGAAGAACGTGCTCGCATTATTGCGGATTTTTACATAAATCTAGAATAAATTTAGTGAATATTTCAATATTTACGAAAACTAGTAAATATGACATCACTGTAGATATAATTTTCATAATTATTCTTAGATTTAGAATTTAAAATACTTCGACTTTATCGAAGCCACTTGGAGGCCTCACGCCACGCCAAGGTGAGTCTTATAGAAATAACTTATTCAAAATATTCTATTTAAAATTTACTCTGGTTGTTAAAATGTAAAATATTATTTTAGGTCTCTTTTCTTAAGTTATCGTGTAATAACTTACCTTATCGTATCGCATCAGATTGTCTTGTTCTCCAATCGTTATTCACCCTCTTAATTCATCTTTGGGCTCGAAGAAACCCTCACGAATATTCCTGAGTAGGTACAGGTTACGTATATCCAATAGAGGCTGACATCACTAGGCTAAGAAGCAGTAAATGCACTTTTGAGGAAATCCTGAGTCTCCGATGTCCACTGGAACGCAGCTAAGTAGTAGCAATACAAGATATACCACTTTATTATTGATTTTCATATATTTTTCGTACTCATAACCATAGCCCATAATGCTTAGAGAAAACTAAGATTGTCCTTTTTATTAAATAGGAAGTAGTCTTCAATAACCTACAAAATATATATAATCCCTATAAAACTTATAGATTTGCTATCTAAATTAATAACTGGCTTTTTAAATATAATATAGGTTTACTTACTTTGTATGGCCCAAAAGATTAGTTGTGAATCTTCACGTATAGTATGCATACCACACAAAAGACCGGGGCTTGATTTTATTGTAAACAATATATTATTCCCTAATATTAATTGTAAATATCTTATAAACAACAAACTCCATCTATTTGCTGCAGATAATAAAATACTGTAGGGAGACAACCCTCTTGTTTAATTAAAAATATAAATTTGAGTGCCAGAACCACTTCACAGAAAACCCTGGAATCGGGAGATAATTTAACCAACAAGGTTAAATCCCCCTTTGAAAGTAACAACCTGAATATTATTATTTTCGCAAGCAGAGATTTTCATAAAGAATAACTTTTTTTCGTAAAACTTTTTCAGACATACTGTACAGTGTGTCTACCTAAGTTGAAATCATATGGAAAACTTTTTTATTAATAATTTTAGGAAAAAAGTTAATTTTCGCAGAAAGTTGTGCATGATCAAACCTTAAATACAAACATCTAGTACTAAATTTTATCCGTCGTGTACGAGGTGTGTTTAAAATAAAGGTACTTTATTCTTAAGCAAATTTTTTATTTTTTAACGAAACCCGTATACGACTAAAAAATGTGATATCTGATGATTTTATTTTACGTTTTAGGTAATACAAAACTTTTTATTGGGAATAATTTTGTTCTTAATATTTTTTATAAACTCATCCGCTTATATTACATGTCGTATACAGGGTGTTAAAAAAAAAGTGTCACAAAATGAAATGGTGAATAGTATGACCCAAAATAAGCAGAAAAGTCTTAATAAATGTATGACCGCAAATTAACGGTTTCGGAGATACGGACCATTTTGTGTTTATAACAATTTTTGATGCAATCTTCCAAACACACGAACTGAAGGGATGTGGCGATTAGGGAAAGCGTCGATATACTGACGTAGCGCTTCCCTCGCATTGCCATTTGCACGACCGTACATAAAATGCATGTCAGCTAATTCAGTATTAGTGTAAACAGGCATAACGAAAATTTATAAAATTATTCACCCACAACAAAATAATAACTGCAAATAGTACCTATGAAAAAACATCGGTAGACTCCGATAAGAAAAGCAAGTTTTTGAGAATGAAAAAAGATAATCAAAAAATGATACAAAACACTCCGTATCTCTGAAACCATTCATTTGCGGACATATGTTTATTAAGACTTTTCTGCATATTTTGGCCCATACTACCCCCCGTTTTATTTTGTGACACTTTTTTTTTAACACCCTGTATATACTATATCGTACATGTAGATATCTTTTTTCCCAAAGAAGGGGAAATGATGCACAATGTATAATTAAAATATACTTACAACAAGTTAAAAAACTTGTATCTAACAAAGCAATGCTAACTGGCATTACACTTACTAAATACGGCGTGGAACAGCCAAATGGAATAAATCCAATAGCTCCATTATTATGCGTTTTTCTAAAAAAATCTTAAGACGTGTCAATTTCTAATTCTAAAATGACATGTTGCGACGTAAAAATGGCATCCCTAAATTTAATCCTCTTCAGATGACATCTTTAACCCCCTATATTCTCAAATTGGAAGTAGGGGCCTGTGATACTTCATTTGAAAGGTCATTTCATTAACTCTTTAAAGCTGCTATGGTTTTAAATTTTATTTATTTTTAAATTTTGTTGAAATCGATATTTCTGAATTTTCATCGGTAACATCTGAACAGTTTTAATATTTTTAGCTGTGCATTTAAAAGGTTTTTTGACCTACTAATCTCTCTGAATAACTGCACATAATTTGTCAAAGCATTGTAAAACCAATTGAAGCCAAATACTAACTAACTTTTAATTAAACAACAACGTATTATCGATGGCCAACGAATGTTTGGTAACCAAAAGACAATTATGTTAGTTTTCATTCATTGGCGCGGTCTGTACACAGCTTAACACAAACGTTCAGTTTAATTTCAAGGTAAATATATAATAAAGTGAAAGTGGCTAAAGTATCAAATAAACATTTAAATTTTGGAGCCAACAGGGAAGCATGGAATGGAGGCGTTTATATTCACGCAGAAATCACCTGCAATACATATGGCTCCAAAACCAATAAAAAAAAAATTGTCTCACTGAAACTAGGTAAACATGCGACAATATTTCAGGTAATAATAGCAACAATACACACTGTGCAAAGGAGGTATTAAGTATTTTCACATACTATGAAGCACTGTTTGGTATCCCTAAAACAGACTAACCTTACCCTAGGTGCCAGGCCACAGAGGGCACAAGGTCGAGAAGTAGCCTAAAAGTTGCTTCTGGGCTCAGCACTCATTTGTGGTGTTACAAAAACGCCATCAGATCATGCGCAAAGCAGCAGGTGTTCAATGAATCTCAGGCACGCCAAGTTAGAGGCAGGTCAGAAAATAAAAGCGCCATCGTCAAAACTGAGTAAGAATAGGAGAAGTACTAAAATACTTGTCCTATTAACATGGCATTGTAAGTTTTAAAAGACATAATATATACAACTTCGCACTGGCAAAAGACACCTTTTTTCGATTATGTCACGAAGAGGAGGCAACTGCAGTATTGGGCTACTGCCATGATATATGAAGGATGCGATTCCATACACATATAGAAGCAAAACCAAAAAAAAAATTTTTTTATATGTATTCAAAAGTATTTATTTTTTATTTTATAGTCACAACATATGCTTCTGAAAACACTTTTTCCATCTTCTAGTGTCGTCAAACAATTTTAAGAACATGGTAGACAAAAACAAACAAAAATTGAAATTTTAAAATAGTTAAAGTCACATCTTTTTATTTTACAGCGTATGTAGGTGTATTCGAAATACTATAATTTGGTTTAACACGATATAGTAGCGAAACAAAAACATGTTTAGTTTTTATTTTTGTTTCCATACTATCTTGTTAAACCAAATTATAATATTTTGAATACACCTGCTGTATAACAAAAAGATAAGCCTTCAACTGTTTTAAAAAGTATTCTTTTTGTCCCCATGTTTTTAAAAATTATTTAACTGCACCAGAAGAGGGAAAAAGTGTTTTCCAAAATATATTTTGAGCTTATCAAATATACAAAATAAAAACTTATGACCAGATAAACTAAAAAATATTTTATTTATCTAAAATTATACTACGGTACTACGGTCAGGAAAGTGTCCCTATTGAAGAAAAAATAGCTACACCGGAAAGCTACTACCTAGTTTATTCAGTCTAGTACAAAAGATCAAACTAGACAAAGTACCATGACCAATTATTAATAGTTAAGCATAAAATATCTGAGTAGTACGAGGTGGGCGAAAGGCCACCTTGCCCGCAATCCTAAATCTGAAACAACTCCAGCGTTGATCTAATTACTTGACAATAACACATAAAACATTTTTGTTTCGTGTAAATAATCGGGCGGTTGTTGAATATTGGTATTGGCAACGCCGCAGGGTATGTAAACGTCGGTAAACTATACAAAACTGTTATATGATGGCAATGGAAGGCGGCAAATTGAAATGGCTTGTGATCGTTTATTGAACAGAATGTATAATTTAATTTTGTTTTTTTCTTACCCCTCTCAATGTGGATTAATTCATTGACATAAAATATGTCAAAAGTGACATCATTTGTTTTTATATTCTTAATATTTCTGGTAGGTCTGAGGTCGTCTTATAATTGACAGTGCTTGGGAACGACGCATAATACAGTATATATATATATATATATATATATATATATATATATATATATATATATATATATATATATATATATATATATATAGGTTTTGTCAAAACGCGAAGTATCCTGTATATTCAAAAATATTTTTAAAATATGCTTTTTTTACAACCATATAACTCTTGTTTGAAACTCTTTTGTCTGTCTGTAACACAAATTAATTAATCGAGTATAACATGTATAATAATAATGTATAACAAAAGTTTTAAAACAAAAACAAATTATTACTATTTCTTAAAATTTTTAACTTTTGTTAAACTATGTAAACAGATAACGATTATTATAATTTCTTACTAATTCAAATATCATATAATGCAGCTAGCGGCGCATGGTCTTCAATCTGTCGTATTTTTGTTGTCAAGTATCTCATAAGTGATTGGATGGTAGCAACATTGATTTCCCGAAACTTTTGGTAAATTTTCCTTCTTAATTATTGTTTTTTATTTTCTGCCTCCCAACGATTATCAGAAAGTTTTCTGCTTAATAAGGCCCATCTTCAATAGGATAATTGGCTTCCAACCAATCTTTAGTTTGTCTGGCATAGTGACAAGATGCTAGAACAGACCAGAACATGATTTCATCATTATTATGATCGTTTATAATTCGTAACAATTTAGGCAAACATCATTGTATATAAAGACCTGCAGTGATGTCTTTTTCTCTAACAGGTCCTACATATGGCTGCGATGAAACTGCCAGAGAAATAGCACCACAGTTGAATTTTATCATTAAATTTAGCTTTTCTTTTAAATTTCACATTAACAGGAGCTGAATTAAAATCCTTAGTATGGAATACATTATTTCCCTTTAACTCAGAGTTAGATAACGTAAAATATTTTTGATCGTACAAATAGATAATTCGGTTAATTGCAAAGTGTTGAAGCCTTTGTGCTTGACAACACCGTGGAATTCTTTTTCTATATGACAATCCAGTTCTCTTAATTTCTCGATATGCAGTCATGTATGCGCCTTCCCAAACTTCGTGGAGATGCACCAACATTTTCTTTTGCATTTTCTCTCAGTTTATTTATTTGGTAGGTTCAAACAAGGTATTTCTTCTTCATATTCCTTTGTTGTTTGGTAAAAAGTTGCACGGAAGATATTAGGTCCTTGAAAAACATTTATATTATCCACATTTCGCATTCGGCTAACTCAGTTATAGATGCTTTTTCGGATTTTGATTTTACACGCAATGTCACGAAACTTTTTTTTAACAAGGCCGACTTGAATAAATTCTAGGCAATGGTAGCTAGAGTGAATCTTTTCGAACTGATAAAAATTGGTTACGAAATTTGTCCTAAAACTTATATTGCATACGTTATTTTTACCATAGAAATATTCTCCCTCATCGTTAAAAATTTTTCACGACGTTTAATTTGACGAGACGTGGCCTTCTAGGTCACCTGATATGACACCTTCAGATTTAATGTTATAAAATTATGTAAAACTGAAAGTTTGCGCTAATGAAGTGGACACATTAGAATTATTAAGGGAAGGGATAATAAATACTTCTATTGCACCGTAAAATAACCTGGAATCATTTTAAAGAATAATGTTTTTACTAAGGAAGTGAATAAACTTGTTTCTTAATGGACATTTTGAGATTTTAATGTATATTCATTTATTGTTCTAACGTGTTATTTTTCCTGTTTTTCTATAAATAAACGGTTTCTCTTAAAAACTATTGTTAAAAATACCTTTAACATAAGTATCAGAATCAGCAAAATGATTCAAGACCGCCCCTGGTGAATTTACTTAAGAATCAATTTAGGGCAAAGTTGGCAAATCCAATAAAATAAACATAACTAATGCGGTTACTGTCCAATAGAAATGCACGAATTCAAAATCGATAATAATGATTAGGCAAAAGAAAGACAGTTGATAATATATATGCGCGAAATGAATGCGCAATCCATAACGGTTCTGAGTAAAATATATGTAAATATTATAATAATTAATGAATAATGTAGTGTGGTGTTCTTAATGAAAATAAACCGTGTTACTGCTGAAGTGTTTATTTTTCTTTCATTGATCTTTTAATCCAAAACCAGCGGCTTTTGAACACATGGAAATAGATAACCAAGTGTATTATGCAAAAGGTTTAATATCCTGATGTAGGCGATTATTCTTTCACGAATTTGAGTTATTTTCAAGAGATATGTAATTTTAAATTAAAATGTAAATTATGACTAAACCTTTTTTTTTTTTTTTTGAAAATTTACTAAAAGTACCTTTTTATTATAAAATTAACAGACAAATTCTAATATTAATTGTTTAATTAGCTAATAGTAAAAAGAGAGAAGATAATTAACTCTCACCGCTTATTTATCCCATTACAAAATTTTAAAAAGTAGACTTAAATGATGTAATTTATTACCCATATTAATTTTTTTAAATTTGGTTTAAGGTTAGGAAGTGTTTGCATAACTCAAATCTAGTCATACTAATCAATATAAATAACATATTTTGTGTCTTAATATTCATACTTATACCTAAATGACAAAGAGGGAGATATTGAAATACTAAACAGAAAAAATGCACTATGAAAGTGGTACTAAAGAAATAAGAAAGATAGGGACAATTATAAAAATGTTAGTACTGATATGATTAGTGGGTATAAAATCTAAAATGGTGCAAAAAATACAAAGTAAAGAAAAATATATGGCAGATCTCGCTTAGGGGAGAGGTAGTAACAGTGAGACGGCTGGAACACTGAGACATGATAGTTTTGGATAGTTTTTGGATGATGCAGACCATTGAATAGTAACCCTACCAACCAACAGAGGGCTCTCAATACATCAGATGCAATTTAGTTGATAAAGTAAAAAAGCAGTAACAGATGATCAGTTTAGTGTGTGACAAAGGAAATTTATTAGCCCTCTTTGAATTAGAATTTTTCCTGGTTAATACCAATTTAAACAAGGTAAGTCTACTAGAAGTGTTTATTAGTGTCGTGGTAGCACATGACTATAGTTTTTAGCTCGTAAATTCAAGATTTAATATTTTGTGAAAAGTATTTATAAAAAATGTGGTTTAGGAACACTGAGACTAGTCATAATTGGAACAGTGAGACGTGTCTCCGTGTTTCTAATGCATGTCTTAGTGTTACTTATTGCATAGCGGCATTACTGACCAGGTATAATTTTTATTACAGACAATAGTAATGCAAAGAAAGAATAAAACAGACAGGGTAGTGGGGCGATTTAGTGACACAGCAATGAGAGAAGCTGTTCTGTTAGTCCAACAAGGAATGAGTATCCGTCAAGCCGCTAGAGAAAAAGGCTTGTCTTTTCAGACTCTTTCCAGATATGTTCAAAAGTTTAGAAACGATTCTGATGTTAGAATGTGTCCAAACTATACAGTCAATCAATTTTTCATTTCAGAGCAAGAGAATAAAATTTGTGGTTATATTATTACATGTGCAAAAATGTTTTATAGACTCTTTCGAGATGACACCCGTCGGTTAGTGTATGAATGCGCAATCCGAAATAAAATAAATATTCCTGAGAAATGGCATGCGTGCCAATCAGCATCCCTTGCCTGGGTAAAGGGCTTTCAAAAAAGACACCCCATCTTAGCGCTCATAACCCCAGAAGGCTGCAGTTTATCAAGAGCCACTGGATTTAATAAATTTAATGTGGAGTCTTTTTTTAATAAACTAGAAGAAGTCTTACAGCGTCATCCTGCATTTGGAGATGGAACCAGAATTTTCAATTTAGATGAAACCGGGACGCAAACAGTACAGAAATCACAAAAGGTGTTTGCTTGTAAAGGTGTTCGGCAAGTCAGTAAGGCAACCAGTGCCGAACGTGGAACTCTTGTAACAACCTGTTGTATAGTTGGGGCCTCAGGTGTAGCTATTCCCCCGGCTATGATTTTCCCGCGTGTCCATTTTAAAGACTTTATGACAAACGGAGCTCCACCAGGAACCCTAGGGTTAGCTGCTAAGGGAGGATGGATGAACACCGAATGTTTTGTGCAGGTTATAAATCACTTTATCCGACATACTTCTAGTTGTAAAGAAAATCCATCTCTGCTAATAATGGATAACCATGTTAGCCATCTATCCATAGAGGCCATAGACATTTGCAAAGAAAACGGGGTGACTATATTAACTATACCAGCACATTGTACAAATAAGCTGCAACCCCTGGATGTTGGGGTTCTAAAGCCATTCCAGACATTTTACAGCTCGGCGATCGATAGCTGGATGATGAGCCATCCAGGACAAACTTTTAGCATTTAGAATATTGCATCATGCGTGGGCATTGCTTATCCTCGAGCGATGACTCCGGTAAACATTACCAATGCGTTTAGTAAATGCGGGATATTTTCTTTTGATAGATATATTTTCAATGTGGAAGACTTTATGCCAAGTTCAGTAACTGATAGAGAATATACCCCATCTCCTTCAATACCGACTTTGCCTTTCACAGGTCCTTCATTATCGACACTGGCCTCTCCAGGTCCTTCCACATCGACTAAAATCCACGGAAATAGTTCTGAGACTATGACAAATGACACTTCTGAAGCAACATTTCTGAGCCCGAAAATTTTTAGAGGTTTCCCGAAAGCTAAACCAAGAACAACCACTCAAACAACAAAACGGCGCAAAGGAAAAACCATGATAGCAACTGACACTCCTGAACGCGAGGAATTACTAAGAAACAAACAGAATAAAATAAAACCAGACAAAGAAAGAGTAAAGAAAAATATATTTAAAAATGAAATAAAAAGTGGTGGCAATGAAATGAACCTTGCAAAAAAAATCCAGAGAAGAAATGAAGAAGAAAGTGAATCAGAAGATGATAGTTTTGATATAGAATTGCCAGACTCAAGTGGTGGTGAGGATTATGTAAGCGAAGATGAAGAAATAAATGTGAACATAGGATTAGAACGAATGCCAGTTCCAGAACAATATGTTTTAGTGGAGTTTGAAAGTAAAGGAAAGTCTGTTTACTATGTAGGAGAAGTTTTGTCTACAGCAGGTGATGATGCAGAAATAAAATTCCTCCGAAAAAGTACAAAATGTTATGGAACTTTCATGAAACCTGATGTTGAAGACATATCACTTGTTCAGAAAAATAACATTAAAATGATATTGCCACCTCCAAAGTTTCAAGGGAAGACTAAGCGTTAACAAAACCTCTTGAAATTTGAAATAACCTTCGATTCCTTAGATATTCGTTAAATGTCTCACTGTTCAGTTTTTTGTTGGAACAGTGAGACACTAGCCAATTAAAAAAAAAAAATTAAAAAAACAGAATGTGTTTCTAGATTTTCATATTTTCTAAATGAATATATGTTATATTATATATGAGAGTAAGTTTACTTGTTTATAGAGTTTTACATTTTAATTTTTTTAGTACAAATTCTGGTGTAAACATTTTGTGTCTCACTGTTACTACCTCCCCCCTAATCAAGAAGGCTCATATGATAATTCCCATTAATACATCTCCCAAACTATTTAACTATTTTCTTTTATATTGAATAGAATCTATCTTACGAGCTTTGGAATGTCTTCTGCGTCTTATATCTTCCAACTTCGTTGTACCAGCTTGTGATCATTCTTTCCACCCGTGCTGTTATATTAATACTTCTAAACGGAGCAGTTGTCGAAAAGGCAGCTAAGTTCTGTCCTACGTAACTGTATTTTGCTGAAAATAATAATAATTCTACTTTAATACCTAAGAAATAATTAATATAAAAAAACTGTTATGGTGTTTAACTTAAATACTAAGACTCTAATATATTTTAAAAAATAGTCTATATCTTAGATGAGTTAATAGTTAAAAGGAAAATGAATATAAATTTTAAAATATGGGTTAGCCAATAAGTAGGTGATAGCTAAAACGCAGTTTGTGAAATACCGATTAAAAAGTCCACCTGAAATATTTTCCTAGTAGAAGTTTTCTTTTTGGATAATACCATAGATCAGTCGTTTCTGATATCAACGGGGACTTATTTTTATATTTAATTTATGGATATAGGTCTGGGGGGTCAAGTATCACATCATTTTAAAGCTGCTTCAACTCTCTTTTTAAACATGCTAACATTTTTTCTTCTGTGTTAAAATTAATGTAAAACACCTGTTGAGAGTGTCGGTAAAATACATCAAAGAAAAAAGGTTTTAAACAAGTTTTAGTTGTTTAAATATTTAAATTGCGATCCATTTACTCCCATGTAGGAAAAAGTCTTTATTCAACATGTTGCCGAACATTTCGGAGCATTTTAGGGGTTATTTCTTTACATGCTTGCACTATTAGGTGGAGAAGATCTTCTAAAGATGTAAATTTAGTCTTACAAAAAGTCTAATGGTGATAGGTCTGGCAATATTGGGTGCTACTTAATTAATTCCCTTTTACCAATTTACTGTTGGGGAAAATGATGACTTAAAAAGTCACGTGCAGGAGCTGCATTGTTTTATGTTATGTTATGTTGAGAATGAGGTGTTAATACACTGCGACCTAAAAGATCTATTGTGTCCCCTTCTGTCGCCACTGCATTTAGGAAATGTCTCAATGCCTATAGCGACCCTTCCAATCCTATTTTCTCAAGGAAGTGTAGGATTTGAAGTGGCTTTAAGTTAGGTAAATCTCCCTTTTCTATTTGATATCCTCCTAGATATAGTGCCCTTGGATTCTGGAGTGCTACACATTCAGAATGTGAATGGAGGTTTCGTCCTCCTCCTCCTCCTCAAAGAATCTGCACTCACTATCCTCTACTACTCTTAGTTTACTTAGGTGTCCTTTTACTCGGCAGTGCCCGGTAAGGATCCCTGTTACAATACGTAGCCTGTTCTTGCTTAGTCAGATGCAAGCTTCCAATATTTTCTGGTTATATTCACCCAGAAGTATCTTGGTCTGTTTCAGCCCCAAGAGATTGTTCCAATTATCGGTTCTTTTACTACCCAATTCTTTTTTAATTTCTCCTAATATTATGTTACTGCTGATACCGCAGAACGGCTCAGGTCCCACAAAGGGTGCTTGAGCCCCTTTTCTTGCAAGACTATCTGCAATCTCGTTACCCTGTACCCCGTTATGTCCCGGGACCCAAGTGAGAGTAACTCTATTTTTCTCGCCTAGCTCATTCAATTGTTCTAGGCATCTCCAGACCATTTTTGAGCTGATTACGTAAGAACTCAGCGCTTTGATGGCTGCTTGACTGTCGGACATGATGATAATCTCTTGTCTATGATAGTTTCTCTCGATGTTAAACTGGATACACTTCTCGATGGCGTGAATTTCCGCCTGGAAGATGCTTGGGTATTTTCCCAAGCTTTCGGAGTGCTTGGTTCTCGGCCCATACACTCCTATTCCAGTTCCTTCTATGGTTTTGGAACCGTCCGTATACCACTGAATAGCACGTCTTTCGGTTGTATGCGCGATTGATTCTTGGCTCCATTCTTTCTTGCAGCTCAGCTCGGTGGTTTTGAATTTTTTCACAAAACTGTAATTCTATTGCATTTCATCCTGGGGCATGTCCCAGGTATCTTTAGTCCTGAAGCAAGTAGACTTTCGTCTGATTACTCCGTTCCTAATCATTCTATATCGTGTCCTTTTTGCCACATTCTCTATCATCAAATGTAGAGGGGTGAGATTTAAGATCACCTCCATTGCGGCCGTAGGACAGGTTCTTATTGCACCAGTAATGCAAACACAGGCTAGTCTTTGTACTTTTGAGATATTAGCTCTCGTAGTGCATAGTGTTGAAAAAATAAATTATTTTCTGGGATCTGATTGTCGTTTTCGAGAATTTCCTCAATGCGAGGGTAGATTAAGTCTTCAAGAAAATTGAGGTCAAGTTACCAGGTAAAAATAAGACGGACAATATCATTTTCCATAATACCAGTTCATAAATTCAAGTAAATGCTGTTCTCTCATAATTCCTGTATTCGAATTACTCCTGAATCTGCAATTATAGCATTGTAAAACCATAAAAATATATCAGTCACATTATCAAGGCTTCGCTGATAAAAACTTAATGTTTTGCAGTTGAGTTCTTTGATATTATTTTTTTTTATTTTTTATCGGTTTATTTCACCGACATTCCCAACAGGTGTTTTAAATTAATTTTAACACAGCAAAAAAAATATGAGCATGTTCGTGCCATTTAGTATTTTGAAGGGGTTTCTACATCCATGAATATAAGATCAAAATACTTCCCCCTTGAAATCAAAATCGGCCGATCTCGGGGATTTTCCATGAATACATTTCCTAAGAAATTATTTCAGGTGTTTTAATTGTACATCCTGTATGTTACAGTGATAGTTAAAAATTTAGTAAATGCTAGAGCTTTTACTATTTAATGCAAGCGATTACTTAAGAGCGTTATCCAGTAGGCTACTAACTCATATTTAAAATCTGCTAAATAATATGCGACGCAGTACCTCTCAGCCCAATTTGACAATGACGCGCGATTGTTTTTTTTTTAATTTGGTGTCATCGGCGTCGACTACTACGGCCATTAGCCTCGTGTTCTGTGTAGGCTTTGTTACTGGACGCGCGATTGTTGTTTGAAGAATTGTTTCTCTGAGAGATATTCAAGTTGCGTTTGGGTGCGCGTTTTAGTTTTTAGTAGAGCAAAATTTAGTACAAAAGTCGCTTATTGCTAAAGATGTTAAAAATTTGCGCAGAACCAAATTAGACCCTATAGGTACTATGGATAATAAATAATTAATATATGAAACGGCCACTCACGACATTTTTCAGTACCTATGTAGGGCAGACATTTTTTTACAACAAAAAACAATTATTAAATATTACTGTTATGTACATTACTGTAGATTAAAACCTATTTGAGCTATCGACTTTATTTTTTTATGATAAAGTAAAATATTATAAAAATAATAGCATGCACTAAAGACATAAAATACCTATATAGATTTATTTCAAAATTATTACAAAAATAATTGCAAACAAAATCAATAGTTGTAGATTATATGTAGAGAATCGCAGGTATGTATGATATTGTCAGATAAAGGATATTTAGTAAACACATTTTTTTTAACAGGACCTTACTCGCTCACAATGTATTGCTATATAAAAAAAAACAATTTATATGTAGGGGCTAGTAAATCAGCCTCTTCGTTGCCCTTATACCCACGCTACGGTGAGTCTGTTTTGACTATTTCAGTTTGGGCTTCCAAGTAGTCCAACATAAACTTTGACTGTACTTGTATAGAACTGAGTGCTTTTAACATCGCTTGTCTGAGTATATAACAAGGATTTTTGCATTTACCAAAGCTCAGTGAGATTCTTGCCTTTGGATTGGTACTATATATACCTACTCCTAAACCTTCATGGTTTTTGGAACCGCCAGTATACCAGGTGAATTCTGCATAAATAGGAGGTAATTTCGTCAACGCTTCTCTCTCTCTGGTATACTTACTTTATATTGCTTTTAAAAGCTATACTTTGGGGTCATTTTGTCTAAAGGCATTCCCATTATTTGGTCGTTCCCCAACTCTTTTTTAGCTCGCTATAGTCACGTCCATGCAAACTGCTTGTGGGTAATAGACCTTTCTGCAGTCTGTATGTGACTGGCCTGGCTTAACCTTCATTGAATACATGTAGTGGTGTTAGGTTTGGCTGTTGTTGAAGTCGTTCTCATGGCTCCCGTGGTACTCAAGCACGCTTGCCTTTAAATACTATTGAGCTGTCGAATGGCTCCAGCTTGCCGAGTCTTTGGCCACCATACCACCGATCCGTAGGTAATTATCGGTCTTATGACTCTGGTGTATACCCATAGGGATATTTTCGGTTATAGTCCCCTTTTTGCAAGTATTTATTCCATGTTAACCTGTGGTAACTAATTCATAGTTATTAAGGGATGTACATGGTTCGTAGACAATTGACTAGTTTATTTTGGCTTTAGCATTTTGGTTCTAGAAACTGCCAGATCAAAAAATTATATATTGCTTTAAAATACAATAAAAATGTCACAGTAAGGATACTTACTATTTTAAATTATCGGATGTCAGTAAGCTTCTAAATCTATGAAGTCTTGTACGATTTTTCACAGATTTTCGTTTTGAAAGTAAACCGTTTTTTATTTTCCATATTATATTATTAAACACACTATCACCAATAACGATAACACATTTTTTTTAAAACTCTGTAACTCTCTTATAAATAAAAAATACTATGTATATATGAACTAACAGAAATATAAAACTAATGTGTTTGTGAGACGAGTAAAGAAGCAGCAATAGTTCTAAAACAATCCTTATGTAAATTAACATGAGAAATCTCTAATGTTCAATCTGGCAATTTTCGACGCTTTCAAGGTCACTCTTCTTGACGTCACGTGTCATGACGTCACTAGCCAACAAAGGTTCATATCTCCTCAATACCACCTCAATACCCCGATGAATAACAGCTCAATACCCGCTAAATACCAGCTCAATACTTGTATTAATATGGGTACACTTAATGGGTAAGTCATTCACTTAGACTATTATTTATTGTTTCGGCCTTTACTTGATGAAAATCCATTTAATTTTGAAAGAGTAAAACCAAATTTGGTAGATTTTCACACTTTTATTTTAAAAATAAAATTTTTTAAAAAAACTTTAACATGACATATGTTTCGAAGTACAACTTCATTTGAAAAAGAAGTTGTACTTCGAAACATATGTCATGTTAGTGTTTTTTTAAAAATTTTTATTTTTAAAATAAAAGTGTGAAAATCTACCAAATATGGTTTTACTCTTTCACTTAGACTATGTCGTTAGAGCAAGTCCTAAAACTTAGGAATAAGTATAATAGGTACGTCAAAAAACATCAAACGTCAAACTAAAACGTCAAACGAAATGACAAACGAAAACGCCAAACGAAACGTCAAACAAAAACATCAAACAAAAACATCAAACGAAACGTCAAATGAAAATGACATACGAAACGTCAAACGAAACGTCAACATAGGTCCGAAAACGTTTTTCCGAGATACAGGGTGTTAAAAAAGAAGTTCTGATGACACACTTTTGTAAATATTTTCTGAACGTTTAAAGGTAACTAAGTGAAATCTGGTACAAATGCTTACATTCCTAAGCTCTATTTATTGGACTAAACCCTAGTTTTTGATCATACAAAAATGCTAGGACGCATCATTTTCAAGAGAAAAGCATTTGAAACTTTTATGATAAGTTGATGTTATCTTATTCGAAAGTATAAACAATAATTAGTAGGCCTGTGGAATCAGAAACTTTATTTTTTTTAACTTTGGAAAACCGGTGACCAAAGTAATTTTAGAAAATATTCACAAAAATGTACCATCAGGACTTCACTTGTAACACCTTGTATCTTAAAAACAAAACGTTTTCGGACCTATGTCTATATAAACTTTTACTCCTATTTTAGGATGTAGATTACGCTGTTAAAATATGACCGTCTAATTTCGGGACACCCTGTATATAAAAATTTGGACTCCGTAGCCGCATTGTGCACGACTCCATAAATATTGCAATATTACATTGACACGTTGCGCGCCAATTTGCAATATGTGTCGTTACCTTTTCGATAAATGTTAATTTCAAAACACTTATAAAGAGATTTTTACTAGCTCATTGAAATTTAATGTCAAACATTACTTACCTTAAAAATTAAAAGAAATAAATGAGCACATTGACCATATTTTTCTCAGTCGTGAATTCGGCTTTTCCAATAGAGAATTTTAGGGTAATAATTTTTCTAGGAAATGTTGGGCACCAATAATTCTCTTTTTTTATTTTTAAAAGCTAGTGAGAATTATGAACTCTAGCTTTATCAATAAAAAGGAGTTAATAAAAACTTATACAGAATTTAGTGTGAATAAAAGAAAATTGTTGTAACTTTTGAAAAATAAGATTCAACATATTATATACTTATAAAAATTAACGATTTTATTCAGATAAAAAGAAACCGGTCAGAAAACAAATTATATACAGTTTATCAGGTATCAATTTTGATTCGGTCATAGATAAATTTAGTCACTAGTAATTACCACATTTTTGCTAGCAACTTCTTTTATAGGTAGTTGAAATTTCTGCACCTCTGGAACCAACGCCTTTGTCGGTTACTCGTTCTTCCTTATAACTGCGAGTTGTAAATGTCGCTTTTTCCAGTTAACTCAGCTCGATCAATTTACAGCATTTAGTTTACAGCGGTTAAGTTACTGCGTGTAGGTTATAGCTTGAGGGTTACAGCGTGTGGATTACAGCGTGTAGGTTACAGCGTGTGGGTTACAGCTGCATTCATTCGTTTTCTAGACAAAAATAGATTTTGTTTTTCACGTGGCTCTTGTACGATATATAAATTAAATTTGAAACATCTACTTTTTTAAAAAAATAAATCAAGATACAATAAAAACTAGGTTTGATTATTATTTCTAAAGAGATATTTTATAACGACATTATACTTTTTATGCTTACCACTTTAACAGCCAAAACACCACCAGATATGAGCAGAAAGTAATAATAAATGAAATTTAAAAATCTAATACGAGATCGTTTGGTTAGTGGTACTCCCACTTTAAGAAATTTCCCTTTCTTTAGAATATTGTGTGTGGCGATAATTGAATTATACCGGATGGTACATATTTAAAATAACATTTTTTAAATAGACTATTAAAATGTTACAATATGCATGCCAAATTTTATAAAAAAAATGTTATAAAATAGACCTGGAAACTTGGAAATACTTTTAAGTCAATCTATTAGGAAGTGTTCTACATGAACGGAAGTTTTAAACTTTTACTAGTAAATCTTGGAAGAAGCTAATAAAAACAACATTTACTGACAGCAGCTAGTAAAAATAATTTCATATTTGCAAATCTTTATTTAGTTAACGTTACAGAAAAACAAGAAAATATTAAGTAAATCAAGAGAAAATAACTAGCTATTAGGTTTAAATATTACCACAATAAATAATGACATAAATTTAATAAACCAAAGCCCAGTATTAATTTAATACTTTTGTAAAATATCTTTTTCGAAAAGTAAATGGCATCATTTAGTATAATTTAATTTTTCTACCTTTCTTAGCTTTTTAAGTCATTACAATCAATTTAGCAACATTATATTATAAATGCAAGGTTTATTCAGATTTTACTAGAATGGCTCAGTTAATACTAATACTTGCTAGTAAAAGTGTGTTCAGATTAAAAATATTTAACTTTTATTGGCTGAAAGTAGATAAATAAGTAATAGCTTACTATCCCTAGGGATTAGATATCCACCATTGTGGGATTAGTAACGGGGCACTGCTTGCTGAAACACCTTTATGTAATGGGATTACACATTGATCCCACTACGTGTAGACTTTGCATGGAAGAAGAAGAAACCTCATACCATGTGATCTTCGAATGCGAAGCTCTTACTGGACGACGTTTCATCCTTTTCGGTCTAGAACCGGAAAGAACGCCCCAGAAACACTTGGTAGGGAACCTATTAAAACTAACCAAAGACACAGGACTATTCCAAAGATAGTACCTGAATACGGGGAAAGCAGGGGAATACAATAGACTCAAGAGGCCGCAGTGTTCTGGGCCATACTTAACCCTACCTGCTTACAACCGATAAAGATAAAGATCCCTAGGGATTGTTAACATTTTCTAATTTCCAGCATTTCCTGTAACTTATATATTTCGTTTATATTAAATAAAAATATTACCTGCTTTATGGATACACAGCAGACATATTCTGCTCAATTGTATTTTAAGCTACATTTATAATTGAAATTATTTTTTTTTATTTTCAGGTAACTTCAAAATGATTTTCAAATACTAGTAGCTCTCTACCAATACAGTAAGTAATTTAAATATTTTCACTTACTCGTCTTTCTACATTTGTCATGATTAAATTCACAATTATTGGTCCAACATTGTGCAACGTGTTCCAGATCTTCGTCAAATGTCTAAAAAGTCAAAAATCAAGAAATTATTAAGGTATTGAGTTTAAACCTAAAAATGTTTTTAATAAAATAGACAGGTGAATACAAGTAAAGGAAACGTGCATTTAATAAAATTCTGATTCATGTGCTTCAACCTTCGCACGATGATCCAGAATGATAAAATACAATCAAGGTAAGATATACCTTTGTGTCTCGTTTGGACATTAATTGTATCTTTACCCACTCTGGCAAAATAAACATGACTATCTCCCTAGACCAAATATCTAACTCTAGAGAAATAGTCAATATTTGGTCTAGTAAAATAGTCGTCCCAAATATAAGACGACCTTGATTATTATCTGTTATTTTTGTTGCTGCTAAATTTCTCGAAATTTTACAATAAGATTTAACATAATTTTGGCATTAATAATAATCTTGATAATAGGAAGCTATTTTTGTTGAATCTAAATCTAGAAAATATTTTAATATCAATTTTATAAGACATAATTTTTGGCAATTATAATCTGATTAAAGGTCAAAAGCTTTAGCTTTAGAGCTCTAATCAATTGATTATTAAGGCCAAAATTATGTAGAAATAAATTGTAAAATATTCGAGAAATTTAGCAGTAACAAAAATAGAAGAATATTAATCAACGTCGTATATATTTGGGGGACGACTATTTTACTAGACCAAATATTCACTATTTCTCTAATGAAATAGTCGCTGATATTTAGTCTAGGGAGATAGTCAGGGATAATATACCAAGACCTCGATAATAGTTAGCTATTTTTGTTGAATCTAAATCTCGAAAATATCCTAATATCAATTTGATGAGACATAATTTAAACTTAAAATATTTTTAAAAAATATCACAGGATTGCTAAGCAATTAATTATTTTGTGAAATGTCAGAATAATTCAGACCCTTAATTAAATTATCCTAATTTATACAGATTAGCAATAATTTTAAAATTGTTTTAAAAACAGACTTTCATACAGGGTGTCTTGAAACATGTCTTAAATATTGCTAATTTTAAGTTCAATTTGCTCAATATATTATATATATTATGTTAGCATAAAATTCCTTATTAGCTCAGTGCGAAGTCATGATAGGGGAAGCAAAAGCGATACTAGCGCTAGCTGCGGATAGTTTGTATATTTTAGGGTGATATTTTGTAATTTTGGCGTATCAGATACACGTACACATTTTACTATATTTTAAAAAAGTAGGTAAAAACAATACAATAAGCAACTGGAGTTGCTGTATTGAAAATTGTAAAAATACTACCAAATTACAGTGAAAATTATGAAAATTTTCAGTAGCAAAATAAAAATTAAATAAAAGAAATAAATGAATATGTGTACAATAAGAAGAAAAATTACCTTTATTTTTTAAATATTAACAGTAATACCGGAAATAGTAGTCATCCGAAACTTGAAAGGTTTTAAACAGACAATAATTTCTGCCTTTCATTATTTTACGAGTATGTGATTTATTAATAGGAAACCAGTTTTAATCATTCATTTTATGTTTTCTTTTAAACAAAAATTAAAATATAAATAACAATCCTTTTGTTTATACATTTTAACTTTACGCTATTATTTAAAGATATTTTTTATTTTGACAGAATATGTTAATTCTTTAAAGACAACTTATTAGAGTTCAGTAACTTCTCATACATTTTTCCGTAAATACTGTTGCTTGCCTTTATTTTGTTATTGATTTTTATTAAATTTTATTAATTTTTTTTAGTTTAAGCAATAAAAATATATAATAATAAATGTTTTACTTGTTTTACAAATCCATATGCTTTTATTAAAACTAACATATATACTTTTTAATTACAAATTCTTTTAAAAATTTTAATGTCAGTATAGACAAAAATAGTCCATTAGTACAAAAAAGAATTGGCGCTTCTGTCACGTACTGAGCAAATAACTTTATCTATCTAACGATAACAACACGTTATATATACTAAAGGGTATCCTATCAGTATGAATGTAATCGATAGCTGTTTTATTATTAGAGATACGAAGAAATTTTAAATACAAAAGTTCTAGGAGGATACATATTTCACAAATATTCACAAATATACACAGTATAAATCAGAAGCAAACCAAACATAGTTTTTAAGAATAAACAATCTGGATAACAGATTTGTTTGTTTTCACATCACAATTTTAATACAGTTAAAATTCCTAAAATATTTTCCATTTTCATTTCTTTGTTAATATGTATACAGAGTATGCTTAAATGCACGATTACGATTTTTTTAAATGCAATACCACCAATGTTAAACCACCAAATTATGAATAAATGTTTTATTTTGTTTAACACTGCCTATACTCAAAGGCACTTTTTCTAACGATTTTGATAGTTTTCTTATAAAAATTAACGTTTTTAGAGACCTTGGTTAATTACAAAACTACAAAAAGTTTAATTGAGTTTTATAATTCTTTAAATAAAACAATTCAATTTTCAACCTATTTCATCTAAAAATGAAAATGTTTTTTGTTCTTATTATCAGTAGCTCTATGTTTCTTCATTTTTCAAGAATAATAAATGGTTTTCTGTTCTCCCGACGTCACAAACATGTGTTTTGGTATAAGGAATGCAAAAAAAATTAGAATAAAAAAAACTAATTAATTAATTGGTGGTATAACATACAGGGTACTCTATTTAAAAAATTGACAAAATCGTAATTTTAAGTTTTGAAACACTCTGTATACAACATAGCAAATGAATGAATTCTATTAAAATTATTTAATAATAAAGAAACAATCAAGCTACTTACAGGAGGTTCTGCTTTAAAAACCCATACTTAAGAATAATTGTTAAATATGCTAATACAACTTTTATAATAAAAACTTCTTTATATTTCCAGTAATAAAACAACTATCGATTAATTACGCACTGATAGGGCATTTTATATATTTTTAATTGGCTAATCTATTGCTATCTTTGGATAGGTAAATTTATAAAGAATTTTATGCTAAAATATTATACAGAATGTTGTATTTGAAAAAAATGAGTAAATTCAACTTAAAGTTAGCCATATTTAAGACATGTTTCAAGGCACTCTGTATGAACAAAAACCAGTTCCATCGCCACTATTTGTTCGCTTGGTTTATTGTTAGTCTGTATTTTAAACAATTCTAAAATCATTACTAAACTACCTAAATTATGATAATTTAATTTGGGGTCTTCATCATCCTTTAATTTCACAAAAATATTAAATTCTTGACAACAGTGAAATATTTTTTAAAAACATTCTAAAGTTGAATACCGTATTACCAGACTATACTAAAATTAAAAAAAAAAAAACATTTTTATCTGTCAGGCAAAACGTAACACCTTGTATATTAATTTTTTTTCAAATAATTATCGCTAAATATACATAAAAAATTAAGAGAATGGATTCCATTATCAGAACTTGACCAAACTTATTTTACTTTGTCTGCAATAAAATTATCTATATTTTGATGTGCAGTTCAATGGTCGAGCCGATAAGTACAATTACTAATATAAACTTACCTGTTTATACCTGATACCCTAGTAATCGGTAACAAAAAAAGTATGACAATACAACTAATGCATATTCCCTATACTTGATAAGAATACAATTCAATGGGAAAGCAAGTCAGTGAAAAATAAAAAAAAAAATATGGCACTTTTAACCGACTTAAAAAAAGAAAAGGTTCTTAATTCGGCGTAATTTTTTGATGTGTTCTTTACATCGTTGTCTGATTTCTATGATTCTTTTCTTTTGTTATAAAGGAAGTACCTCAGGTGTGGTTCCATATACATTTGGTCTAGATTTGATAATGAAATCTGTGAGAAAATCAGCAAACTCAACTTGTCATGGCATCTGCAAGAGTTTGGAGTCGGTTTTTTAAAATTACTTTATTTATTTATTTATTTATTTATTTATTTATTTATTTATTTATTTATTTATTTATTTATTTATTTATTTATTTATTTATTTATTTATTTATTTATTTATTTATTTATTTATTTATTTATTTATTTATTTATTTATTTATTTATTTATTTATTTATTTATTTATTTATTTATTTATTTATTTATTTATTTATTTATTTATTTATTTATTTATTTATTTATTTATTTATTTATTTATTTATTTATTTATTTATTTATTTATTTATTTATTTATTTATTTATTTATTTATTTATTTATTTATTTATTTATTTATTTATTTATTTATTTATTATTTAATTATTTATTTATTTATTTATTTATTTATTTATTTATTTATTTTTTTATTTATTTATTTATTTATTTATTTATTTATTTATTTATTTATTTATTTATTTATTTATTTATTTATTTATTTATTTATTTATTTATTTATTTATTTATTTATTTATTTATTTATTTATTTATTTATTTATTTATTTATTTATTTATTTATTTATTTATTTATTTATTTATTTATTTATTTATTTATTTATTTATTTATTTATTTATTTATTTATTTATTTATTTATTTATTTATTTATTTATTTATTTATTTATTTATTTATTTATTTATTTATTTATTTATTTATTTATTTTTTTATTTATTTATTTATTTATTTATTTATTTATTTATTTATTTATTTATTTATTTACGGGCAAAGCCCAATTCAGTTTACATACAATAAAATACAATATAAAATAAAATACAATATAAAATAAAAAATACAATAAAATAGAATAGTGATGTCATAAAAATTAAGTAAAATATAGAAAAAAATGGTTAGATAAAACAGTGGATTAATGTACATTACATTATAAAATGCAAGATTTTCGTGTCATTAATATTAATAAAGTTATCGGAATTTGTTAAAATAGATTTTACTTGCTCGACATCATCATGGGTATTGGGTAGTTCTGGAAGATTGAAGATAAGCAAGTTTTTTTTCTCTTCTGTGACACTCATTCATTTCATTTACGACTTTATTTATCGTGAAACCGGGGTGCTCACATTTTCCTTAAGTCTCGAGATGTCTTGTTTCAAAGATGTGACTTCAGATTTGAGAGTCTCCATTTCACGCAGAAGTTTGGACACACTCATAAAACATAACCGAGAATCACTGCAGAAGAATACTAGAGATATTTTCTGTATAACAACAGCTCAAAGTTCAGAAGCACATAAACCTGTGCAAGTTTCTGTCATGTGCAGAGCTACGTGACGACTGTCACAAACGACAAATTTTTCAGCAAGGGTTTCTTTGCAGCAAGAACAAATTTTACCATTTTCAACAATTAGTCTTAGACTATTAGATTCATGGACGCAATTTCATGCGTTTTCTCCTAGACTATAGAAATAAATTCTAAGTAATTACCTTTATCAGCACACTGTTTTTATTGAGAGTTTTTTCAGTTTTTATTTTTATCCCATCAACAGATAAATCAGTTAGATTTGATTTAAATATCTAAGTTTTATTTATATGGACCACTTCTTGTTGTGTTGATTTTACTTCCACCGTTAGGTTAATTAATATGTTTTTACTTGAAAAAACAACGAAATTTTTAGGCACAATATAACCACTGATTTTTATAAAATATGAGGAACAAACTAAAACACCACCATTAGCATCGATATTTTTAAATTAATTTTATTAACTTGTTATTAAAAATAGTCTTGATAGTATTTTTTTAAGCCACCTATCAGCACTATGTTGTTATTAAAAAATAGCTTTCATCCGGTAAGCAGATGGGCGAAGGTCTACCTCACTTCGAATCTTAGATTTTAATTCGACATTGATCAAAATAAACTCCATTCTCACATTTAGAACGGTTTGGGAATCACTGAAATAGAGACTTACCAGAGCATTCATATTAGAAGCCGAAGGCTGGCCGCTACCATCGCCTCTAGTTTCTTCACCATTTGCAACTTTAGCTCTAAGCTTATTGTGAACGGCTACATAAAATTCTCTTTGAACGGGAGTGAATTTTAAATCTTTAACATCAGCACCACATTTAGCAACATCTGGTCCGCAATTCTAAAATCAAAACACATTACTTATATCGGCATCGTGGAGATCCTAATTATAGCACTAGATAAATTTTAAATCATTATTTGATGAGTAGAGAGTATAAGTTCAGTGAGGTGGTCACCTCGGTCACTCGAGTTAACTGTACCGCATTTATTATTTAGGGATCAACGACTTATTTTATTGAATTGTATTCAATCTATTCAATTTTGAGCTACCTATCTACATATGTTTAAAGTACTTAATATTAGACTTAAGTTAAAAATATGCCAGATATTTCATTTTATTTAAGCAGGCTTAATCCTAAAAATAACCATTGTTATTACTGTTAACATTTATTTATCTCTCTGAATTAGGGCGTATTTTAAGGACGTGTTACTAGGCTAATATTTTTGATAAATTCACATATATGTCTGACGAGTGCTTCCGCGATTTCTTTAGGTTCCGACATAGTCATTGTATGTGAATCAAAGTTTCGTCATTCTCTTCACATATTCTACATAGGAAGTCGTCCGATATCTCTAGTAGATTTAGGTGTCTTCTAAAGCCGCAATGTCTCGTATTACGGCCTTTAGTTCGCTTCTGTTGAGATTTATCAGTTATTTTGTCAGCTCTTGGATGGACCCTCTATGAATATTTAGGACAGTCTAAGTCCAGGAAGTTCCAACCAGAGCCTATGGTATTGTCTATTTATCTATTTCGTAAGCACCTATTTACCATGTTGATATGAAATACCACATGTTGATTCTGGTCCAAATAAAGTTTCCTCAACTCCCTTTCTAGCTAGAAGGTCTTATTTTTCTAACACACCTCATGTCCCGGCACCCATTCGAGAGTTCTGCTAGGGCTTGGAGGGACTGTTGGCAGTCAAATATTAATTTAGATAATACTTCTACCTATTTTAGTGCTTTAAGGGCTGCCTGACTTTCTGTCATAATAAAGACCCTCTTATCTCTAAACAAGTCATTTAACATTTAACAGTGACCCCAGGTTCAGACTAATGGTCCTTCCTGAGTTCACATAGTAAATCCCAGCCCTGTGCTGTTTTTCATCTTAATGCCATCTGTATATCAAAATTATTCGTTATGTTACTAAAAAATGTTTCTAAACGTTCCTAAATCCAAGATAAAACTGGTGAAAAGTAATTAGTTAACAAAACAAAGAATAAATAGCGGAATAAATAAATAAAAAAATATACATTTCTGTTTTTTGAATATTTTTTTTTTTGTAAAGCAAGCCCACTTATTGTTTTGTACTAATAATAGATATAACACTTACCCAAAGTGCTCTAGCACATACTGTATTTGGTGTATCACCACAAGATAACAGAACACAATATTCATCAGTTTGTGCATCCAAAAATTTTAAAAAGAACAACCATAAGAGATACAGCTGATACATAATTATTATTTAATTAAAAAAATATAGAAAAATAAAAATAACAAATCGCCTTTGTCCATTAACTTCGTAAATAAACTATTTCTGTAAGGTAATAATAAACAATTTTTAACTAATTTAAAAACAGAAAAGTTGTTGATTAGAATTTGCATTATCAATTTATCACTTTACAATTTACAAGGTGTTACTTTAAAAATAATGAAAGTACAAACAATAATTTAACTTATTTAGTTAGAGATTTTTATTCTTCTGGTTGACTAAGTATCGTTATTTATTAGTGACACTACTAAATTGTTATATTAGCGCTGTGGTTCAAAACTACTAGAGAGAAAAAGTCAAACCGACAACGAAGAAATTTCAAATTTTTGTCTTTGATTTTATAAGGTTCGCCAAATGGACTGTAGGTGATGATTCGCTCATAAGTTACTCTAATTTTCTTGCTGTCTGAATCTAAACAAAAGTAATTTTTGAAAAATATTTATACAAAATTACAAAAAAATTGTTTAATAAATTACCTGGAAGAACTCACACCGCACCTGGTAGATGCCTTGAGCCAAAGAATGGAGAGAGGTAAAATTGGTATTCATACTAAAACTTGTAAGATTGGATTACACTTTCAAAAGCATACCTACTAATTAGTCTAACTTAGTTTTTCATAAAGATATTTAAAAGGCTACGAAAAAGGTACAGAAGAAATGCAATAATTACAACAACACCACTATACCCAAATCAACACGCATACATTTAAGGCAGATCCACTGATTCAGCCCTTCATCTAGTTGTTGGCCGGATAGAGAGATCTCTTGACAATAATAATTATTCCTTGGGTGTTTTAATAGACATAGAAGATTCTTTGATTAAAACCACCTACCCCAAGATATTACACTCACTTACCAACAGAAATGTTTAACATATGGTTAGTGGGTGGATACATAACGTGCTCTAAAATCGAGCAGTAAACATAAGTGTAGAAGATGTAATTATAAGAGGCTTGGTTGCGAGGGGAAGGGTGCTATCATCTCTAATGTGAAACATGGTCTTTGACACCCTCATCAGCCACCTTAATAATGACAGTCACTACACAATAGCGAATGCGGATGACCTGGTCATTATGCAAATAGGGAATTTTAAAAATATACCCTGCGAAATATTGAAAGTAGCTCTAAAAATTATAGAACAGTGGTGCAAGGGCCATTAACTGTCTACTAATCCCAAGAAGACGAAAATGTTTTGTTTCACAAGGAAATAGATGAAAATGGAAAAAACCTTCAGAACTCTTCAACGCAAAACTAACCTTTGCAACACATGTGAAATACCTAGGTCTCACCTTTGACAGCAAGTTAACAAGGAACCGTGGGGCGGACCTTGGGTTTGTCCCTAAGAGTCGTAGCATGGACTAACGAGGCCATCATAAAACCTATGATCATATACAGTGCAGTTGTATAGGTATCGGAAACTGGCATAGACAGCTAAATGCAAACTAGAACAAATTTAAAGAACAGCATATCTCAACATAACAAGAGCCATAAAAAACACACCGACCAGAGCCATGGAAGTCATTCTTTATCTCACTTCTTTTGATATGTACATCAAGATTGTTTAAGCGACAAAATGACACGCCTCCACAAGCTTGGAATAGAACCTGATGTAGGATCTAGTGAGGCGAGACGTCGCTTTGACAGGAGGCGCTCTATACTAAATTAATCGAACATGGACTCTATCTTATTGAGATATATCATCCATAAGCCATATAAAGTTATAACAGAACAAATAAAAAGGTCGAAAGTGGCATATACGATTCATATCTACACCAACAGTTTTAAAACAAAACCAGGCTCAGAATGTGCAAAATACTCCAGATCCTTAAACCTAAACATAACATGGACTATGAGCAATAGTGAAGAATAAACAGAGCTAAATCACCAGAAACAAGATCACTGGAAGAGACATACTCATCTATACAGATAGCATACAAGCACTACTTACCCTGAGCAAACTACAAATCCACTCAAGGTTAGTACTAGAATATCAAGAAGCTTTGGCGCAAGTATCCATCAACAATGTGGTCCCTTAAAATGGAACAAAGGTCACGGCACATCGAAAGGTAATCGTCTTGCTGATTCACTATCCACGAAGGCAGCCAACCAACTTCTTTTTGGACCTGGCCCTTCTATTGGCCTGACCAAATCGGTAGTGACAGACCTAATTAAAGAAAATTATCTTAAAATTGAAGAAAAGATGGGATGAAACAAGAAACGGCAGAGTTGCTAGGGAGCTTTTAAGTTATCCTGGTAATACTAAAGCAGACACATACTTGACTATGACTAGACAGAATTTCTGATTGGTTGTTGCCAAATACGAAAGCATCTCCATATCATTGGGTTGTTAGAATCCGCACTTTGCAGGGGGTGCGTACAAGAAGATGAGACTATCGAGCATATTCTCTACGATTGCCCGATGCTCTCATGTGTTATAAAATTTGTGTTGGGCGAATATCGGCTGAAACTGGCCAATATAAAAAAAGCACCTCTTGGCGACGTTGTCAACTACATCATGTCTGTAGGGTAGCTCACAAGCTAGGAGGTGCCCTGTCATCTTATGAGGATGCAAAATGGGCCTAGCGAGTGCCTTGGGGCAACTCACCCTCCACATATTTTTTTTGTGATACACTGTTCTTTCTTGCGGCCACGACGAAAAACTACTACTTAAATCTACTTATTCATAATTTAGCCCCTTTTTATTACAATTATTCATATTCTGTTAATTATTAGGCAAACAGAGCTGTCGATTCGGCTGCCGCATTAGAAAGAAGGTGACAGCTGCAAATTTGAATGGGGATGCATTGTTTATCTGTCAATCGATCATGCGCTTTATAAATGAATCGGTATTTTTGTCTGCTACGCTTACTTTGCACTGCTCTTACACTTCAAAATTAAGTTCGTACTTTTCTGATAAATACTTTAGAACTATAACAGTTGCAAAGAGAAAAACATATAATAACTGGCATTAAGAATTCACATATACTTCCCTAATTTAATTTTAAAAGCATTTTGTTCTCTTTAGTGCCTTATGTTTAGTCAATACTCTCCCATACTCTCTTATAATAATTTGACAAATACGTGAACGATACCTTAAATGTTTGCAATTCGATTTTTGTAAACACAATTAGTCTAGTAGTTTTTCGTCGTTGCTTGATGTATACATTTACATTAAACAATTTGTAACTCAATTTTTGTACAAATATTTTATGTTTTATCCTGTTGAATGAACAAATAAATAATTACCGCCAGTTTAAATTTAGCATCTGGTGATTCACCAGCGAAATAATATTCGTTTATGTCACGTTTAGCTTAGATAAATTTCATGTAAGTACATTTAAAACAAATTGTTGCAACGTTTATTTACTTTATTTATTTTATTTTTATATTTAAATAATTTTTACTAAAAGTAATGTTATCACACTAACATTGATTAATATATTTAAATACTTGTATTTTAATTTACTTAAACAGCATTTATCTGCGCGAACAAATATCTTATCTTGTCCAACGGCAGATCCGCCTATCTATTAGGCATTCCAAACAACTTTACTTTTCTATATGTATGCAGATAAGAAAAGTATAGGAATCATGATTTTTTCTTTACGTTTTGGGATCACCTGAATCTATTTTGACTATTTTCGCGATGATGTCGGTGTGTGTGTGGGTGCGTGCGTGTGTGTGTGTGTGTGTGTGTGTGTGTGTGTGTGTGTGTGTGTGTGTGTGTATGTGTGTATGTGTGTGTGTGTGTGTGTGTGTGTGTGTGTGTGTGTGTGTGTGTGTGTGTGTGTGTGTGTGTGTGTGTGTGTATGTGTGTGTGTGTGTGTGTGTGTGTGTGTGTGTGTGTGTGTGTGTGTGTGTGTGTGTGTGTGTGTGTGTGTGTGTGTGTGTGTGTGTGTGTGTGTGTGTGTGTGTGTGTGTGTGTGTGTGTGTGTGTGTGTGTGTGTGTGTGTGTGTGTGTGTGTGTGTGTGTGTGTGTGTGTGTGTGTGTGTGTGTGTGTGTGTGTGTGTGTGTGTGTGTGTGTGTGTGTGTGTGTGTGTGTGTGTGTGTGTGTGTGTGTGTGTGTGTGTGTGTGTGTGTGTGTGTGTGTGTGTGTGTGTGTGTGTGTGTGTGTGTGTGTGTGTGTGTGTGTGTGTGTGTGTGTGTGTGTGTGTGTGTGTGTGTGTGTGTGTGTGTGTGTGTGTGTGTGTGTGTGTGTGTGTGTGTGTGTGTGTGTGTGTGTGTGTGTGTGTGTGTGTGTGTGTGTGTGTGTGTGTGTGTGTGTGTGTGTGTGTGTGTGTGTGTGTGTGTGTGTGTGTGTGTGTGTGTGTGTGTGTGTGTGTGTGTGTGTGTGTGTGTGTGTGTGTGTGTGTGTGTGTGTGTGTGTGTGTGTGTGTGTGTGTGTGTGTGTGTGTGTGTGTGTGTGTGTGTGTGTGTGTGTGTGTGTGTGTGTGTGTGTGTGTGTGTGTGTGTGTGTGTGTGTGTGTGTGTGTGTGTGTGTGTGTGTGTGTGTGTGTGTGTGTGTGTGTGTGTGTGTGTGAGTGTGAGTGTGTGTGAGTGTGTGTGTGTGTGTGTGTGTGTGTGTGTGTGTGTGTGTGTGTGTGTGTGTGTGTGTGTGTGTGTGTGTGTGTGTGTGTGTGTGTGTGTGTGTGTGTGTGTGTGTGTGTGTGTGTGTGTGTGTGTGAGTATGTGAGTATGTGAGTGTGTGAGTGTGTGAGTGTGTGAGTGTGTGAGTGTGTGTGTGTGTTTGTTTGTTAAGTTTTTTATTAAATAATATAAGCCGAACAAAATTGTACCTACCTCTTTAAAATAAATTATTTGCAGAATTTTTAGGTAACCTACGTATCTTTTCTCATTTCTCGGAAATGAAGGGTATATAAAACTACTACAAAATCTAAACAATACCGAAATTAATCTTCAACAAATCATCTAGTCGTGTTTAACTTTTACAAAACATTTAACAAGATATTTTCACTTGAAACTTTCCTTCTTGAGAAAAGTACATTTTCAAACTAGCAGTTTGTTTTCCGATATGGTGAATGTTTAATATTTCTACAAGTGTACAAGTTTATTATTAGTCTTTTTTGGTGATTTACATCCAGTGAAGAGCATTAAGTAGATATTAGCTTAGTGAAGGTTCTAGAACGACTTTTTTGTTAGCCTTTTCCTCTCTGACGAAGGATGCTAAATGGCAAACAAGGGTTTGTAGAATTACTGCAATTAACATTTACTTACTCATATTTTACGTTGCTGTTGGCTTTTGGGATTTTATCTTTCCAGTTTATTTTTTACGCAAAGTTAATTAGAATATTAAAACAGAACAATTCTTGTGGTTTTTATTGTTTTTTTTTGCAAGGATGACGTGTTTGTTTAAATTATATTATTACTAGCTTCTTGTCCCCGGATTAGCTGTCGCGTATTTCAAATAAATGGGCTTTAATTGAGGGTATTATTTATTGCTATTAAGTTATACGTATTTTATTTTTATAATTTAACTCTGGCAACGAAGACTACATTATCTTATTACTTCTAGTTTTGAAAATAATACGTCCATTGACAGCCAGTTAACATGAAACTGACACTTAGAAAATGGAGTCAAAAGGGCATACATTACTTATGAACAATGCCACCGAACCGTAAGGCGCACCTACACCGCCATCATAAGATCTATGCTAACATATGGTTCAGTTGTCTGCGTACCTAAAACTCAAAAATTGACAGCTATCCGCAAACTAGAACAAGTTCAAAGAACATCATATCTCAACATATAGAGTTAAGAAAATCAAACCGGCCAGAGCCGTGGACTTCATTCGTAGTATCAATTTCTTGATATATACATCAAGGAGGTTGCTCTGATGACAATGACACGCCTCCACACAATTGGAATAGAACCTGGTGTAGGATCTGGTGAGGTGATATGTCGGCAGAAGGCGCTCGATACACTCCCACTGCTTCAAGTGAACATGTATTCCAGCTCACCGAGATATACCTTCCATAAGCCATAAAAAGTTATAATACAATAAATAGAAGATATAAAAGTGGCCGGTACGAATCATATCTACACCGACGGTTTTTAAACCAAACAAGGCTTATGATGTGGAATATACTCCAGAACCTTAAACAAAAACATTTAATGGGCTGTGAGCAGTAGTGCCAGTGTAATTCAAACCGAGCTCACAAGGATTCTTATAGCAGCAAAAAAATCACCAAAAATAATATCACTGCAAGAAACATGCTCATCTATACAGATAGAAGAAAAGCACTGCTCATTCTGGACATACTATGTATTAATTCAGTATTAGTCCTAGAATGTTACGAAGCTTTGGCCAAAGTATCCATCAATAATTTGGTCAACTTAAGATGGATCAAAAGTCACGCCTCATCAAAACGTAATTATCTTGTTAAATCACTTGCCAAGAAGGCAGCCAATCAAATAGTTTTTGGACCTGACTCCTCTATTGGACTGACAACATTGGTAGTGACAAACTTAATTAAAAAACATTTTCTTGTGAAAGTCAAGGATAGATGGGATAAGACAAGAATACTTGACTATGACTAGACAGAATCTGCACCTAATTAGAGGCATTGTGATTGGTCATTGCCAACTACGAAAATATCTCCATATCATGGGGATGGCAGAATCCGCACTCTACAGGGGAACCGAACAAGAAGGTGAGACCATCAAGCTTATCGTCTACGATTGCCCGACGCTCTCATTACAAGAAGATTTGTGTTCGGAAAGAATAGGCTATGTTATGTTGGGAATGGGGTGTTAATACACTGTGACCTAAAATATCTATTGTACCCCCTTCTGTCACCAATGCACCAAGAAGATATCTCAATGCTTATAACGACCCTTCCCATACTTTCTCAAGGAAGTGTAGGATTTAAAGTAGCTTCAAATTAGGTAAATTTCCCTCTTTTATTTGATATCATCCTAGATATAGTGTCCTTGAATTCTGGGGTGCTACACATTCAGTTAGAATGTGAATGGAGGTTTCGTTCTCCTCACAGAGTCTGCACTTACTATATTCTACTACTTTCAGTTTACTTAGGTGTCCTATTAGTCGGAAATGCCCGGTAAGTATCCCTGTTACAATACGTAACCTGTTCTTGCTCAGACAGATGCAGGCTTCCGATATTTTCTGGTTATATTCACCCAGAAGTATCTTGGCCTGTCTTAGCTTCAAGAGATTGTTCCAATTATCGGTTCTTTTACTGCCCAATTCTTTTTAATCTCTCCTAATATTATATTACTGCTGATACCAAAGAACAGCTCCTAAAGAGTTTTAAAGTTAATTACGGGAATTAGATATGCTTGAGTTTATATGCTGAAACTAAAGTACTAGACCTAAGACAACTAATTTATTTTCACACAAACATCAAATATAATTTTAGTACCAAGAAAGCCTCTAGTCATAAACACAGCTATAATATGCGTAATAATAAAAACTTACTTATCCAGTAATACTAAAAAAGTCAATTTCACAACGAGCTTACTCTTATATTGTTGTAAAATTCTATAATTTTATTCCTGAACCATTAAAAAAAATAAACAATACATCCATGTTTAAAAAAAACTAAAATGATTATTTACATTGGATATTTTAGAAGAAACTAAATAATACTAATACAATAATTAAATAATAATAATAGTAAACTAATTAACAAAATATAGTAAAAAAAATACGTGTGGCACTCGGGGACTGCCGCGGTAAAGCTATTGCATAGCATTTTTTATCAACTTATGCAATTATAATTATTTATTTTATTTATGCAGTATTTTTTTTTCTTTGATATTAATTCAAGTTTTTTCTTTAATATTAATTCAAGTTGTTTCTTTGATATTAATTCAAGTTACACTTTTTGAGCATGATGACCGATAAGAAAACAAATTTTTTTCTTATATTAAATAAATGAGAAGTAAATATTTTTTAAAATATTTTTATTATCTTATGTAGGTTATTCAGGAATTTTTATCATTGAAACTATAGGTTTATGGTAACTGAAATAAGAAACATAAGTTTGAGACTTGATATCCTCTAAATATCTGGAAAATACAAAGGGTCTTTAAGCTCCTTTCCTTGCAAGACTATCTGCTATATCGGTATCCTGTACCCCGTTATGTCGTGGGACCCAAGTAAGAGTAAGTCTATTTTTCTCGTCTAGCTCATTCAATTATTATAGGTATCTCAAGGCCATTTTTGAGCTGATTAGGTAAGAGCTCAGCGCTTTGATAACTAATTGACTATCGGACATGATGATAATTCTCTTGTCTATGATAGTTTCTCTCGATGTTGAACTAAATATACTTTTCGATGGCGTGAATTTCCGCCTGGAAGATGCTTGGGTATTTTCCCAATCTTTCGGAATGCTTGGTTCTCGGCCCATACACTCCTATTCCAGTTCCTTTTATGGTTTCGAAACTGTCCGTATACCACTGAATAGCACGTCTTTCGGTTGCAGGCGCGATGGAGTCTTAGTTCCATTCTTTCTTGCAGCCCAGCTCTGTGGTTTTGAAGTTTTTTACAAAACTGTACTTCTTTAGCATTTCATTATGGTACATGTTTCAGGTATATTTAGTCCTGAAGCAAGTAGACTTTTGTCTGATTACTCCGTTCATGATCATTCTATATCATGTATTTTTTGCCACATTCTCTATCATCAAATGTAGACAAGTGAGGTTTAAGATCACCTCCATTGCTGCCGTAGGACAGGTTCTCATTGCACTAGTAATGCAAACACAGGCTAGTCTTTGTACTTTTAAGATATTAGCTCTCGTAGCAGCTAAACTAGTTCTGTTACTCTAGGCTATAGCCCCGTAATTGATGATTGGACTCACTATTGCAGTATACATCCATCGCAGTATGTTTGGGTTATATCCCTATTGTTTGCCTGCAATATTTCTGCATACCATTAGAACTTTTGTGGCCTTACTTACTTACTCCTTCTCATGTGTGTTTTAGAGAAGTTTGTTGTCCAGGGTTTGTACTAGGTCTCACTTCATGACACCATCTTTGGGTATGTTCTAGTACTCGTTGGACTATATCACACAGGATATTACTATACTTGCCACTAGCAAATATGACTATGTCGTCGGCATAACCTTAACAGGGTATGTCGAGGTCAGTCAATCTGCATAGAGGTTCGTTTACGGTTAGACTCCATATTAGTGGGGATAGAACTCCTCCTTGTGAACATCCTCTGGTTGTGCAGATGAAGATGGTGTCCGGCCCCATTTGTTTTTGCAGTTCTCGTAGATAACAGCTGAGCCATCCATCTGGATGTGATGTTATCTACTCCTCTTTTTACAGATTCGTGTGGCGTGTTGTTAAAATCTTCTTCTATGTATAGGAATGCACACACGGCCGTTTCTTTGTTCCGCAGATCCAGACTGCTCCGGGATAGCCGGATTATGTATGGTAGTAATCTCCTCTGTGTTTGGCCCTATTATAAAGCTTCCGCACTTCGGATCGTAAGTTTGACAGATGACGGTTCCACCAAGGAGTAGTTATACTAGTTCTATTTCTTTGAATGGGGCAACTTGATTCATATGCCTCAAGTATTGTCCCATTTAGTTCTTCGAGATCGCTTTTCAGAGCAAGTGGATGCCCGGGCTCCTTTTTTGTCTGGATACGTGCTAAATTTTGTTTTTGAATGGTGTGTATTTGTCCCAGTCTATTTTTTTAGTATTTCTCCTGAAGATCGTCTCAGGAATATCACTCTCTTACGTAAACACAATTATCTTGTGATCAAATAGAGATGGTTCACTTGATACCCTCCATTTTTTAACTAGATTTTTAATGCTCGGTGTGCTTAATGTGATGTCTAATACCTCACTTCTTGCCCTTGTTACAAATGTTGGAGTATTCCCAATATTTTGCACAATAAGGTTCTTATTAAAAACATATTCTTAAAATTGTTCACCTCTTTGATTGGTGTCGTTACTTCCCCATACGGCGCTCTGCGCTTTGGCGTCTCATCCAAGAAGTAATGGCAAATGTCATCTCTGGCAGTACTCCACTAGCCTCGATAATTCCAGAGGTGGTACATGCCCATCTCCGGCGAAGTAACTAGAAGCTATTATCATGTCTTGCCTCCTCATCCCTAATTCCAGGGTTGCTCGAATTGGAACGAGATCACGCATCATAAATTTTGAAAGACAAGAATATTTAATATTACTTCTTACTATTATGCATGTTCTGGGTACTTCATCACTAGTTTGATAAATTACCCTTGCATCCCTACATGTAAGTCCCCTTACCTGGTTTTTATAGACCCACGATTTCTGGATCAGTACGATCCCTAATTGGTCTTTAGTGAATGTCCTGGAGATCACAGCCGAGGCTCCCTTGGCGTGATGGACATTCACTTGGGCGATGTCGATGCCCGCCATTTTACTCTCCTTTAATGGGGTGTAAGAATAGGCTAACGCCGGCAGTTATAACAGAAGCACCTCTTGGCGACGTTGTGAACTACATTAAATTTGTAGGCTGGCTCATAAGCTAGAAGGTGCTTATATCGGTCGGTGGTGTAGCGGTTTCGCGCGCTTTTATTCATTTATAGGCAAGTTTGTGGCCACAGACAGAGGGGCTTCGAATCCTACAACAGAATATGTGGATTTTTAATTTGGAATAGGAATAAAATCGTTATGCATTACCGTCTCCGATGAATTAGGGAGAGTATTATTATATTATATACTTAGAAGGATGCACAATTGGCCTAGTGAGACCTAAGTGCCGTGGGTTAACCCACCCTCCACACGTTACAGGTACAGATACTGCCCATTATAATTTTCTAATCCGATAAAATATCGCAATTTTGTTGTTCTGAGATTTTTGGACTTAGTTGAATCGCACATAATTTGCTTTTTATTTTTTTTTTATTTTTCTTTTTTCTTCTTTCTTTGTTTTTTTTTCTTCTTTTTTTATGGTATTCGTTTTAGTGATCTAGGATAAATTTAAATTAGTTTGTTCAACATATTTCAAGCTGTTTTAAAGATGAAAATTAAGGCACTGAACTTCTATTAATTCTTTAGTCTCCATGTCCTTTGCCTAAAGAATAATAGAAAGAATTGTAGACAGAAGAAATGGCTTTGCTTGTAGACTGTTCTAGCATACCTTTTAACTTCTTAGTTTCTACTGGAAGGTGTTCCGTGTAAAGACAGGGAATATTTTCCAAAGAGGCCAGACGTCAACGCTAGGAGACTTAATTTTAGGAAAAACATATTAGAAAAAAGCGTTAGTTTCTAAGAAAGACATTCCATTTAAAAAGAGGAGATTTTACTTTTTAAATCGGAAGAAATTAAACAGACTATAGCAGAAGACGCATCTTTCGAAAATAGATACGTTTTCTCTTTCTATTGCTTGTCTAAGCTGCTCTCCCAACTTTGCTTTTTTTTTCTGGCGTTTTCAGTTCAAGATCTTCTAGTTCCTAAAGCTACTTAGCTATGAATCCTAACAGTTTTTTAGCAAATTATTTTAACCCACTATTTAATTGCAATATCCTGATTTCTGTCACCAATTTTATGTTTATTTATTTGTTTTTTTTTTTTGTGTCTAGCTTCAACATCTAAGGTCATTAGCCTTGTGTTGTATGTAGGTTAGGGATTGTACTAGTAGTCTAATACTCCACAAACAGTTAATTTATTTAATTTATTTTTACTATGAACCAAATTAATTTACTAATTTAATTTATGTATAACTAATACTTCCAATTAATATGGACATTTACTTAAATACTAATTTACATGAACAATATTTATGTATACTGGACGATGGCCTGACTTGCACTCTCTGATCCAACAGCAAAACAGGACATTTCTACATACAAGTTGTATTTATTGACTATTCGAGCATCCCCAGAACGTGTTACGAAAATTCTAGAAATTCTCGTAGTAGAACCGTTGTTGGATTAACTATTTTATAGACTAATACCTCTAGAACTTTACTAGTAGACTAAACGAATCCCTCAACTGTCGATAACAAAAACATAGGCCTATCAAAGTGTATTTCAGAGGTGAACTGTTCTGTAAAATATTCCCGGTAATCAGAAAAGTAGAGGCCGTAAGAGGATGAAATAGGACAGAGAGGGATTAACAGCTAGATCAGGCTGGTCGAAAATGTATCGCACGATAGTAGTTTGTGAAAAAAAATAGAAATAAAACTTCCGTAGTCTTTTTACGCATGAGTAATGCGAAATGGTCGAATAATGATAAAGGTGTATAAACTAGATTTGTAACCTTTTGTCAATGGGGGTATTAAGTAAAATTTAGGTTGAGTAGTAATTGCTTCTATACCATAAAATTGGTTATAGAACTTAAAAAAAAGTTTTGTTTTATATATCCATTAGACACATTAATGAACGCCGATACATAAATTCGCGGTAAAGAAAACATTGCGATAACGCATAAAATTGCATTGATTATTAGGTGTATAGAGAACATTAATTTTTCATTTTCTCGCAAATGGTTCGGAATCCTTTCAGAGCTTAAACTAAACGTTTAGAATTCTACATCATGCAGAATAATTATTCTACAGGTTGGAAGAATTAATACGGGTTTTCACACTTTTTTTATTATAGAATCGCTCGCATCAGAATAATTTGGGACCGGATTACCGTTTTTGCTGCGTTTGGCTAAATAATTTTTCCTGGGAAATAATGTAGAAAACTACCAGAAGCGTGAAAAGAAAAAAAAACAAAGCAAGAAATGATTTTGCTTTGTTCTACAGATTTTAAATAATTTTAAACTCTAAATAAAAGAAAATAGTAATTCAAAGAAGGAACGTAAATGAGCGCTTTTGGCTATTACGCCATCATCAGGACATCGTCAAATTTTCAAGACAAAGTAGTGAAATTTTAATAGAACTACATAACATTTAGATTGAACATAAGTTTATTAAAAAGTAAATCTACAGGTTATTTTATTATAATCTAGTCAAAACAAACTTGAGATTACTTTTTTATATCTTGCATTTTTTTAATTTTTTTAGTAGTTCCCATATAATTTTATTTATTTATATATGATCCTTAAGGGAGTAAAATAATGTAAAAAAGAAATGTTTTGGTCTATAGATTTTTATAAAAGTGCCAAAGTCATGTTATTTTGGGAAAAAATATAATATATTCACCGGTCTTGCAATGTTCAATGTAATACGTTGCTGCATTTTACAATTCGATAAATAATTTTGATGCTTTGGAGAGGGCTATTGTCCAAAGGATAACTTTGAGGCAAGATGAAGTGGTGGCAGTGACTTTTTTGCTTCAAGAAGGTAACCAAGTTTATAATGAACTTCGTTGCCCGAGACTAAGAAGAAGTCATACGGTAATTTGTAGGCTTCGTAACCGACCTAGCCAATTTGATACAGTTACAAAAAGACCTTATCCTTCCAGAGAAAGGATAGCTACACCCTGAAAAAACCTCAGTTTGATAAGGACAGCACTACACAATACAGCACCGCAAGAAAAATATGTTAATATTTATTTGGCCGCTACGGGAAGTCGAATATCCACCCAGACTGTAAGAAATAGAGTCCATGAAAGCAATTTATTATCCAAAGTCAGAAGTGTGAGGCTCCAGTTAATCCGTGAGCATAAGAGGTTAGAGAGGTCAGAAATCATATGGATTTAAACAAGAATCAATGGGGACACGTTCTTTTTACAGAATAGTCAAAATATCAACAGTGACAACGTTACACTGTAATGTGATACTTGTTATTTTATCTATTTTTTATAGTGTTTTAAGCTCAAATGAATTTGGGAGTGGGTTAGGTTAATAAATAACTCGTATTACTTTAAACAAGAAGTTGGGCACCACTATATTTAAAACTTACTATACTTGACTATCGGTTAATAATAAAAATATAGAAAATCACTAACCATTAAGATATTATATTTAAACCAGGTTTTAGATAAGGCAGTAACAAATTCTAATTCACAGAGATTTACTAATTCAAATTTAGAAGGTCTATTGCATAAAAATAGACTTATCTGTTATACCAGGAGGTAGTATAAAGGAGAGATTTGAATAGGCCTTCTTCAAAGGGACTCGAACGATACTCTTCGGGTAGCACCAAACTCTTAGGTATAAATCTTAATAAACTTAAATCTCATAAACTTCTTTAGATGTAACTCGAACCAAACCTCTTGATATAACTTGAAATAAACTTCTTTAGATGCAGCTTGAACTTCTTTAGATAATACTCATACAGAACCGTCTAGATATAGCCAGGCTAAAGGGAAACGGTAAAAATATTAAAAAAGAAACTAGAAAATTTGCATAGGAACCAGATAAAATGCCTCTTACTATTAATTGAACAATTTAAACTATTAAGTGAACAGTTTCACAGAGACTAAAATTAATATGAAAAGGAAAAGTCTTATTTAACATATTTAAATATAGTAAAGCATAATATCTCTTTTCTAACAAAATAATAGATAAAATTATAGAAAACGTGTAATCCATGTGTTATTCATGTTGAGGTTATGTTTAAAATTTGACATTTTAATTATGAAATCTTTGTAGAAAATATATATTTTCAACAATATATCGGTATTCAAACTTACCTTACAAAATCTATCGTATAGGCCGATAGATAAAAATAATTTAATACATCGGATGACCTAGATAATTTAAAATTTAATATCAACTCGTTGACAGATACAAAATCGAAATGAAATACCAACTTTTGGCGCAAGGGCATAACCGACAAATGACATTTGAGTAGAGATGTTTGCGTCAAAATAACGAAAACGGTTCCAACCGTTACAACACGTCTACAAATATGGAGGCATAGAGACGAGTGATACCTAAAGTCAAACTGTCCATTTTGGAGAGTGCTCTTTATAGACTGCGAAGGAATTTATTTAATAAGGTGCACTAACTTGTTTAAAAATGGAATTGTTATTGCTTGTAGACACAGAAGACATTATAGAAACCTGTATGATTCTTTAGGAATAAAATACGAACAAAATATGAACAAAATATGAACAAAATATGAACAAAATATAAAAAATATGAACAAAATATGAACAAAATATGATTAAAATATGAACAAAATATGAAAAAAATATGAACAAATTATAAACAAAATATGAACAAAATATGAACAAAATATGAACAAAATATGAACAAAATATGAACAAAATATGAACAAAATATAAACAAAATATGAACAAAATATAAACAAAATATGAACAAAATATGAACAAAATATGAACAAAATATGAATAAAATATAAACAAAATATGAACAAAATATGAACAAAATATAAACAAAATATGAACAAAATATGAACATAATATGAATAAAATATGAACAAAATATAAACAAAATATGAATAAAATATGAACAAAATATGAACAAAATATGAACAAAATATGAACAAAATACGAACAAAATATGAACAAAATATGAACAAAATATGAACAAAATATGAACAAAATATGAACAAAATATAAACAAAATATGAACAAAATATGAACAAAATATGAACAAAATAGGAACAAAATATGAACAAAATATGAACAAAATATGAACAAAACATGAACAAAATATGAACAAAATATGAACAAAATATAAACAAAATATAAACAAAATATGAACAAAATATGAACAAAATATGAACAAAATATGAACAAAATATGAACAAAATATGAACAAAATATAAACAAAATATAAACAAAATATAAACAAAATATAAACAAAATATGAACAAAATATGAACAAAATATGAACAAAATATGAACAAAATATAAACAAAATATGAACAAAATATGAACAAAATATGAACAAAATAGGAACAAAATATAAACAAAATATGAACAAAATATGAACAAAACATGAACAAAATATGAACAAAATATGAACAAAATATAAACAAAATATAAACAAAATATGAACAAAATATGAACAAAATATGAACAAAATATGAACAAAATATGAACAAAATATGAACAAAATATAAACAAAATATAAACAAAATATAAACAAAATATAAACAAAATATGAACAAAATATGAACAAAATATGAACAAAATATAAACAAAATATGAACAAAATATGAACAAAATATGAACAAAATATGAACAAAATATGAACAAAATATGAACAAAATATGAACAAAATATGAACAAAATATGAACAAAATATGAACAAAATATGAACAAAATATGAACAAAATATGAACAAAATATGAACAAAATATGAACAAAATATGAACAAAATATGAACAAAATATGAACAAAATATGAACAAAATATGAACAAAATATGAACAAACTATGAACAAAATATGAACAAAATATGAACAAAATATGAACAAAATATGAACAAAATATGAACAAAATACGAACAAAATATGAACAAAATATGAACAAAATATGAACAAAATATGAACAAAATATGAACAAAATATAAACAAAATATGAACAAAATATGAACAAAATATGAACAAAATATGAACAAAATATGAACAAAATATGAACAAAATATGAACATAATATGAACAAAATATGAACAAAATATGAACAAAATACGAACAAAATATGAACAAAATATGAACAAAATATGAACAAAATATGAACAAAATATGAACAAAATATGAACAAAATATGAACAAAATATGAACAAAATATGAACAAAATATGAACAAAAATATGAACAAAATATGAACAAAATATGAACAAAATATGAACAAAATATGAACAAAATATGAACAAAATATGAACAAAATATGAACAAAATATGAACAAAATATGAACAAAATATGAACAAAATATGAACAAAATATGAACAAAATATGAACAAAATATGAACAAAATATGAACAAAATATGAACAAAATATGAACAAAATATGAACAAAATATGAACAAAATATGAACAAAATATGAACAAAATATGAACAAAATATGAACAAAATATGAACAAAATATGAACAAAATATGAACAAAATATGAACAAAATATGAACAAAATATGAACAAAATATGAACAAAATATGAACAAAATATGAACAAAATATGAACAAAATATGAACAAAATATGAACAAAATATGAACAAAATATGAACAAAATATGAACAAAATATGAACAAAATATGAACAAAATATGAACATAATATGAACAAAATATGAACAAAATATGAACAAAATATGAACAAAATATGAACAAAATATGAACAAAATATGAACAAAATATGAACAAAATATGAACAAAATATGAACAAAATATGAACAAAATATGAACAAAATATGAACAAAATATGAACAAAATATGAACAAAATATGAACAAAATATGAACAAAATATGAACAAAATATGAACAAAATATGAACAAAATATGAACAAAATATGAACAAAATATGAACAAAATATGAACAAAATATGAACAAAATATGAACAAAATATGAACAAAATATGAACAAAATATGAACAAAATATGAACAAAATATGAACAAAATATGAACAAAATATGAACAAAATATGAACAAAATATGAACAAAATATGAACAAAATATGAACAAAATATGAACAAAATATGAACAAAATATGAACATATG
>OV651817.1:43305367-43347867 GCA_927349885.1 Psylliodes chrysocephalus
AAATATGAACAAAATATGAACAAAATATGAACAAAATTTGAACAAATAAATAAAATATGGAACAAAAAATATGAACAAAATATGACAAAATATGAAACAAAATATGAACAAAATATGAACAAAATATGAACAAAATATGAACAAAATAATGAACAAAATATGAATCAAAATGATGAACAAAATATGAACAAAATATGAACAAAAATATGACAAAATATGAACAAAATATGAACAAAATATGAACAAAATATGAACAAAATATGAACAAAATATGAACAAAATATGAAGCAAAAATAATGAACAAAATATGAACAAAATATGAACAAATATGAACAAAATATGAACAAAATATGAACAAAATAGAACAAAATATGAACAAAATATGAACAAAATATGAACAAAATATGAAACAAAATATGAACAAAATATGAACAAAAATATGAACAAAATATGAACAAAATATGAACAAAATATGAAACAAAATATGAACATAATATGAACAAAATATGAACAAAATATGAACAAAATATGAACAAAATATGAACAAAATATGAACAAATATGAACAAAATATGAACAAAATATGAACAAAATATGAACAAAATATGAACAAAATATGGAACAAAATATGAACAAAATATGAACAAAATATGAACAATAAATATGAACAAAATATGAACAAAATATGAACAAAATATGAACAAAATATGAACAAAATATGAACAAAATATGAACAAATATGAACAAATATGAACAAAATATGAACAAAATATGAACAAAATATGAACAAAATATGAACAAAATATGAACAAAATATGAACAAAATATGAACAAAAATATGAACAAAATATGAACAAAATATGAACAAAATATGAACAAAAATATGAACAAAATATGAACAAAATATGAACAAAATATGAACAAAATATGAACAAAATATAACAAAATATGAACAAAATATGAACAAAATATGAACAAAATATGAACAAAATATGAACAAAATATGAACAAAATATGAACAAAATATTAACAAAATATTAACAAAATTAACAAAATATTAACAAAATATTAACAAAATATTAACAAAATATTAACAAAATATTAACAAAATATTAACAAAATATTAACAAAATATTAACAAAATATTAAAAAATATTAACAAAATTATTAACAAAATATTAACAAAATATTAACAAAATATTAACAAAATATTAACAAAATATTAACAAAATATTAACAAAAATAAATATTAACAATAATAATAACAAAATATTAACAAAATATTAACAAAATATTAACAAAATATTAACAAAATATTAACAAATATTAACAAAATATTAACAAAATATTAACAAAATATTAACATAATATACAAAATATTAACAAAATATTAACAAAATATTAACAAAATATTAACAAAATATTAACAAAATATTAACAAAATATTAACAAAATATTAACAAAATATTAACAAAATATTAACAAAATATTAACAAAATATTAACAAAATATTAACAAAATATTAACAAAATATTAACAAAAATAAATATTAACAAAATATTAACAAAATATTAACAAATAAATATTAACAAAATATATTAACAAAATATTAACAAAATATTACAAATATTAACAAAATATTAACAAAATATTAACAAAAATTAACAAAAGATATATTACAAAATATTAACAAAATATTAACAAAATATTAACAAAATATTAACAAAATATTAACAAAATATTAACAAAATATTAACAAAATATTAACAAAATATTAACAAAATATTAACAAAATATTAACAAAATATTAACAAAATATTTAACAAAATATTAACAAAATATTAACAAAATATTAACAAAATATTAACAAAATATACAAAATATTAACAAAATATTAACAAATAATAACAAAATATTAACAAAATATTAACAAAATATTAACAAAATATTAACAAAATATTAACAAAATTATTAACAAAATATTAACAAAATATTAACAAAATATTAACAAAATATTAACAAAATATTAACAAAAATATTAACAAAATATTAACAAAATATTAACAAAATATTAACAAAATATATTACAAAATATTAACAAAATATTAACAAAATATTAACAAAATATTAACAAATATTAACAAAATATTAACAATATTAACAAATATTAACAAAATATTAACAAAATATTAACAAAATATTAACAAAATATTAACAAAATATTAACAAAATATTAACAAAATATTAACAAAATATTAACAAAATATTAACAAAATATTAACAAAATATTAACAAAATATTAACAAAATATTAACAAAATATTAACAAAATATTAACAAAATATTAACAAAATATTAACAAAATATTAACAAAATATTAACAAAATATTAACAAAATATTAACAAAATATTAACAAAATATTAACAAAATATAACAAAATATTACAAAATATAACAAATATTAACAAAAATATAACAAAATAATATTAACAAAATATTAACAAAATATTAACAAAATATTAACAAAAGAATATTAACAAAATATTAACAAAATATTAACAAAATATTAACAAAATATTAACAAAATATTAACAAAATATTAACAAAATATAACAAAATATTAACAAAATATTAACAAAATAAATATTAACAAAAATATTAACAAAATATTAACAAAATATTAACAAAATATTAACAAAATATTAAACAAAATATTAACAAAATATTAACAAAATATTAACAAAATATTAACAAAAATATTAACAAAATATTAACAAAATATTAACAAAATATAACAAAATATTAACAAAATATTAACAAAATATTAACAAAATATTAACAAAATATTAACAAAATTAACAAATATTAACAAAATATTAACAAAATATTAACAAAATATTAACAAAATATTAACAAAATATTAACAAAATATTAACAAAATCTTAACAAAATATTAACAAAATATTAACAAAATATTAACAAAATATTAACAAAATATTAACAAAATATTAACAAAATATTAACAAAATATTAACAAAATATTAACAAAATATTAACAAAATATTAACAAAATATTAACAAAATATTAACAAAATATTAACAAAATATTAACAAATATTAACAAAATATTACAAAATATTAACAAAATATTAACAAAATATTAACAAAATATTAACAAAATATTAACAAAATATTAACAAAATATTAACAAAATATTAACAAAATATTAACAAAATATTAACAAAATATTAACAAAATATTAACAAAATATTAACAAAATATTAACAAAATATTAACAACATATAACAAAATATTAACAAAATATTAACAAAATTTAACAAAAATATTAACAAAATATTAAACAAAATATTAACAAAATATTAACAAAATATTAACAAAATATTAACAAAATATTAACAAAATATTAACAAAATATTAACAAAATATTACAAAATATTAACAAAATATTAACAAAATATTAACAAAATATTAAACAAAATATTAAACAAAATATTAACAAAATATTAACAAAATATTAACAAAATATTAACAAAATATTAACAAAATATTAACAAAATATTAACAAAATATTAACAAAATATTAACAAAATATTAACAAAATATTAACAAAATATTAACAAAATATTACAAAATATTAACAAAATATTAACAAAATATTAACAAAATATTAACAAAATATTAACAAAATATTAACAAAATATTAACAAAATATTAACAAAATATTAACAAAATATTAACAAAATATTAACAAATATTAACAAATAATAACAAAATATTAACAAAATATTAACAAAATATTAACAAATATATTAACAAAATATTAACAAAATATTAACAAAATATTAACAAAATATTAACAAATATTAACAAAATATTAACAAAATATTAACAAAATAGTAACAAAATATAACATATATTAACAAAATATTAACAAAATATTAACAAAATATTAACAAAATATTAACAAAATATTAACAAAATATTAACAAAATATTAACAAAATATTAACAAAATATTACAAAATATTAACAAAATATTAACAAAATATTAACAAAATATTAAACAAAATATTAACAAAATATTAACAAAATATTAACAAAATATTAACAAAATATTAACAAAATATTAACAAAATATTAACAAAATATTAACAAAATATTAACAAAATATTAACAAAATATTAACAAAATATTAACAAAATATTAACAAAATAATAACAAAATATTAACAAAATATTAACAAAATATTAACAAAATATTAACAAAATATTAACAAAATATTAACAAAATATTAACAAAATATCAACAAAATATTAACAAAATATTAACAAAATATTAACAAAATATTAACAAAATATTAACAAAATATTAACAAAATATTAACAAAATATTAACAAAATATTAACAAAATATTAACAAAATATTAACAAAATATTAACAAAATATTAAAAAAATATTAACAAAATATTAACAAAATATTAACAAAATAGGCGAATGGGTGAAGGTCGACCTTACTTCTTATCTTAGACTATTGTGTTAGGTTAGATCAAAACAATGCATTTGTCTCGTTTACTAAATAGTAACACCTACTTGATGAAGTTGTTGATATTTAGTTGCTCGGTTAGGTTAGCAACGATTTGAAGTTGTTAGGTTAGATGACAACTATGGGTTTCAGTCCCGTCTGCGTCATGCTTTCTTTCAAATCTTCAAGTATTTGATTTCGAATAAAAGATAAACAGGTATTTTAGAATTGAGATCTATACCCACCAATATTCCATTTTAATCGTGTAACATATATCTTCTTCTTTGCTAATATTAAACTGAAATAGTATATAACATAACAATTGTGGAAAGTGCAACATTTCGCAAGAGTTGAAGTGCGAGTGCGGAAACTAACCGAGTGCAAGAAATAAACTTTCCAACGTGTTGTGTACACTATTTTTCCTACGACCACATACAAAATCCTTAAAAAAACGTCTTTTTTAAATGAGAAAGTCAATTAAACCATATCACATATGTACTGAAAAGTATATCACACATGTGTTAAAAACAATATCAACACATGTGTTGAAAAGTAAAAAAATCTTCCAAAATAATTTTCATTTTGTAACAGTAGAAATGACAAGAACTAATACAATGTTTAAAAAATATTTATAACTAAAGCAGAACAAGAACTAATATAACAATAAGAAACATTTATAACTAAAGCAGAGATACTAACAGAATAGTTTATAAAAATTTACATCTAAAGTAGAGATAACTAATGGAATGGATAAAAAATATTTGTAACTAAACTATAGATAACTAATATATTAATTAGGAAATGTTTGTAACTAAACTGTATGAACTGAGTAATTATTAATAATTTTGTTTTACTTTTTTCTGGGACGTTATAAAAGTTTAAAGTAAAATTGTTATTATAACATTTAATAAATTGCAGTATATTTTGTAATATTGCATTATTATTATTCATAGTGGTTCCCCTAATATATGCGTTTATTGTCTTTTGTGGATCTACATTAATTTGTTGCTGTATAGATGAAGTACACAAATTTATAGTTTCAGCATTTTGTTCAGAGTATTGTTCAATGTTTTTACATGCAACTTCTTCGTTGAATGTGCTTGTGTTGCCAATGGTGTTAATTTTTTATTAGCAGTCATTAATCTATTAGTTGCAGAGTCATCTATGTACTGCTCGGCCCCGGTAGAGGATTTCCATCCCCCGTGGCGCTTTAATGCAGCAAGATCTGCTCATGCATCTACCAAAATTATTGCAGAAGAACGCCTAAAGGTATGGCCAGTATATTGTTCTGGATTCGGAAGATTTAAAAACTTTGCCACTACTTTTGGCACAGTGCCTATTTTGTTTGTACCCCCACTACTTTTGGCACAGTACCTATTTTGTTTGTACCCACTACTTGTTGGGTGAATTTTTTATTTTTATAATTAAGAAAAAACCTTAGTTGAGTGGTTGGTGGCCTAAGATAGGCATGTTTTTTAAATATGGTATATAACGGTTTTCTGGATACTTGGTTTTTTTGTGTTATCTATTTTTATCACAGCTGTTGTACCCAAATTCTCTATATTGTTTATAGTCAACTGTGTGAGCTCCTGCTTTCGGCATGCTCCTGATATTCCAAGAGAAATCATTTTTATTACTCGTAGTTGATCAAACTCGTAGCACAAAGTGATGTTAAAGAAACTGATCAAAGATATAATTTTTATGTTTAATTAAAATAGTTTTGCTAGCCATATCATTTAATATAAATCAATAATTTATATTTGAAGAGCATGCAAATCAAATATTTAATAAACGAACCTATTTTCAATATTGTAAATATTGTGAATGTTATGTTTAATAAATGAATATTATTTTCGTTTGCGAGGTATAATAATATGTTGTTAATTGTTAATTTTACGTTCATTTATATAGACATAAACAATAATAATTGTAGAAATGATTAATCATATATTACATATATTTTGCATTTATGCTATTTAAATTTAAAATATTTTGATGTGATTTTAGAGCTAACACAAACAGCTGATTTTGTACAGACTAATTTGTTTAGTTGAGTCTGTTTAACCCCTGAAGTCCTTAATATTGACATTTGACTTTTAGGTGGGATAAACCCCCACTATCATGTACTATAATATGAATAAGTGGAGTAGATTAAAAATCTAAAAGCGTTTTTTTTTCAATTTGTCCTTCTGAATATTTAATCTTTTACAGTTTCAATACCTCACCCATTATGTATCATACTAAATAATAACTAAATTATACAAAAATAGAAATTATTTTAACGCGGGAGTACACGGGTATCGGTCGAAAACACCGAGCGTTGATATATTCAGAAGTAACGCCACTGATATAATGGTGGTGGTCCAGTGTTGACAGAGGCCTTCAAAGAATTGTAGAGATCCCAGGACACAATTGTACCAGATTTTAAACGATTGTACAGAAACGAAACATGAAATATGTATGTAAACTAATTGTGTATTAATAAATTTGGCAAACTACATGTTAATTCTAAATACCATTTTTAAACTAAGTTGTTATGAAGCGATTTTGTTATTTTGCCATGCAGTTCATTTCGCCCATCCCTACTCATAGAGATAGATGAAATAAATTTCATTGAAAAATTTTTTCGTTGAAGAAAAAATAGACAATTTTTTTCACAAATTCTCGTTCATGTGGAGGTACTACATATTTATCTTTGTCTTAAATATGTCTCGAACCACGAGTGGTTCGTTTTGCCTTCATGATAAGCTTGTATAAGTTCAATAACTTCATCTTTGGTTGTAATGTCTAATAATTTTTGGGTACACCTTTTAAATTTGACAGAATATCTTTTAAAATAATTTTGTAGGATAACTAAAGATGGCTCAAACATATGTGAGAATTTTCGAAATAAATGTAATGAACACTATCTGGATTAATGACATCTGATTTCAGATTATTCTTTGAAATTTGAGCACTATCCGTCTTTTCTTTTCAAAAAGAATTTTTATTTTTGGGGTAGCTGGTGAATGTAGTACGTCACTGGTAATTATTTGGTTTTGTCCATAGCTTACGGCTGTCTTTATTGTGGGTATTTCAAAGGTCGAGTAACAAGTAAAATTAGAAAGTATAGTAATGTAATCACTGTCGTTATTGTCTTCAATATTTTGAATTTGATCATTTAGTAATGTTTCAATTTAGTGCGCTGCCTCAGTGTGAGTATTTGAGTCAACTTGAACTTGTAGGGATATAATATCTATGTCGTTATTTATACTTATTGTTTTATTTTTTAAGGAGCTTTTAAGTATGCATATATGTTATCGGTATATAAATCAGTAAGGTCATTTTGGTTAATACTTTGTGGTGGTGTGTTATAGCTAAAGAGATCTAAGTTTTGTTCGTTATAATTTTCAGCATATTTTAATATATCTATCTCCTATTTGTTGCCAAAATGGGTCTGTTTCTTTAGTATGCAGTTTAATTCTAGATAAGACGTCGGCGTCTGAATGTAGACTGCCTTTTTTGTAAATTATGTTTTAAGTGAATTCTGAAAATTTTAATTTCTAGCGAGTAAATTTTGTGTTTTCTTCTTTTAAGGAGTTTATAAAGGGTTTATAGTCTGTTATAATATTAAAGATTCGGCCGTACAGATACGGACGAAAATATTTAGTGGCTCACACAATGGCCGAAAGTTATTTTTCAATAACTAAATATTTTTATTCTGTGTCACATAAGGTACGAGATTCATATGCAATTGAAGACATTGGTGCAATAACCAGCTAAGTCACAATTTCGAAATTGTTGCGAAATTAAAAAAAAATAATTATTTTATTTGGAAATGGAAGGAAAGGTACAATTTTTAGAGGTAGTTAAAAAAATTAAGGAAAATAAAATAACAAGGCTTTGCCAAGAAAACTAAATACAGAACTACCTCATTTTTTTTAAATTTGGACTTGTTGTTGCCCCGAACATGTACAAAAATTAACTTGAAAAAATGCTTAAACAGTTTTATTAAGAAAACGTGAACAAACTAAAATAACTATTAACTATAAACTAAACCTGAAATCGACGTGTGTATTACATAAATGAAGAATCCGAGTCGAAAACATCTTCAGCTGCATTGTTAACCTCTTGCATAACTTCATTATTTTCGGGTTCTCCAAAAATCGGCAGCTGGTACGTATTTGGTTGACAAAGTTTAACATCAGCAGATTTTTTCTCCTTCAGAGGCATTTTCGTGAATTTGAAAGAGACAATAGCACATTTTCTTTTTGGATGTAAAATCTTGTAAACATTGGGAGTGATGATGAACGGCTGCATTCAACATAATTAATATTTTTCTGATACCGAAACAATCTGTACGTAGAAATACTAAACTTAGTTTTTTCTTTATTGATAAAAGTAGTTTTAAAAAAAGGTTTTAAATGTGTTGTAAAATCCATGATCATGTCTTGATTGACGTCTATAACTTTAAACTTTTTTGAAGTGGAACGTACTAGATCTTTCCACTCATCAGGAGTATGTACCCTTTCTTTGCGTCTTTTAGCTTTCTCGATCTAAGCAAATGATCTGTCACACGGCAGGAAGCTGTGCCCTGGCTCTGGGTACTGGTGGATAATATTCAGAATGCCCTTTTGGTTTATGTTCGTAAGAGTATACATTTATTTTACTAACGTTTGGTTCTTATTCTGGGCGAAGGCATTGTCGGAAAATAGATACAATATTTGTACAGTCTCAGGCAGGTAAGTATTTAAATAATGATGCAACAAGCTAATTACCTCACTACTTCCCTTTTTCGACGTGACTTCGTCATACATGTAAAAAATAGAAGTTTCACTTTTTGCAAAGTGTACGCAAAAGTTATACACCCAGAATTGTCCCTTGTAAAAGATGTCGCCAGCGGGAATGTGGGGTAATGGCAAATTTTGTTTATAGTTAAAACATAACACTTCAACAAAGGGGTCATTTAAGGCTAATACTGACTTTTCTTTTAATGAAGTATAAAATACTTCAGATTTACATATTACATATCTCAACTCACAAGGTGGCTTTATTTTCAGTGTCCTGCTCTGCATTGATTATGTTTTGTAGACGGTCACATGTCTGATATGTATCAGATCTTGGTGAGCCAAAACTTATATTAAAGTTGTGTAATAAGTAACGATGATAATAATCGTAAGTTACCTGTAGTAATATTTAACTCTGCCGGCAAGCAGAATCGTCCATCGCTTATTTCCCTGCTATAATAGGAAGATCGCCGGAGAAAACTTCTTATATGATCGTCTATAGTTCGAACAACATTTTCGGGGATCTTGTTTGGCCTATTTAAATGTCTTCCTCGTATGTCAGGTTAAAGCATTATATTGGATTTTAGGAATTTAGCAATGTTTTCTACTCTAAATTTTGTTATAACGTGTATAGCCCACATTGCATTTTTGCAAATTGGATACTCTTGTCCATTAATCCTAACCTAACAAAGGATAGCATAACAACTTATAATAGATGACTTACTTTATATTTGCAACAACTTCTTTTTCTTTTCCGGTTTCAGCCCTGCTTCGTTTTCTAGCAACATTTTGAGGAACAATCAATCCAGCCAAGAAAATATCTTGCTTCTGCTTATTAATAAATTTAATAAATTCTTCGAAAACCCTTCGAATTTTATTACCGTCAATCAGCTCGAAACATTTCAATCTGCATTTACATTTTTCTCTAATAGTTCTTGCTGAGCAAGTACAGGCTACGTATTGTAACAGGGATTCTTACCGGGCATTGCCGACTAAAAGGACACCTAAGTAAACTGAGAGTAGTAGAGGATAGTGAGTGCAGATTCTGTGAGGAGGAGGACGAAACCTCCATTTACATCCTAACTGAATGTGTAGCACTCCAGAATCCAAGGGCACTATATCTAGAAGGCTATCAAATAGAAAAGGGAGATTTAACTAACTTAAAGCCACTTCAAATCATACACTTCCTTGAGAAAATAGGATTGGAAGGGTCGCTATAGGCATTGAGACATTTCCTTAGTGCATTGGCAACAGAAGGGGGCACAATATATATTTTAGGTCGCAGTGTATTAACACCCCATTCTCAACATAACATAGCATACTCTTCTTTATTCTCACTTCAAATTGTACATATCAATACCATACTCATGATGAACAACTTACTTAAATTTTTATTCATACAGAATGGAGTATTTACTTCAGAATTATTAGCATGAAATACATGCTTCGCTTTGTTCATATCAGCCATAGATTGGTAATCTAATATACCAAGAGCGTTTTGACCTACTTTGAACTAAATAAATAACCCTATTGCAATAACTAGATCCCATTTTCCATAAGATCCATTTCTATATGTTTAAATATTATGCAAATATTAGTTGTAATAATAATTAAAGATAAGTTTGTTAGAGAATCGTCAAATTAAATGAAAATGCGGGTCGTTCCAAGTGACGACGATGGAAGGGAACTATGAAATATTCACAGCTCTGCGTCATTCTTGAAGGCGAGAAACCATGCGGTTGAGATCCTTTTCGCTATAATTAAAACATTCCTTTTTAAAGTATTCACATAGCGAAAATTATTATGACTGTTAATTATCTTTTTGTCGCGGTTGACTGTTGCCCTAGATGTGAGTAATTTTAACATTTATTTAGTCCGAATATTAAAGTAGGGAAATATATGCATGTTTAAAGTTGCCAATAAATACTTGTATTTCTTTCTTTAAAATACCAATTTCTTTTTATTAAATAAAACTTAATTACTTAATTCTGATATTTAATATTTTTTATAATATTGTTAACCTGTTAAACTGAAATAACCAATCTCTGTTTATGGTTATTAGGTTGGTTATAACGGGCTAGCGCGGTAGTTGTAATTTACGTTACAATACCGGAAAGTAGTGTTTTGTAGGTCGAGACCTTAGATTATAAAACCTTAGATGGAACATAAGACACTGCGCATAATCCCAATTCGAAATTATTCACACCCACCAATCACAGTTGAGGACATCACATGTCAGAGCGTTGTTCGTCCAAATTTAATGTGTCAACGAGAATTAATTTGGTATTTTAGTGACTTAAATCTTGGAAATGAACATTGAAAATGCCAAGATGTGTTGTAAAAAGCTTTATTTATAATAAAAGTACGAAATGTGACGGTGGTAAAGTAAATTTACATTTATTCGGTGAGTTATGTAATTTTTAAAGACTTTATCGACGGCCATATGCGTTTATTTGAAAATAAGCATAACCGGACTTGGTCATTGGTACAGATTATAAGTAGCAAATAAAGGTTATTATTATAAACTGTTTTCTTTTTTTTTTTAGGAAGTGGAAAGAGTAACATACAATCAAATACAAAAATATCAATTTCATTACTAATCTATTCACAACTTCACAACTTCACAACGGGTTTTAAAAGTTTTTTTCAAAACTATTTATATATGGGATCGATCCATTTAATTTCTATTTTGTTTAAAGGTATTTATTTATTAGTTAATTTTCTTTAATATAAATATTCTTTCTTTATACAAGGTGACCCAACAAAAAATTGATGGGGGTGTTGGGTATTAATATCATGGATGTTAAAAAACGGTCGGACATATCGATTTTAGTTGGAAGGAAGCCAAGTATGACACGTCATTGAAAAGATAATTTTAAGGAGAATTTGGCAATATAACGATTCATTGGATTACTTTTGATTTTAACGCTCGATAGCAGCATACAAAACTATTAGCTATTGTAAAGTTTGTCACTTCATTTAAAAGCTAATTATATTCGAAATTTAATGCGTAGCATATTTTTTTTATTTTGGTTGATTACACGATAAAGTTTGTATTCTTCGTTTGAATTCTACAATTATATAAGTTCTTGTGTCATTCAATTATGTTTTGTTATGATGTTTATACGGCCTGAACGTGTTGTAACGTTATCCGGGCCGTATAGACAGACAGTACTAATAATATTCGCTTCCTGCTTGCAATAATGTAGTTATCATATGGCTGACTTGTGCAAGGCGTATTGGAAAAAGTTCTATAGTCAATACTTCAAAGCACATAGAGGTTCCACGTGAATAACTACGGTCAAAACCGACAACTGACATTTTTATGCTATTTGCTCGAAACACTAGATGGAGCTACAGGTTAAATTGTGTTTTCTTCCTTGATTTTTTTTGTGGGTGAAACTTAACCAAAGAATCCAAAGATTATAAGGTGTATTTATGTTCTTGTATTCCATTTTTTCGTCTGATTTTAGTGGTTTCTTTTTTGGCTTTGGCTTTTGGTTTTTGTTTATTGTGCCTTCTTAGTTATTTGCAAAATTGTGATGTTTGTTTCTCTATTTCCTACTATGTTTTACAATAATGTTGGTGCTACGTTGAAAATTTGAAGAAAAACTTCATTGATTCATCATGCATCATAAAAAGACAACCGGGTACACCTAATTGATTTAATTTATCGCTAGACTAGATCCTGAAATCATTTTTCACATAAAAGAGTATACTATTTGTATTTGAAAAGAAAATATTTTTTTATACAACTGCTATGAAAAGTAGCTTATTTCGCACAGCTTACTTAATTTCAAAACCATGTATAATGTGAGAAATATTTTTTCCGCCTACCTCTATCCAAAGTGTACATTTCCTGACCTCATTGCAGGGAGCAAAGTCATACTTTTCCTCCCTAGGGAGGAAAAGTACTTTTACTCCCTAGGGAGGAAAAGTAAAAGTGACGTCATGGTATGTCATAAATGAAATAGCTTATACGGCATTGACGACCTAAACTATTTTGCAAAATAGTAAAAATCAGTAAATTGTTATTTTAATTTAACGATTTTTACATTAATAATTTGACTTCAATTCATAGATTCATCCGATTTTCTAATTTAGAACAGAAATATTATAGCATGCTATGGTCGATTGACAGATCAGTTTTAAAGTGTGTTACGCTATAATATATCTACAAAATATAAAATAATATTTAAAAAATGAGTGATTCAAGCGAATTTAAAGATATAAATAATACACCAACGGATATTTTGGAACAGGTTAATGCAACAGTTCAATCTCTATTACCCCAAAAATCTAAAGAAAAATACGAAAAACAGTATTTACATTTCAAGCAATGGGCCGAAGAAAAGCATATTCGTACTTACTCAGAAAAATAATTACTCTACCACAAATTAAAAATATGTAGGATGCAAGAATGAAAATAACATGCCTATAATTTATACTATACCTACTTCATAATGTTAGTTCTTTAATAAATTTTGTTTATTAGTTTAATAAATAAATTATTTAAAAATGACTTGTTATTTGAGGAAGGCGGAAAAATAATATGTATTACTTGGGAGTAAAGTGCCTTTTCCTCCCTTGGATATTTACTGCCATCCGCTTCGCGTCGGGCAGTAAATTTCATCCTGCGGGAGGAAAAGTGACACTTTCCTCCCTAGTAATACAAATAGCTATTTCTCATAGCACTTTGCCCACACCACATACATTTATATGGAGAATCAACAAAAATCGACAAAAACTCAGTTGGCTGCTGTTCAGCTTTAAATAGTTGTCACAACTGTCAGATTATTATAGTTTTTTAAATATTTTTTTTGTTAATTTGTACTTATTACTTATTATTACATCACCATAATACTCCTTAAGTAGACTTGCAATAAAAAGAGGGGAAAGGAATTTAGGGCTGAGAAAAAGTTACTTTTCATTATATATTTGAGGAAAAATCATAAGAAGACCATATAGTCAGCTGGAAAGAAGAGCAAGTAAGTTGAACTATAGCGTGAAAATGCTATTTAAAAAATACCTAATAGCAATGTCCATTTTATTTGACTCTCCTTCGATTGGCTGGGACTGTGGAAGGTCCGGACGTAGGGTTTTCAGTGGACGATGATAGTCCAAGCTTCAGCTCTTCAACACTCGGAGTGGCAGTCCGTGTGGTAAAATAACGCATAAATTACCTTCTGAAGTCTGACCTGCCCCTGACAGTGGTTCAGCAAACGGAGGATCGTCTTCTTGCTCATGGAGGTCGGTTCTTTCGTCCACGTTGGTGCGAGAATTGGCACAGTTGATGCAGACCTGCGCGCCTTCATCCATAACGCCCATTACAGTCAGTGCGGCATTCGCATTATATTTGCTGCATTAGTTTGTCAGGAGCTGAGGGTTTAAGGGTGGTTAGTGGGATCAGATCATTTTTGGTTGACTTCCAACCCTACAGCTTTAGATCCAAATTATTGCCATGCCACTGCTACACTTGTATATACAAAGTGGCCCAAAAGTCCGGAAAAGGCCAATTATCTCGTAAATTGCTAATCCTAATTGTACAAAATTTGCGGTACACCTATTTTGGGATACGGTGATTCCAGATTTAATATTTACAATGTTGCCAGATTTGCCGTTTCTCCTAAATTATTAGTCACTTTGGTTTTTAAAATTTATCACCCTATATATTTAGTTATTATTGGAATCTTCTATTCAATACGAGTTCAACCATATGTAACCCTTATGATTTTATGTAATCTAGAAGGTCTTTAATAAATAAAATAAGTCTGGCAACGCCTAATTGTCTCAATAAATTTTTTAATACAAACTATTTTCAACTACATTAAACCGTAACAATTGAAAGATTATAACATTTTTAAAATAATGGTTACTTTATTAAGTGTTCAAAATGTGCTTCATTTGTGAGTTGACAGTACCCTAATCGATGGTAGAATGCGTCTACCATTTTTCTCCATGATTGTTTTATTTATTTACGACCTTCCAGACTACATAAAAACATAAGTGTTACATATGTTAGGACTCGTATTGAATAGGAGATTCCAATAATGACTGAATATAAAGGGTGATGAATTTGAAAAACCAAAGTGACTAATAATATAAGAGAAACGGCTAATCTGGCAACATTGCAAGTATAAAATCTGGAATTTCCGTATCCCAAAATAGGTGTACTCCAAATTTTGTACAATTAGAATTGGCAATTTAGGAGATAATTAGCCGTTTTCAGACTTTTAGGCCACTCCGTATACACGCAAGCTATGCTAGTAGGCTGTAGCATCAAAAGGATGGATAGATTCAATGTTGCTGAAAAACTTGAAGGCATATATATATCGTACTGCTTGTATCGCAGCGCATTCAAGGAAGTTGTTAGATGGTTAGCCCCGTACAGGGCCACCAAAAATTTTTCTCCAGCAGCCGTAATTGCCGTTGGCTGGACTGAAAAACTCCTTCATATTGGTCAAATAAGCGCTTAGAGGAAAAACTAAGAAATTATCAGTATATGTGTATATACTGATCCAAATTTAAAATTTCTATGCTCACTGAACGCAAAATTTGATGCTATACAACTTCTGTTCTAGGAGTTTTTCACGTAGAGTGGCTGTTTTCACATCACAGACGTCTAAAAGTGAGTTTCTTGCAGATTTCACAAAAGTTGCTAAAAATTTCGATAGCAACCTTATTAGTCGGTCTGGTTTAAAATTTACGGAAGTTATTCGACGCCAGATTTTATGCTCTTCAACTTTGAATAGAATGACATTTTCCGTACGACGCACCGTTTCCATTATATGAGCGGAAAACAAGAGAAACTCCGAAAATTTCAAGGATTTTTGCGTTTTTCGACCTGTAGCGGCACTGCTACGAGGCAGCAAACTTCAGATTCGTGTTCATCATCTCAAAAAACATATAATTCCGTTGAGAAACCTTCTACCGCACTCATGTTACGAAACAGGCATTTTTAAACCCCATTTGATCAGACTATATTGCCCTCATCATAAATAAATCGTGCTAACAAATGAAGTCAAATAGAGGTCTCATAATTTTTAATTTTTTAGTTACCTACCAAAATTAGGTACTACAATACAAATATTTAAGTCCGGCCCAAAACATCTCCCTACTCCTTCCACCCAGTTTTTCGGTTTTGGCAAAATTCGCGCAACGGCAAATGCTTCCTATGTTACCTCTACCCTTTCTTACTCTTTGGTCGAGACAAGCAGATTCCAGAGCGAACCGTAGGCGAGAACTGGAAACTTGGAGAGACCTGCTTAACACTAATTTTTGGTCCCGTGACGTACAATATTTTTTTAAGACTGACACTTCAATAAAACTCAATTATTTATTTTATTTAATAAAGTGATATTTTTAAATTTGCGAAAACAAGTTTGACATAAACAACAAATTAAAAATCAACGAACTGTTACTTTGTAATAAATCGGAAGGTTAATAGAGAGTTATTGCAAGTTCACTTAAGGTCAGTCACTATTAGTGCCGCTCTTATTTTGACATCTGAGCATGCTCAGATCACTAACTTTAATAAAAATTGTGCCTGTCCTTAATAAGAAAGTTATTCCAAGTTCAATTAAGGTCAGTCACTATTATTGCCGCTCTTATTAAGGATTGTGCCTGTCATTATTTGTGGATGTTTAAGGGCAGCAGGTAGTGGCGACTTTATAGTTTTCGGATGCGCTCGCCGTTAGAAGTTTTTTAATAATAAATATTTAATATAATCGTCATTTAAACCTTCTAAAATTATAATTTCTAATGCCTCTTTAATATTATAGACAACAAAAAAGATTAACTATAATTTAAACTTTAGTGGCTGGCTTTATAAAAATTTGCAATATCTCTCTATTAAGAACAGGCACAATCTTTATTAAATTTAGTGATCTGCGCATGCTCAGATGTCAAAATAAGAGCGGCACTAATAGTGACTGACCTTAAGTGAACTTGCAATAACTCTCTATTAACGAAATCAAACTATCAAAAACAGCGATCGGAAAAATAAAAAAATAGAAACCGGTAAAATCTAACGTCTACTTTCCGGTCTTGATCGACTAATAGTATATTACATTACGAGTGTGGAAAATCATTTTTCACACAAGTGATGTACAATATTTTTCCTACGACCACAAAATAATGTCATCAAAAAAATGTAAAACCAAGGTTATTATTACTATAATAATTAAAATGTATTTAAAAAAAAAATCTGATGTGTCCAACACATGACTTTCCTATCTAGGTATTACAGGCTTTTTCCGGTTATTTTGTACAACCTATTGCAGCATCTCTATAAATGTTTAGAGGATAAACTAAATATATACATTGTCCACATACATCTACCGCGAAACATTTTTCTATAGATATTCATTGAAAATGAAAATACTGAAAAATTTAAATTTAGCACTTTTCCTACAATTTTTCCATTACGGTCCATTTTAAAAAAATCATGTATAAACAAATATTATAGAGATCGATATCGCAAACAACTTTTATTTCAACAATTTTCATAAAAATCAGAATTTTGCACATTTTGTCAAATTTTTCGAATACGGACCATTTCAGGAAATTTTTACATAAAACAAAAATTATAGATAATAATATTAGAAGTAACTTTTATTTGAACAATTTTTTTTTTCAAACATAAATAACAGATATATTCCATAAAATATAAAAACGGCCTCCCATAAAGTACCCCCCCAGATGTTCCGACTTTGTCCAAAATCTAATCATTTCACGTCAGGCCGAAATAAAACTTAAGTTTAAAATTTAATGTTTTTTTCTTTATCCATTTTTGAGTTTTCTTCAAATTTCGAAATTTACACATTTTCTCAAATATCTCGAATACGGTCCATTTTAGAGAAATTATCTATAGGATAAAAATTATAGAGAATTATATTACAAACAACTTTTGTTTGAACAATTTTTATAAAAAAAAAAATATTTTTTTACATTTTGTCAAATTTCGCGAATACGGACCATTTTAGAAAAATTTTGTATATAACAAAAATTATAGATAATAAAATAAGAAGTAACTTTTATTTGAAGAATTTTCTTCCCCAAACGTAAATAACAGATATATTCCATAAAATATAAAAATGACCACCTATAAAGTACCCCCCCAGATGTTCCGACTCTGCACAAAATCTAATCAGCCCATTAGACGGAACAAAGCTTAAGTTTGAAATTTGGTGTTTTTCCGTGTATCGGTTCATGAGTTATGCGTTATACAGACACACACACACACACACACACACACACACACACACACACACACACACACACACACACACACACACACACACACACACACACACACACACACACACACACACACACACACACACACACACACACACACACACACACACACACACACACACACACACACACACACACACACACACACACACACACACACACACACACACACACACACACACACACACACACACACACACACACACACACACACACACACACACACACACACACACACACACACACACACACACACACACACACACACACACACACACACACACACACACACACACACACACACACACACACACACACACACACACACACACACACACACACACACACACACACACACACACACACACACACACACACACACACACACACACACACACACACACACACACACACACACACACACACACACACACACACACACACACACACACACACACACACACACACACACACACACACACACACACACACACACACACACACACACACACACACACACACACACACACACACACACACACACACACACACACACACACACACACACACACACACACACACACACACACACACACACACACACACACACACACACACACACACACACACACACACACACACACACACACACACACACACACACACACACACACACACACACACACACACACACACACACACACACACACACACACACACACACACACACACACACACACACACACACACACACACACACACACACACACACACACACACACACACACACACACACACACACACACACACACACACACACACACACACACACACACACACACACACACACACACACACACACACACACACACACACACACACACACACACACACACACACACACACACACACACACACACACACACACACACACACACACACACACACACACACACACACACACACACACACACACACACACACACACACACACACACACACACACACACACACACACACACACACACACACACACACACACACACACACACACACACACACACACACACACACACACACACACACACACACACACACACACACACACACACAGACATCATCGCGAAAATAGTCAAAACGGATTCAGGGGACCTCAAAACGTAAAAATCCGTCGAAAACTCGAGGTCGAAAAAATCATGATTCCTATACTTTCCTTATATATGTATACAGATAGGAACAGATAGGAAAGTAATAATCAACAATAATCGTTTTTATTCAATTTTCATATTTTCTAAACAAAAAAAACTAAAAAAAAAATAAAAAAAACAAAAAAAATTCTGCCCCGCCAGGATTCGAACGCGGTCGAAAAATGGCAAAGTTGATAAGTTCGACGTCCTAACCACCTGAGCTAATAGCCCCTGTGTCAATTAAATGATCTAATCGGTATATATTTAACCAGAATAAAGAGCAAACATTATTTTAAAATTATTTTAATAATAATTGTTAAAGATAAATATCTAGGATCTAATTTACAACGATTTCAATAATTTAACTATCATATCGATTTTAGTATTAATATGGACATTACATAGATCAAAATAGAAATGAGGTGTTTGACATTTTATGACAACTACTGCGGAAAGTAACTTATTCTCACTCGGGTAGAAAGTAAATTCTTATTCATACGCGTGTGATATAGGGCACTTTCCATAGGACTATATAGTGTGATATGTGTCACTTTCCTAAGTGGTCGTAGGAAAACGTTATTTTCTGGACGAAAAATTGTTCAGATAGTAGCAATCATTATTTTGTATTGAAAATGATTGATATTACAAAATACGAATAATGAACTAACACAAAACCTTCTTCATAATTGCCATTACTTTTCCATGTGTACAACTTTGTTATAAATATTACATGACCAGGGTAGTTTTTGCGTTTTCAGCTTTCAGTGGAAATTCTTTGGATTTCACTGTAATGACACTTGTGACTTGATTATTGATTTTATTAATCAAAACTTATGAGTTTTTGACTCGTTCATTAATCTATTTGTTGATAGTGTGCCTGTGAGCTTGGTGATACATTTAAACTTCTCATTTTTTGCCAATATATCCCTCATGTTTTAGTTTTGTTTTTGATAATGTATATGACCCAAGTTTAAAAATTTGATCTAATTACTTACTTTTTGATTGTCGTGTGATTAATTCACGAACATTACGTCTAAAATAAACCGAGGTTTTAGTTTCATTTGGGCTTGCTTCATCAACAAGTCAAGCTGACGTGTGCGTATATTTTATTTTGTTTTTCTGTGGGTGTGGCAATAGTTTTATTCTGATGAAAACTATATTTCGCTGTAGATATAGAATATCTGGACAATTATTCTAAAAATATATTATATGTAATTAAGATAGTTTTAGTGGGATCTCTATTTACATTTTGTGTACATAGAATATTTAGTTCGTAATTCGAATTATTTATAATATATGTTGATATTAATTATTGTTTTAACATAAACACCTGGACTTGACGTTTGGAAAGTCAAGTGTCGACGCTGTCATCGTTAACGCAATTTGGTTGTGGTTCTGATGGTCGACTGCAGTATAGTTGAATTGAATTCAGCTACCTTTTCTTCTTTTAGAGGCCTTGGTGATTTTGGGATACGGCCACTACTGTTTCTGTCAGACGTGCCGTTTAAAGTCGAGCTACAAAAATTTTTCCGTTCATAATACAGTCGAACGTTAAATAAATATGTACGCTCATGAACATGAATGCCGCCTCGTCGCAATCTTCGGCTTATACTTTTCTTAATATTTTATATTACGGACACAGTGAGTAATAGAATGGAATTAGTGCATAAATTTTAATCTATTTTATTATTCTATTTAAAATTTTCACCTACAGACGTATTATTAAAATACCCAATAATAAAAAAAATATTAAAATAATAGAAGATTACATTAATCCAGAAAAGTCAATTTAGCGGCTAAAATATTAAATGCTACGCGTAACAACATTCGTAGTAAATTTACTAATGTTCAACAAATTTAAAACATATTCATGGGTTTAATCTTAGATAAAAGAAACAATAGATGATGCATTTCATTCATAAAGTATGTTTTGTTTAGTCTCAATAATCGGAAAAGAGACAGAAGATATTTTATGCGGATCGAAAGAAGACAGACTGTAATCAGAAATCTCGTCTGGCAACGTTGCTGTTGTCAGTAGCGTATCTTATTTAAGATAAAATCATAACTAATTATGGAAAAAATATTGAAATACTAACCTGTATGGTGTGCAATAAACTTTATAATGGTTTAAACTTTAAAACCGATTGGATTTGGAATAAGGGTATGAAGTTAAGTGGAAGGTAGGTAAAAAACTTAAAACACTATTTTTTTGCAAGAATGATACAATATTTATTACATATGAAGATGTTAAATAAAATAAAAAAACAAAATAAATAAATCAAGATTTATTTTAAACAAATTTACGAACCCAATTTTGGGGTTAAAATTTGAACAGTTTTACAAATTGGTAAATAAGAGATTTTTAAATTAAAATTCAGATTTTTAACACTTATAAATTTATAAAAGTTATTAAATCGATAAATTTACCATACTTATATACAAGGTGCGGATTTTAAATGGAACGATTCTGACAGCGGATCTGGCGATAAGAATTTTATAAAATTCGAAAACACGTAGAACTTTACAAAAATAAACCTATCCATTAATAGTTTTTAGAGGCATGTTATATTAGTTTATAAAAAAGTTTGTCCTTGTTAAGCACCTACAAAATTTAAAAAACTTACAATTTAAAAATTCCTGTGTAAGATAAACTACCAATTTTCATCTTAAAGCATAAACACTTAAATGAACATTTCCAAAACATAATTAACAAAGTTTTTAGTTACCTAAATGAGCTTTATCGAAACAACCAATGACTTAATTTTGGCTTGAGATATTTCGCGCCATTTGCTTTTTAGGCCATTAGGATCAAGCATAATACTCTTTTTTAGATACCTTTATTTTCTTTAAGTCCTGCAAGTAATAGACAAATATTTATTGTATGCCTTTCAGTTGGGAATTGATTTCCCTCTGAATTTCAAGTTAATCGTATTCTTCAAACATTATTACATTTAATATATTAACTGGTAACATCTTTAACGATTTTTTTAAAAACAGTCTGACGTTCCTTCACTATCTAAAAGAAACATATTGCCAACATATTTGCAAATTATTCTGTAGTTAATAAATATCTCCGAAAGTTTCCGATCTCTTTTCGACATCTACACGGAGTGCCTAATAGTCGACTATAGAAATCGAGGGTAGATTTCTACCTATAGAATACGATCATCGATATCTACACTTGCACGGAGTTCCGCTCCTACACTAAAAGTGTCGACTGCAAGACGTATTCAATAGCGCGATAGCGCGTATTCCACTTAGTACGAGATCCCGCTGCAAAATCACTACGTTCATTAAGTTTTGAGTGAAACACAAATTTTTACATGATTTTATGAATAGGAGAATACGCTGATAACACCGCAGCCAGTCAAAAGTGGCCGCAAGTAATTTTAATTAAATTAATGTTAATTAATATTAAAAAAAAAATTCGTTTACTTCTCTTTAAAATAAAATATCATCCACATCATAACAATAAATGTAAAGAATTCTAAAATCCTTAAGTGCCGTTCCATACTCGGCCGCAACTACCTCGCAGCCAGGTGTAAGCAGGTAATATTTTGATCTATCTATACGTTTGTGACTTACACGGATGTTTTTTATATCAAATTAAAGCTAATTTTTTTTCTAACATGATGATATATTGTTGCCTATGAAAAAATAGCCGCAAATTAGGAGTGCCATCAGTTAAAAACGCGAGATATCTGAGATCAAATGAGAGAGAGTTAGTGCGCAACGCCACTTGTTAGATGAGGACAGTGAATGCCAACTGTGTGAGTATTTGAAGCTATTGATATTGTCGACGCATGCGCAATAGCTTCAAATACTCACACAGTTGGCATTCACCATCCTTATCTAACAAGTGGCGTTGCGCGCTAACTCTCTCTCATTTTATCTCAGATATCTCGCGATTTTAACTGATGGCACTCCTAATTTGCGGCTATTTTTTCATAGGCAGCAATATATCATCATGTTAGAAATAAAATTAGCTTTAATTTGATATAAAAAATTCTTTACATGCATTGTTATGATGTGGATGATATTTTATTTTAAAGAGAAGTAAACGAAATTTTTTTTGGAATATTAATTAACATTAATTTAATTAAAATTACTTGCGGCCACTTTTGACTGGCTGCGGTGTTGTCAGTGTATTCTTCTAATTATAAAATCATGTAAAAATTTGTGTTTCACTCAAAACTTAATGAACGTAGTGATTTTGCAGCGGGATCTTAGACTAACTCCTTTTCCACAGTGACGAGGACATCTATCTTGCTGCGGCCGACGATAGTTCAGGCAAGGAAGTCACAAATTGTTAATATAAGAAGAATTTTCAGGGGACATAATAAATAACACTCATAGCCTGTGTCGATACGATTGGAAAAGGAAAAATTATAAAATAAACAAGTAAATAATATTGTTACGCAGCACCCTGCAGTAGCCTAAGGCTGTTATAAGAAATGTAAGAATAAAAGAAGAAGTATGTCACGCATCACCTTACAGTGTGCTGTGGTCGTCATAAGTAAAGGTACGAGAAAAAGTAGAAAGGGGAATATTCGAGAAATGTTTAGAAATGTGATTCCAACTCAAAAAAAATCTGGTTAAAGGAAGCTATATAAATCGGTCATCCTGACCTCAGGGGGGCAGTTTTATGATAGACGTCATACGGTAATGTTACTATTTGTATAGTTGAATTATTGTAAAAGTTGAGTTGAAATAAATTGAGGTACAAAAAACCAGAGTAACATTAATGACAGCGGTGGGATATATAACATAAAAGTTACCTAGGTAAATACTAGATCCTCTTCGCACGAAATAGTTATGATTACTTTAGGCACATCAGCATGGTTTTTGAAGATGGAAGAGAAGAGGAAAAAATAGAAAATAAAAAGACAAGGCGAGAAGAGTGAACTAAAAGGCACCGAACGAAAGAAGATGAGGACAAAGAAAGGCGTAGGAAGAAATAAGAGAAGAAAAAGAAAAGGCGTAGGAAAAAAAAAGTGGAGGAAAATGAAATGCATAGGAAGGAATAAAAGGTGGAAAAAGAAAGACGCAGAAAGGAAGAGGAAAAAGAGAAGGAGAAGAGGCGTAGAAAAGCTCAGATATAGATTATGAATGGCTTGCTACAAATTCAAGAAAACTTTAGGCATGATGTGGGTCAGCCTAACAGTTGAATAAATCTCTTAGCACAACGACAAGAGAATTTAAAAAATTATTTAAAACAACAAGAAACGGCTAGAGTAATTTGAAAGGAATATTAGAACTGACCTAGTTGAGCTGGAAAGAAAAATTCGTAGCTTCGCATCGATAAGCAACAGCAAAAGTGAAAACACTACCTCGTCCTCATCTGTAATCAAACCAAGCCATATTTAAAACCCAGTTTCACAAAGCCATACTAGCAAAATCATTAAACCACTCACGTTTGACGATCAGACAGCATGGGAAACATATCGCTCCAGTTTGAGAAGAGATGGCAGCTTCATTGATAGTGTCACTGCGGGGATAGATAGCAACCATTTTACAGTTACTTACTTAAGGGGAACCCAATTCTCGTTCAAGTCTTGGATACAAGGTATGATTAGCAGCATTTAAAACGGGTATTCCAGAACCAGCTAAATATTCGTAGTCAAAAACATAATGAGAGTATACAGGAATTCGAGGCCGATATAAAACCATTGATTTATCTGGCCTATCCACAGGTGCTCAAAGATTTCAAGAACAAATCGGCATACAAGCATTTACTAATGGGCTACAAGATGTGAAAATGCAGCAAGTGCTTCGTCTACAACCTCACAAGAGGCTGAGGGAGAAACTAATTGCAACCCAGGAAGCTCATATCCAAATCTCGCGCAAAGGTGAGAGAAAGTAAATCTTAGGTAAGTGAGGAGGCCAATACTAATGCTATTCCCCAACCTGCCTCTCACAGATCTTAAATATCCTGAAAAATAGGCAACAAACCAGCCAAAATAGAAGTAGAAGGTGCTTTAATTGCGGAATAATTGGGCACTTTCAAAGAACCTGTAGAAGCAGTGCTCATTCTATAAATCGAGAATCAGGAAATGAAGACGGAAAGTCACATAAATCAATTTTTCGAAGCCCTTCACGGAGTCCAACAAGAAATATTTACAACAGCTATATATATCGAAGAAGCCAATATGAGTCGGCGTTCTAGTAATACCCAGAAAGCAGAGCGTCAAAGAGGTATCCATAGCAACGCAGACATTCTCTCCGGGCGACGTTGTTTAAGAGGGCAATGTTAGTACAGTAAAAGGCTCTAAGAACGAGAGGAACCAGTTAATAAAGTTACTCTTCGGGCAACCACCATCAAGCCAGAAAACGACGAAGAAGAAATCACCCTTGAAGGCCTGAGAAAAGAGTAGAAGAAAGATAATGACTTAAAGGTTGTCCGAGAATAGCTCAAAAATAAAGTCACACCCATTTGCCAAATACAGTAAAGCTATAAAAGGGTACTGGACTCAGTGGAATTCCCTAGATCTTCACAATGGCCCATTGGAGTACATCGAGTCCACCAATTGCTACTGCCGAAATCACATGTCAGAGGTGTGTTGGAGGAACTTCATAGCAGCTGTTCCAGAAGACATTTTAGTACTAAAAGGACACGAGTGCGGAAAGATATTGGGTCAATTGCCGACTGCATTTAAAGGATTGTTGTAAAAAATGTGATGTATGTATGCAATAGCAGGACAAATGTCTACGGATTCGCTCGAGAACGACTGAAAGCCATCAGCGATAAAGCAGAAGCTGGAATCAACAGACGTGCCAAATTTTGAGAAAGGCAACCCAGTAGAGCTGTTCAATCCCAAGTGCTGAGAAATAGTTTGTCACAAAACGCAACGGAATTGGGCAGAAAAATCAACGACCTGATCTACCGCATTCAGCTGTCAGCGGGAAGTAAACCCAAGGTAGCATACATTAGAAAGTTAGCGCCATGCCGTGATCCAGATCCAATCCGTTATCTCCAACTAGGTCTTAGTAATCAAGTTAAACGGGGCGAATAACTAGAAAAAAAGGAGCAATGTTATGCAGCACCCTGCAGTAGCCAGCAAATGTTATAGGAAATTTATTAATAAAAGAAGTATGTCATCTATCACTCTACAGCGTGCTGAGGTCGTTATAAGTAAAGGTACGAGTAAAAGAAGACGGGAGAATATTCTAAAAATATCTATAAATGTCATTCCACGTCAAGAAAAATCTGGGCAGTTCAAGAAGGTTCAATAAGGTTAACGCAAGCTATATAAATCGGTGATCCTGGCATCATACTGTTATCAGTTGTATAGTTGAATTATTGTAAAAGTTGAGTTAAACTAAATTAAAATACCAAAAACCAGCGTAACCATATTTTTAATTAGGATTTTAGTGACCCTGTTATTTTTGAGTAGGGCCTTAAAAAATAGCCGCTTTTGATCTTATCAATTTTGATTATTAAATTATCATAATCTAATTTAAGTTTATCCACCTTATTTTTTGCCAAATGTTAACCAGTTAAACACACTGCGTCTTAATCACACGATACCCAGAACTTGTATACTTTTCAAAATTTCCTAATGGGGAGCAAAAATTGACCTAAGAACAATTCATTCCGATCGAAACCGTAATTTACAACATTCAAAAGATTATCTGGGTCATTTGAGAAAATTAATTCCGTAAGCAAAGAAGGGAAGTAGCTGATAAAGACTGGAAAGGAAATTAAGAACATTATTAAAAACATTTTTAGGTCTGAAATTTTCCAGGCGGAAGCACTTTCTGATATTGTTCCTGATAATATTGTAGAAGGTTTTAATTATTTCTTAATTATTTGGATTCAAATTGATTTTGAATGAGAAGAAGGTTTGAATAAAAAGCTTTGTTCTGGATTAAACAAAACCATGCCTATAGATAGATATCTTCTTGTATTTACTGCTGCATTTTTGGCAGTCTTGAATTCAAACAATTTTTTTTTATTTGATAGGTTGGAGAAAAATCTTAAATATTTTATTTCTTCTATTTATTTTCTTTCTATGGTTAAAAGGGTAGAAAAATAGACAGAAATATAAATCTTATATGACGAACAATATGAAATCCTGTATCAATATCTACAAAAAGAGAAATATTTATTTAATTACACTGACGGAAATTCCAGACTGCATTTTAAAGGTCACTGAAAGAATTTCCTTACAGTAATTTATCTCATCTGTATGTATCTTATCTTTCCTGGGTTTTCATCATTAATGAAGAAATTGAAATGATATAAAATAAATAATATTGATACTATGTATTTAATTTTGAAATTGTATAATTCAATGAATATTTTTAAGATATTCTCTGAATTAGTAGTAGTAAGGCCGAGTGACAGTAAACTAATTTAAATTTAATTAATTTTGGTGTGATTTAGATTTAGTTTATATATCAGTCTATTTAAACACCAAATAAATATTAAACTCAAAATAAAAATAAAAAATTAGAAATAACAGTTATCTGTATCTCTAACGTGGTAGGTTGGGTTAACACAGGGTACTTAGGCGTCACTAGTCACTAAGTAGATAGGCACATCCTAACTCGTGAGCCAGCTTACGGATTTATTATAGTTGCCAACGTCACCAAGAGATGCTTCTCATATATCGACTGGTGTTAGTCAATTCTCGCCAATTACAAATCTTCTAATAAGGAAGAGAGCGTCGGGCAATCGTAGAGGTTATGTTCGATGGTCACAGTTCCTTGTTCGCACCCCCAACAGAGTGTGGATTTTGACAGCCCCCTTCTGTACATGGCAATGACCAGTTCGAATGAGTGTGATCAGGCGCAGATGCTGTCTCATCATAGTCAAGTATTTGTTTGCTGTAGTGTTGTCAGGATAACTTAAAAGCTCCCTGGCAAGTCTGAAGGCTTTTTGTTGCATCCCATCTTTCCTTGAATTACACAAGGAAATGTTCTTTAATTAGGTTTGTCACTACCGATATTGTCAGTCCAATAGAAAGGCTGGGTTCAAAAAGTATTTGGTTGGCTGCCTTCTTGACTAGAGAATCAGAAAGATGGTTCTTTCGATGTGGCGTGACCTCTAATCCATCTTTAGTTGACAAAATTGTTGATAAATACTTCGGCTAAAGCTTCGCGACATTCCAGTACTAATCATAAGTAAATTTTAGGGTTAGTAGTGCTTGTCTGCTATCTGTATAGATAAGCATGTTTTTCCCAGTGATAATATATCTGATAATTTCTTTTGCTGCTATGAGAATTCACATGAGCTTAGTTTGAACTACACTGGCACTACTGCTTACAGCCCATTTTGTGTTTAGGTTTAAGGATTTTGAATATATTTCACAAATAACAATTATTAAATTTAGTACGATAGTTAATCAGTAATCGTAATATAAATAAATTAAATTAAAAATACATGTTCTTAATAAAACTAAGTAATAATATCAAAAATCTCTATTAAAGATAATTAGAATTTAGCCTAATGTAAAAACATGTACGATTCCTGTTGATGGGTGTCTATAGGGATTAATTAATTGGAAAATTATTAATTGTACCAGAGGGCTATCAAATTTAGTTGCTAAAATACACTGCGCGTCAGAGAAAACGGTCCAGCCAAAAAATTTACGAAATTATCTATCTTGTTAAGTTTTTTATTTTTTTATTATGTAAAACGGGTTACTTTGCGTTAATTAAGTTTTGAGAACTTTATGAACTTTAAGGTATTTTTCGTAAAGTAATGTGTAATCCTTAATAATGGATGAAAAGTATCGAAAAGCTATTCATATTGTAACATTACTGGAAAATGGAGCAGGTCAATGGGATGTGGCGAGAGAATTAAATGTTAATCATTCGACTGTGCAAAGAACAACCCAACGGTTTCTTGGAACCGGCTCTTATTACCAGTAACTCACAAAAGGTGCTAAAAAAAATACAACAGCCAGGGAGAATCGCTTTACTCACCATTGCTGCTTTATAAGATCGAACCTAAACCACTAGGGTGCTCCAAAGCAGTCTTTATCGAGCTCATGGAACGCAGTCAGCACTTCTATTATTCGGCGAAGGTTAAGATAAGGTGGTTTGCAGCTTGCAGTCCAGCTACAGGACCCTTGTTTACTGTAGCACACAAAAGACGCAGACTTGCTATTATTCGAGCATATAAATTGGACAGTGGGCGATTAAAAAAATTTACTGTTCACGGATGAGTGTAGAATTTGCATATATGGAAAAGATGGCCGAAATAAGGTTTACAGAATAGCAGGATAACGCGCGACCACACACGGCAAGGATAGTAACACAATACCTTGAAGAGGTTAGTATTCCCAAAATCGATTGGTTTCATCTAAGCCCGGATTTTAGTCCCATTGAGCATGTTTAAGACCAGCTCAAAGGGCGTGTAAAGAGTCGCATATTTGTTCCAACAACACGTGAATAGCTTCGGTTGGCCCTTAGTGAGGAATGGACTACTTTTCCTCAAGCAAACATTCAGACCTTGTTGATTTCTATACCAAATCGAATGAGAAGTGTCATCCAGAATCGGGATGGCAATACGCCGTATTGAAAAGTGATCCTTCCCATTTGTTGCCTCTTTAATTTTATTATTGCAAAGTAAACTGTAACTGTAATTTTTCAATAAATTTATGATTGTCAAATTTTTGCTTCTATTTCGTTTGTGACTTTTGGTAACACCAGCTAAAATGGTAAAATAATGACTGAATCAATACACAATAGATTTTTTTTTTATAAAAATAAGATATATTTAAAAAGATGAATTATTTCGTTTGTTAGGTGGCCCGTTTTCTCTGACGCGCAGTGTATAAGAACAAATAAGTAACATTTTGAATAATGAATAGTAAGATTTTGTTATAATTAGGTCCAGTCTTTTTACCTCTGAGTAAAGTTGAAAGTAACCCATTAAACTATAGGTGAAAAAGATCTACCCTTATTGTAATATAAGTTAATATTAAATATCAACGACCAGTTCCTAGCATTTAATTTCAAGAATATATCAGAATTGCAAATTTGGCTATGGTCTTATATCACATGGACATGCAACATGGATTTATATGGATATCGAATTTACAAGGATAGGCCCATTACATAATCGTCCTTATCCGAGAGAAACACAGAATCACAGACCTGTAACTCATGCAAACAGCTCTAAGGCTGACAAATATGGTGAGTTAAGGAAAGCCTCTTAGTCAACCCTAACAGGGCACATAACCTTTACCTCGAAAACAAGGTTCGAGGTCTGAGAAACTCCTATCCTGTTTGGAGAAAGGCTAATAAGAACGAACCAAGTAAAATATCCGGTTCTTATCCTAGATATCAAACTTACTTGGAACCAGCACTTACAAAAAGTGACCAACAAATGTAGGGAAACAAAAAGAAGAGGTTTAGAAATTTAAAAATTACTAGTGGCTTTACAATTAAGGATTAAAAAGGTTACAATTTTACTTAATAATATTAAATTATTTTAACGTTTATACGTTTGATAAATCTTTTATGTCCGGTTTGTTATTTACAGAGTTATTTAGATCTCAAGGATGGTTCTTGTCAAAATCGAAAAAATGCAAATTTGCTAAGGCATGTTTAGTTAAGGCAGTGGAATTTTCATTATTAGTTCCGTTATTACTTTTATGGTTTTTTATTCTTTTATTTAGATATTGTTTTGTTTCTCCTATGTAAGTGGAATTACAGTCTTTGCTGTCAATTTTAAAGACAACGATTGGTTGATTTATTTTACTAATTTTTGCTTAAAATTCAAAAATAACGTATTAGTTTTATTGTTAGATTTATGAGGAATTTTTATATTATATTTAGAAAACATTTTAGACACTTGTTTAGAAAATTCTTTTACATATGGTAATGAAAACGAATATAAAATATTTGTCAAACGTTTATTTTCTTACTACTAAGTAATTTTAATCCTTAATAGTATAGCCAAAGCTAATTTTTAACCTTGTTAAAACACATCTTCTTGTGTCCCAACTTTATCGTGATAAACCAAATTATTATTTCGAAAACACCTTCACACGCTGTGAAACAGGAAGATGGGTTTTCTGTTGTTTTAAAATTTTTAAACTGTTTGTAATCATCCCATATGTTTTATTAAATTTTGAGTGCACCAGAAGATGAAAAAAAAATAATTTTCCGAAACATATGTAGTGCTTGTACTTAAATGATAGAAAATAAAAACATGACCGAATAAACCAAGAAAATTTTTATTTATATAAATTGATTTTTTGTATCATCCAATTTGTCTAGTAAAAAAGTATATCTTTCTAATTTATACCTTGAAACAAGATTAGTAGTTTGTTTTCGTCAATTTTTGCAAAATAATTTGGCTTTACATTAATCAGTTATCGAGACAATGTTATTTTTAGTAAAACTGTGAAGTGATATGTTAGTGAAGTGATGTGTTATTGATGTTGCAATAGTTAAAGATAACATATTGTCGTAGGAATAGTGATGTCTCGAACGAACAAAGATGTGATCTAAACCAGTTTTTGATTTTTTTATCTCGGGTGGTTTTAATTGACAATCGGTATATCCATGTTCACTCAAAGTTACTAAATAATTTTTTGTTTGTTCATTTTCTACTAAAAGGTCTATATTAATATCCCCTATAATTAAATTATAATCAGTAGTGATTTTCAAATATATAATTTAGTTTTTATAAATGGATCAATGTTATTTGCAGAAGCTGGTGATCTATAAAACGCATTTATAATAAATAAATACTAATAAGTGAACTCTCACTTAAATCAAATAGTATGTGATTGGTATAAATCTGATTTTATAAACACAACAACTTCATCAGTTTTGTTATTTTGGCCAAAATGATATACCTAACGTTGTATTTGTCTCATTTCCGTTACATCAAAGCACTCAAAAGCTGTATCTAACTGCTCAATAATAGTATATTATTTAACGAGCGGTAATGCAGGTCATAACTTACGCAGATGAAATTTGCAGCACGAGCCGCAGGCGAGTGCTATAATTCGTCAAGTGAGTTATGACCATTACCGCAAGTTGAGTACTATTATCTACGACTATAACAATAATAAATACTAAAAGTACATTTTCTGTAAACGAGGTAACGTTCTTAATGCTACACCAATCTAAAAATTTTTTGTATACACCTTTATACTTGTTTTTTGGTTTTTCTGGTAATAAATTCTGTATTGCATTATTAACTATTTCTCTTATTTCTGTAGATGTACTGATATAGAAACCCCCTGTATATCAATTTTTTAAATAAATTTGCCCAGACTCTTAAAAGGGGGTGGTTCGGCTCTAAAAATTTACAATATAAAATTAAAAACCAAATTATAATAAACTTAAAAAAAAATTGAATGTTTCTTCTTAGGGGCCCTGCTTTTCCTACTTCTACTGCTTCTCCTGCTTCTCCTACTCCTGCTCGTTCTTTGTACTCCAACCTGCTATTTCTGTTATTTGCTACACTTTCCTCTTGTATTAAAATTAAACTTCTCTCTACCCCTCTTTTATGTTTAACTCCTTGTCTCCTCTGCTCACCGTCTTCTTTCCTGGACTTTCTTGGAATTTTAATTTCAAGACACTTCACCACCTCAGTATCATTTAATTTAGATAATAAATTTGATGTCGTCAGGAATTTCTATATCAGTACATAATAACCCATCTTTACTATCTAAATTCATTTTTTTAGCACTATTATTTGAAATAGATTTGAAAACGTCAAAATTATCTTGTTAAAATATCAAATGACATTACACCCCTCAATGATAATAATTGACTTTTCCGCCTACTAAGAGGTGTTGGCAATTTAATAATTGTAAAATCTTTTAAATATTCATTCCTTTCTAATTGTTAAAAAATCTTTATAACATTTTACGCCAATAGAACGTATTTATCGGCACACTATTTATATACCAAATTATCGTAGGAGCCCAGCGTGAGTTATAATAACTCACTATTAAAACTCGCGCTATTTATTTATTCATACTATTAATTGCTCAAAAGCAGTTGAATAATTAATATAGAAATTAATAGGAGTAGATAAATATGTTAAATTCATCTATATTACTAGCAATTCTTCAAATAATATTAATTTTATTTGTTTCGACGTTTGTAGTGTAAAAATATCTAGTTTTTCTATTTTAAAATCGCGTATATAATAATCCATATGTATTTACACTTATATAGTGGTATTATTACGATAACTTAAAATAAAATAATTAAATTTAATATGAATATAAGCTGACATTTCAATTGGAATAAATGTTATTTTTTTATTAATGGTCCAAATTTAGGATTATATATGTAAAGAAAAAAATTAATTATTTGTTCACATTTATGCTTGTAGAATTAGCTCTTCTTCTTAACAGATAGTCTATAAGAACCTTTTTGCTGTACATTTTGTAGCTAAAGATCTCCGGCTTCTTTTCACTTTTGAATCGATTTTATCTCTTTTCTTGATACCTCTTTATGTATGTGCTCTTTAATTTCAACTTGTCAATTCCTTGTAAGTGAAACTTCTTCCTTCGATGTATAATTTATTTTAATGTATGTGCTTTTTTGTTGTCTTTCCTAGGTTTTTTCATACAGGGTGTTCCATCTTAGACGAGCCACCTCGTATATTTCTTATCCCATAGTAATTGGAAAAATTTCCCGAAACACATCGGATGATTTTCTTCGGGGGACACCTCAAAATTAAATAGGGAAGAGGGGTTAAGTGATACTTTATTTGTAAGGTCTTGGAAGCCTCTTTACAACGGTGTATGAAAAAAAATCACATTTTAATTGTGTTATCATGCTTACAATCAAAAAAATTAAAACTGCGTTTTTAAATCAAATGTTCAAATTGTCTTCCATTGACTTCCATACAATAATAAATTCTCTCAAACTAATAAATAAAAAAATAAAAACATTTTTATATCTTGCCTTCACTTTTTGTTTTTAGAAGGTTTTTATCACGTTTCTTCGATTATTTCATGTAATAAAACAACTAATTTATTTTAAGAATGTGATTTTTTTCATACACCGTTGTAACGAGGCTTCCAAGACCTTACAAATGAAGTACCACTCAACCCCTCTTTCCTATTCCATTTTGAGGGGTTGAAGCGCCCCCTCATAGGGGGTTGCTCGTTCAAGCCTTAAATATACGTCAAAAGATGTCCCCCAAAGAAAATCATCCGACGAGTTTCGGGATATTTTTCCAATTACTATGGGATAAGAAATATGAGATGGAACACCCTGTATACTGTACTAATATGTTCTTCTCAGTTCTTTCTTCGTAGGTTAAAACTTCAGTTATTACGATAATGGGGGTACTATTTTCTTGATTTTTACAATTTTCCAGAATTTTCTTTTTTGTTTAAAAGGAAACAAATTTTACAACACAAGCCTTAAAATATAGGTTGTCGATTTCACTATCTTTTATTTTGATTTGTTCAATAAGTTTTAGGAAAAAATCTAACACAATATCTCCTTCTGCGTTGAACATAATGATATTGTTTTTTTTTTTTTCAACAATTTTTTCTAGAATTTGGTTTTTGTATTTAACTCTTGAACTTTATTTATCAGTATTTTTACCTTCTCGGATTCATATTTCATTAAATTCTTGATTTTTTCCGCGTTATGCGCTACTTGTTTAATTTGTGCTGTTTAAGAATCTGCTAATATTTTGTCTAGCTAAATAAAAGCTTCGTTCGCGGTAACAATCCTGAACTGATTCAGAATTACTAATTCATACTTTGAGCGCATGCCCGACTCATTATCAATTCTGAATTTTTACCGCGCGCGCAATCCCTATTATATCTCGGTGTTTCAGGTATAGACAAGCGGTTCAAAACCAATAATATTAGAGTTATTGCAAGTTCACTTAAGGTCAGTCACTATTAGTGCCGCTCTTATTTTGACATCTGAGCATGCGTAGATCACCAACTTTAATAAAGAATATGCCTGTCCATAATAAGAGAGTTATTGCAAGTTCACTTAGGGTCAGTCACTATTAGTGCCGCTCTTATTTTGACATCTAAGCATGCGCAGATGTTTATGTTCTAAAACTGACTTTATTAAGAATTGTGCCTGTCCTTAATTGTGGATGTTTAAGGGCAGCAGGTAGTGGCGACTTTATAGCTTTAGGATGCGCTCGTGATTTAAACTTTCTAAAATTATAATTTCTAATGCCTCTTTAATATTAGGTAGTATTATAGAATTCATTTGACTCTAATTACGATGTTACTATTAGTGGCTGGCTTTATAGAAATTTGCAATATCCCTCTATTAAGGACAGGCACAATCTTTATTAAAGTTAGTGATCTGCGCATGCTCAGATGTCAAAATAAGAGCGGCACTAATAGTGACTGACCATAAGTGAACTTGCAATAACTCTCTAATTTTACCGCGAACGCAGGATAGAACCAATAGTTCAGTTCTTTTTGTTCCGCGAACGCTTTTTAACTACTGCGCCTGCGAAATCGTTACTGTTAGTAATAATTCGGTTCAGGATTCTTACCGCGAACAAAGTTATTAACATTTTATAATTGTTTAAAATCAAAATTATCATTCGCCATTTTATTCTCACATCAACAGTACTAATGCGCGTTATAGTCTAGTTAACAATGCTTTTTGGGTCAAACTTTTTTCTCCGGCTCCGAAAAATATAAGCGAGGTGACATTTGATTCGGAATAGCGTGTAGATGGTTTTTGAAAAAATTCAAGAGCCGTTTGCAAAAATTGCAAAAGTTATAAACAATTAACTGAAAAAAAAAATTGGGTTTGGATTTTTGATAATATCTCAATAACTATATGACATTTTTCAAATTTGAAAAAACATTCAAAAAGAGAAGGAACTGACCCCAAAAAAAGTTTTATCACCCGGAACTGTAGGACTAATATTTATAATTTTCCAGAGGGTTGAAAATACGGCCGAAAACAGAGACTATGGTTTGCATAAGCTTCGCCCACTGTGGACCTTTAATAAATAAATATTATTTAAACCTATTAAATATGAAAATTACGAATTAAAAAAATTCAAGCATCTACTAGATAGATGAATGAACAATAATCCGCTGTCAAAAAATTCTTATCGCTATTTTTTCATTAATTACGCATTAGTAAATTAACAATTTTTTCTTACTTGCAAATTAACATTGCATGTGCGATAATTGTTAAATAACAAATAAAAGATATTTTTATTTTTTAGAGCAATTTTTGAACAGTATCATAAGAGATTCCCGTTAAAAAAAATTAAAAAATTGTTATTTTTCACTTTGTTATTGACAATTTACTTAGGTTAAAAATTAAAAAGCTTGATTGATCATTAAAAAAAAAATGATTTTTTTATATTACTATTGATCCGTTTTTTTATCATTCTGATGGTACACATGAAAATTATTTTTAAAAATTCTTATTTTCTTTTGTTTAAAAAATTGTTATAAACAAATGCGTTGTTTATAAGATAATTAAAATTTTTGTTTAAAACGTAATCTTTGATGCAAATTATGATTTAAAAAAACAAATCGTTCCTTAATAAAAAAATTGTATTGCTTAAAAATGGTTTTGTTAATTAAAAATTTTTTTACCGCTTTTAATTATTATTAAGGAACCATTTTTTTTTAATAATAATTTATCTTGCTCTTTGATAACGAAAAAATTTTTTTTGTGTCACCGGCTTCATCTACCAGAATTATTTCGCCTCGTGTCTTGAAGGCTTTGTTACTTTTTCCCAGCGTCATTTTAGGAACAGCACTGTTAATTAGAACCAAACAGTGAATGATCGAGTGGGGAATCCTAGCAAGGCATCGGAATTAATTTTAAATAATTAAATTAAATGAAAAAATCCCGGCCAACTGTGGGATTTAAACCCGGGACACTTGGATCCACAGGCAGAGACTCTACCACTGAGCCCACCCACATTTATATTTTCATTATTTATTTAATAAACAATTTGTTATAAACAATTACATTTTTTTTGATATATTTTTTTTTATTTTTCTACATTATGAAACAAAACTATGTATTATTTTATGAGAAAAAAATGTATTTATATTTTTTATAGTTACCTTTATAATTACCTTTAGCTGTAACTCTACCATTCTCACCTGGTTTTTTGTCTTTTAAATTAATATAACTTATAAACTAAAAATGAAAAAAGTTAAGACTTATTCAATCTTTAATAATTAAACAACAAATTAAACCCAAAATGTAATTGTTTAAAACAAATTGATTGTTAAATAAACAATGAAAATTTCAATAAAAACGATTTTTTTTTTTTTTAGTTGTTAAAGAGCAAGATAAACTATTATTGAAAAAAAATGGTTCCTTGATAATGATTACAAATGGTAAAGAGAAATTGTTAATTAACAAATCCGTTTTTAAGCAATAACATTTTTTTTAAAGAACGATTTTTTTTAAATCATAATTAACATCAAAGATTACGTTTCCAAAAAAATTTAAATTGTCTTATAAACAACTCATTTGTTTATAACAATTTTTTAAACAATAGGAAATAAAAATTTTTAACAATTTATTTTCATATGGCTTCTGATAATAAAAAAACAGATCAATTTTTTTTCTAATGATTAAACAAGCTTTTTAATTTTTAGCCTTAGTAAATTGTTATTAACAAAGTGAAAAATAATTTTTTTTTAATTTTTTCAACGGGAATCTCTTATGAGACCCAGTGTCAGACTGGCCCGGTCGGCAAGTCGGTATTTTCCGACGGGGCCAAACCCTTTTGGGAGCCAACGGTTAACGGTCAAGGACTAGAGATAAATCAAACCACCATAATAAAAATGTTGTTTACAATAATTCAACGAAATCTAGAAAATCTGGCAACATTGATGCGTCTAGACGTAGTCTAGGCTGCTGAGACGATTTGTTTAATAGAGATCGCCAAGCGAGGCGAGGCGCGAGGCCAGCATGTTCTTATTGTTCTCTCTTGTTTTCTCTTGTGTGTTTGGACTGTTTGTACCAAGTAAGAAATTAGGAAGCCAATTGAAATCGATGTGTATTAAATAAAAGTTAAAAGTATGTTTAGTAAGCTAATAGTAATAGTAAACTATTGACAAAAAATAATTACCCAGAATTTTAATATACATTTATAAATTATATTATTTGTTGTTGATTTATGCCCCATTAAAATATATTGTGTTACTTTTAAGTGAAAAAGTATGTTTTTGAATCATCCAAGATTCCTTTTTATTTTAATTCTGGCTTAATCCTTAACAATTTATTTTCATTGATATATTTATTTAAAATAATAGAAATACTAATTTTTTTAGATGGCTGAGGCTGATGTGCGAAGTAATACCAAAAAGGGAGTCTACAAAAGTGGAACAGAAAAAGGAGAAAAAAGACATAAAAAATTACTTTTATAAACGGCAGTGTCACCAACCCAATCTAATTTAAATTTATTTTGTTAAAAAAACTTAAGTTAAGGAAGAACCAAAAACAAGGAAAAATATTGAACAAAGTTTAACCAAATTCATTCCCCCGTCTGCAGAATCTAGTATGGAAACCAAATTATTATTTTTGGCATCTTATCCAGTTCAGCTTAGTTCTAATAAATGTAAGGCAGAGCAAGCATACTTTTAAATTCTATCTAATAAAGATAAAATTCGTCGAAATTAATTATCTTTTTCCGTTCAGTTAGACAAATTATTTTATTCCTTGTGTATGGTGTTTAGCTCAAAAACTTCAACATTTGTTACAGACTATAATGACTTTCGGCATTATATATCAATTATATATCAATCCGTCAAAATTCATAAATCATCGCAATGTCACATGCAAACAGTGGATACATATTTTACTATAAAGCGGGATAAAAACATTGAACATTTTATAAACAAGGATATGCAGGATAGAAAGAAAGAAGAAATAACAAGAAATAGGCTTTGCTTACTAAGAATAATTCATATAATTTGTTTTATTGCGAAACAAGGAATTACTTATAGGATAAAAAATGAGAGTGCATATAATCTAACAGATGATGATACAGAAGGAAAAGGAAACTTCCTGGAGCTAGTTTTACAATTGGCGATATATTGAACCATCATGTAGATATGGCAGCTAAGGACGCATTGTTAAGGAAAGAAAAGCATATAGATAGCCGTGGCCGATGTAATTTAATTACATTTTAAAGCAGAACAACGGTAAACAAAATAATAACTTTAATCGGAAATTAAATGAAGAGTAGCAAACGCAGTTAAAGAAAATTGAAGTGTTCAAATTAATTCAACCCAGGATATTAGCGTAGTTGAACGATGTTTAATTTCAGTTCGCTATATAGATAGTGAAAGTAAAGTAAAAGAAAGGTTGTTAGATATTGTTCCAGTGGAGATCAGTAGTGGGCTGGCTCTTAAGACCAAATTAATTAATTAATTAATTAATGATTTAAATAACTTAGACCTCGACGAGACAAAAATAATTGGCTGTAACTTCGACGGCGCAAATAATATGTCAGGGCAGTATAATGGACTTCAAGTCCTTATTAAGGACTTTTCACCAAAATCTCTATTCACATGGTGCTATGCAAATATTTTTTTTCCTGGGCTCGTCTGACTATGTGTCTCCGAATATACTTAATTTAGTTGTTTGTGATAGCACTCAATGTAATCAAAAAATTAAATCTTACTTTGGGTTGTTAAATCGAGTAGCACGTTTTATTTCGGAGTCATATAAAAGAGTCAATTTATGGGAAACGTTAAAATCTACTCCCATATTAAAAGATTACAAAAAATTGGAGAAACTAGATGGCAAGCAAAATGTAAGGCTGTTTCTAATTTATTTGGCACTTTTGACGACCATTCTTAAGAAATTTATTCTACGTTGATACTTGTTTTATTAGAAATGGCTGAAAGTACAGATTTTGACTCAAAAACATGCTGTAAGGCGCGATCATTACTTGAAAATTTCTGCAAATATGAAACTCTTTTAATACCGTTTATCGTGATAAAAATTTTTAAATACGTGACTCCCGCCTCAAATTATCTTCAGACAGACGTTATTGATTTTATCCAAGCATACCATTTGGTAACAAATACGAAAGCAATGATAAATGAAAGGTATGAGAAATTTGATTTAATTGTTAAAAAGACTAATGCATTTTTAAATTATATTAATCAAATTGAGACCATTAGAAACAAAGATATTGTAATTGAACATGAGCTGCCACTACAAAGGTTATAAAATAGGAAAGGTATAGTAGAAAAAACAACTAAAGATTCCGTTATTACCGATCCAATAAAAAAAATTTAAGTATTTAAATCAGTAACTTATCAGGAAATTCAAAGTATAAGCCAGAGATTTAATGCTAACAAACAAATCTATGAAGATTTTTCACACCTTGACCCCAGAATTTTAAAATCTTGGATTTATTAAGCGACTCCAAATTTATAAATATATATTGGTCCTAGAGTTTCAGTTTATGAGACTTTCTTTTGTAAAATTTTCTCCTCTTTTTGAATCTTTTGTCAAATTTGGAAAATATCAAATAGTTTTTGAGATATTTTTTTTCATTTAATTGTTCATAACTTCTGCAATTTTTGCAAGCGGCCCTTGAATTTTTTTTTTAAATCATCTACATACACCTAGTTCATATTTTTCGGAGGCAGAGAAAAAAGTTTGACCCATAAAGCACTTGTTAACTAGACTGTTATCTATGTTAGGTTTTTGTCATTAGTCATTCCTTTCGATTAAATCGATTAAAATCTTTGAATTTGTGAGTTGTAAAATATTAATGTTATAACAGCTGTATCGATTTTTTGCACTGTTTTTAGTTTTTATATTAGAAAAAACTTTCATTAACTTAGAGTCAGTTTCAAAAAAAATCACAATCTTTAGTTGGACAAAATCACTTGTTTACTCGATGAATTTTTTTGGGTAAAATTATTTAACTGTATACTAAAACTTCATTTTTTTTGTATGTATTTGGACTTGAAATAGTTATTTTAATTTCTCAAAGCCCCAATAATAAGATCTGTTTCTCTAAAGCTTTAATCTTTTGCTATTCTCGCAGATTGCTTCAACTTTCCGAGATAGCTTTTTAAAATTTTCCAGGTATAAAGCTTTGAGATGTCGAAGTTAATTCTCTTTGTGAAATCAGTTTTAAACGAGATCTCAGCCCGAAAATCTTGTAGCCCTAGAGCAAATGAGAATTTTTAACGAATTTTCCTCTACAATATTTATTATCCGACTCCCTCTTTCCGGCTATTAGGTTCATAAACAAGAACCTGGGCCGCGGTCTCGAAACCACTATACATTATTCATTTGGCAGTTATTCACGAAAATGGATTCGTTTTAAAAACATTTTAACATCTTTCTCACGTCGTATTTCATAGTCTGGCGTGATTAATGAAAGTTTCCCACCGAACAAGCTCATCATTAAATATCTTCCCTGTATAAATTGGAATGAATTTCAAATTGGTTATTGATTTCGGCGGGAAAACGTGTTTTGTGTTATTTTTCCATTTGCAAGCGTTTGTAATGAGCTGAATGGAAAAGCAGGATGGTGCAATTTAAAATAATCTGAAACAGAATTAACCACGAACTAGGTAAATTTATTAGAGAATATAGATTATAAAGTAGTTCTTTCAACTTGTGCTTTAAATTTACATAAACCAATCCAAAATTCAATAAATTAAATTTAATGTCTATTAAGTTTTTAATGAATTTTTGAAGTTTTATTTCATGTACATCGGTATTTACAAAATATTTTTAAATATTTGTAAATCCACAAAGAAACGTTATCACAACTTTTCATAACACTCCTTCTTGATTTTTACTTTCCTA
>OV651817.1:43350367-43420367 GCA_927349885.1 Psylliodes chrysocephalus
CTACTCCGTCACTTTTAATACACACACAGGATTTTATGCCATTTTTACACATTATATATTTGCATTTATTAATTTTTGTAGATTACCGTCAGTTGAACAATATTACCAAGAAAGACAGTTATCCTCTGCCTCGTATCGAAGATACCTTGGACACATTGGCCGGAAGTAAACTATTTTCTACTTTAGACTTGAAGTCTGGACACTGGCAGGTGGAAATGGACCCAATAGACAAAGAAAAGACAGCTTTTACTACCGGATCTGGATTGTGGCAATTCAATGTTATGCCATTTGGATTATGTAATAAATTAGAATTGTTAGTTACTTTCTAAGTATTATATAAATTAAATAGTACGTCAAAAATAAATTGTAAATAGTGTGTTTTAAATAAATAAACTATAAATAAATTAGACTATCGTCATATTGTGTTAGTCTGTTCGGAACTCCATTATCTTCGGGAATTTGATGATTTGTCAGTTTCTTCATTCTTTCAACTTCTTACTGATTCTTTTATGGTAGAAATTGCCTACGTTTTTTCTTGTAATTTTTGGTTTATAATTGTATGACGCTTGCTGTATGGCAATGCCAAATTTTTCAAACTCGCACTTTAGTTGTTGTTTTGTTCTTTGTAATGGACTTATTTCAAATATAGTACTTAAGTTAGCTTTAAAACAGATCCAATATGTCTTTTTATTACACAGTATAGTTCGAATTATTTTTTTTTTTAGATTATATTTGCGCTTAGAAGAAGAAGAATACTTTATTGACTACTTCATGAAAAACATGTGTAGCAAGTCTAATGCAATTTAGAAATTCTAAATAAATAAATAAATAAAAAATAAAGGTAACATACGATATAAATGTATATAACAAAAAAATTTTAAACAAACAATACATTGATCTGAATTTAATTATTAAAATGCAGATCAGTCTAGTAACGCCATTGACTATTCAAATATTCACTGATATCGTAAAAACAGTGCAAATGTAAATAACTTTTAATATTACGTTTAAAAGCTAAAACATTTTAATTTTTTAAGTTTACTGGAATTTTATTATACAATTGAACAGCTAATGAGTTCTTTTTCGATAATTCCAATCGAAAACGTGTCGTTCTAATTAAATCACCACCCCTGGTGGGATAGTTATGGTAATTAGAATTTAGGAGTATGGTATCTTTTAGTTTGTGAATTTCCAAGATGTGTGCATATTGTATATACAGGGCAATGGTAAGATATTTAGAGTCTTTAAATTAGGTCGTGGTGGAAAATATACAGTTCCCACTGCGTAACTTTATTCATTTTTATGTTAGCAGATGTAACCGTACTTTTTCTGTTCCTATTTTGTTCTCGTCATAATGATTATTAATTTTTTTTCTTTTTTAATATTAGGGTGCTTTTCTAGCGTTATCCGACGGATGTATAGTACTATATTCTTTAAATTTAGTACAACTTCGTTGTGTTAAATGCCTTTCTGATACCAGACAGATATCTATTTTTTGCCCTTCTCGATAGTCAAAGAGTCCATTGGCATTTCACGTTACAATGATTAAGTCTTTACGCTCCATTATGGATGTCTAGACGGTAATTATTAACCACATCGAAGATTTTATATCCAGTATGGTTTAATTCTTTAGCTATATCGTCTGGCTTAAAGGTAGAGTGTAGGTTTCTGATAATCGCTTTTATTGGTCTGGTTTCTTTCACCTCATATGAATGCCATTGATAGCCTTGATTTAAGAGATTCTTTACGTTTAACTTTAGTTTATCATATTTTAATATGGTAGCTACAAAATTGTGTTGCTTACTTTTTGACCTGAGTTACTATTAAGGCTGTCAATTCCTGACGTGATAAACGGTTAACCGGTTCGACTAATTTTGACCGGTTTCGGTTTTAACCGGAGTTTTACTATTATTACAACCGGTCTGGATATCCAGTTTACCGGTCCAATCAACGCGAGCCTGTCGAAAGGGACCGGTTAGACTGGATTTAGCGGTTTAACCGTAAACGTGACCAGTTAAACCCAACACTGGTTTAACTGTAACCATCACCGACTTAATCGTGGCAAAACACATCCACCAAATCCTTTGTTTTCAATAGAAATGGGGTCACTTTACTAACCATTTCACCTTTTCCTTACCCGCGACAATCAGGTAGTGCATGCTTGATTTTTTTAAAATAGACACTCACTAAATAAAATTAAATTATAATAATAGAAATACTACCAATTTTACTTTTGCTGAACTTTATTTAAAATTTAACTTTCGGACAGGTGCATGTATCCCTCAGATACATCGTAATTTTCTTTTCATTTGTACTACCGCGTTTAAAGAGCAGGACCTTTCCGCTCCTGCCTACCTTCCTGGCTCCAGTGGTCTAACAGTATGTCATGTGACTTTCAAATGGTCAACCGTTTTGAGATATTAATATTTTGTATCTTACAGTTACACATGAGAGTTCATGTAAGTTTTTTTTTATTTCATATTTTTTTAGTTCATCTACGGTTTCTGAATGTTTGCTGCTAATGTATAAATATGCTTGTAATATATTTTTATTTTATCATTATATCTAATAAAATATAATGATAAGATTACTATATGTATCTGAGAGATACATGCGCCTATGTATGTTGTATTTATGTTTTAATTTTTTTGTAGGTATTAAAATGACATCAGTAAAAAAGAAAGACGTTCTAAATAACGAAAATAATTGTGAAGTCTTGAGAAATCTACTGGTAATAATGTTTATTTTATTTTATACCAAAATATGGTAATGTATCTATGAGATACATATGTGCGCCTGGTTCATGTAACTTTGTAAACGCGCCTACCGGAATGTTAAAAAAGGACACAGTCACTCACTTCCCACTGGGAGGGTAAGTAGATTAAACTTAAAATCAAAAAGATAAACTGTATTCAAGTAAACAAAAATTCAAAAATAAATTATAATTAATTGGGACATAAATAAGAAATAATAACAAAACTGCCCATTTTTTTTTACTTTTGATGCAAAAAATAAACTTATCAACGTTTTCCGGTAGCAAGCACTTTTTTTTTTTACCGAAACTATGTTTCCTGTACTGGAAAACACCCTTTCACTAGAAGTTGATGTGGCTGGTACATATAAATACAGTTATAAACCGGAGCAATTGGTTCCGGTTAAACCGGTTACGGTTAAACCGATTACGGTTAAACTTGCTACAGTTAAACCGGTTACGATTAAACCGGTTCTGGTAAAACCGGTTACGTTCTTTAACGTTTTTTTGGTCTACGGTTTGAACAATACTTTGTTGAGCGTTTTCATTTCGGTTTTTTAAATTTGCTTCTTTTTGTACGAATCATTTTTAAAACTGATAATTTTTAGAGCCTAACTTTCTACTATTCACTGTTTTCTTTTTTTTACGTATTTAATAATGCCCGAGATAATGGACTTTCTCACATTATTCAAAAAGTTTTTCCAGGTATAATCAAAGGGAAATCATTTATTGTTACCTTAATCACTGCACATCATAGTTTTTCTTGATTATACGCTCCGTTGAATTCTCGCTTTACCCAAAGTCTGTGCTACCCTAAACCGTAACAGGGAAAAATTCATTAGCGCATCTGCATTCAAATAGGGACACTCCGGGAAAGCCTTACTAAAACCGTTATCCTTGTACAACAAAGAACAGTCGTTGGTTTTGTGTAAGTGAATTTCTCCATTATACTTTCTACAAAATAAAAAAGAAATAAAAGGGACATTTGTCAAATTAATCATCGTAATTTTTATATGGCCTGTTTTCTTCTTAAGAGAAATATTTCATCAGTTTTTAGCTGTTGAGTGTGGTCTGGGGAATCAGTGGCGCATCTATAAAATATCTATGAAAATATTTAAGATTCAAAAATTAGAACAGAATAAATACCAACTTTCCAGCTTAAGTTTGACAGACCTTTATATTCAACATTAGTCTGTTTAAAAGAAACATAATAACTACTCCTATTGCATATTTAACATATACAAACTGGCGAATATTTTACAAAGTATCCCAATTTTAATACCATTGCTTGTTGATTTAGGCAATAATCAAATTTGGAATATTGGGAAACCGTCTTGACTACCAGACATAGATATACTGTAGCAGAAATATAAGAAGTAAGTCCAATGAAGAATATTAACGTAAACATCTGTCTTTCTAGCCAACATTCAAGCAATAACCTAAACGATTATATCGGAATGAAAACAGAAATTATTTTGCTAAATCTGCAATGATTAAGCCAAATTAGGAAACAAAAAATTTATTAAAAAAAAAAAAAATAATAATAAAAACCTCTTATTCCCTTTATATATTAGGGAATCAAGAAACCAGTATCAAACTCTTTTAGTCATAACTACCCAAAAAAGTTTAAAATGTGAAGTTGCGCCCATCTGATATGGTTCTTTCTAGGTATGTATACTATCGACCAGGATGTGGATAAGGTCTCCTTAGGTATCTATAAGTCGAGAATACACGATAAAGATTTCGGTTAAATATTTTTATGGTTATAGTCACCCTGAAATGTCTTGGTATGTCTTAGTTTCACGCGATATCTTTTCATTGTGGATCTTTTATTTTCCAACTCTATATTGACCCATTATAATATTATGCTACTGCTAATTTGACACAGAAGCTTAAGAGCCATGAACCGCCTCTTTTCTTGTAAAATTATCTCCAAAATCACTTTACCCCTCGCCCCAATGTGCCCCGGGTAACTGTTATCTTCTCGCCTTGCTAAACCAGTTTCTCTAGACATGTCAATACCATGTTTGAGCTTATTATATTGTAATTACTCTTTCATAAAACTGTACTTATTAATTATTTGGTCTTGGGGATTTTTTGATCACTGCATGTCCTGTCCTTTTTATCTATAGGTAAATCTAGGCTTTCGATGTTTAAACTTCCCTCTACAGCATCAGTACTAGACTGGTTTTGTAAAAACGAATTATTATGTACCAATGACGAAAAACTACTAGACCATTTTTTTTACAAAACTCGAATTGCAAACATTTACAGCGTCATTCACGTAGTTATTAATTTGTTACGGGCGAGTATTGTTGCAAGGATAGTTTATGGCTTTAATTCGGTATTGACTAAAGATAAGGCTTCAAAGCGCACAAAAGGATTTCAAAATTACATAGAGAAGTTTTTGCATTCTTCATGCAGTTATTTGCAGTTTAATATATTTTTTCTCGTTGAAACTATTGTAGTTGTATAGTATTTATCAGCATCTAATTTTAAACTGTGATTGCAGACGTAAATACTGATTCATTCACAAAAAGCATGCCCGCTCCTGAGATAAATCAGATCAATCATCCCCACATAAGCAGCTATCTTCTTCTTTCTAATGTAGCAGTTAATGTGACAGCTCTATTTGCGTAATAATAAACACAATTTAAATGACTGCAATAAAAAAAAGGGCTTAATTATGAATGAGTGTCGCTGGTATGTACCTTTGAGATAATATTAGCTCTGGTATAGCTCGACTAGTTCGGTTACCCCAGATCAAAGTAATATAAGTAATAATATTGCTGTAGACTTATGTTTTCAAAGTGTGTTTATGTAAAGTTGCTTTTGTTATACTTTTTTTTTAAATTTTGCATTAATTTTGTTTTTACCTTGAAATTTAAAAATTATTCTCATTATTTCTTAGGAGTAATTTTGGGATTTCTTTGGAGATTTCCAAGGTGTTTATTTATCTGCTTTCGGTTTGGTTCTTTAACCGAAAACTTTTTGGTACTTTAAAACCGATAGTAACACTTACTTTTTTCTTTGCATTATCGTATTATTAAAAACGTAATACATCACAGTCGACTTGTGAAAGGGTCTGCACGCATGTTTTTCTTAGACGGTGCTGTTTGGTAGTTTATTAGTAAATTGAAAATTTTTCGTAAACCAAGATGGATTCAAACAATTTGAAAATCATTGACTATTGTTCAGTTAGTAAGAACAGTGTGCGTAGAACATGAATAGATAGGTTCGAATTTCCCCATGGAGTTTTTTAAATTTTTTAATGAATTTGTTTTCAAAAATAATTTTCCTTATTTCGGTAGGGCAATTTTTAAATTTGTTTCAAGATTTTCAAAGAATTTATTTATAAAATTTAAATTATTTGTATACAGGGTGTTTAATAAGTACGGTACATTACTTTAGGAGCATATTCTGAAGCTAAAATAAAGGTATTTTTGTCATATACACTATGTCTTAAAAATGCTTCGTTACGGAAATACAGCGTGTGAAAATTTCATAAAAAAAATACAATTTTTTAAATATTTCCAAAACCACTTGAGATATTTTAATTAAATTTTTGCACCTTTTGAGAGTTAGCAACGTTGCGTGTTTTACTGTAGACACAGTGGCTTTCGTTTAATCCGTGGCGTGCGGACAAGGTAATAGCTGAAAAATATCAAAGTAAAAACGTGTTACGCCACTGTTCTTTTTCAATATTTAGTTTTTTGATTGTTTGATTCGGAAGAAAAAAGGTCCCTTGACTTTTTTCATGAATAACTACAGAGCCATTTTTTTTTATTATTTTACTACAAATATCAATCATATAAATAATCACTTATAAAAAATAATCAAAGCAAATGGTAAAACTGGCCACCTTCTGATAAAACGCACGATTCCAATCGTCTCCCAATTAATTGTCTTACTCTTTTAAAAACTCCTGGAGTATTTATTATGGTATTACAACCTTGAATTATTCGATTTCTTAAATAATTTTCATTTAATACAGGTGTCCCATACACGAATAATTTAAGGTGACCCTAAAAATACAAGTTTAAGGGATTAAGATCGGGACTGCAAGGTGGCCAAGCTTGAGGACCTCCGCGTCCAATTCAGCGAGGTACTGGCAAGCAAAAAGGCTAAAATGGACTGGTGCACCATCGTGCATAAACCGTAAATCTCATCTTATTTGCAGAGGCACTTCTTCTAACAGACCATTTAGTTCATTGTGTAAAAACTGAGTATACGATTCATCATTCAGTCGAGGGGGTAAAAAGTATGGTCCAATAAGATGGTCATCAATAATCCCTATCCATATATTTAGTGAAAATGTTTGCTGAAAGCGACCTTCTCTTATTACATGAGGATTATCCTCAGCTCATAAATGTTCATTATGAAAATTAATAATTGCTTCTCGCGAAAAAGTTGCCTCATCAGTAAATAAAATTAGGGTCAAAATATTGTAGATATGAGCAAATTTATGGAGTAACCATCTACTAAAATTTAGCCTTGTCTAAAAGTCTCGGGGCAGCAGAGCTTGTACTCGTTGTATGTGGTATAGGTAAAGCAAAGAAACTTTCAAAACTCTCCAATCAGTATTTGCACTTACTTGAAGCTGTTGTACAATCTTCCTGGTACTAGTTGAAGGTTTTTCTTCTGTCTCCTGTAGTATAGCTTCTTCTAGCTCAGGCGTTGTTGCTGTTCGTGGTTTACCAGGAACTACCCGATTATGCTCAAAACTACCGGTTTCACTCAATCTGGCATGTATATTTCTAAATGTTTTAGCTCATGGCGTTATCCTATTTGGATTACGTTGCTGATAAATTTTTCTAGCTTTCGCTAAATTTCCATTTGCTAAGCCATAAATGAAGTGCATTTGAACCATTTCAGCGTTAGTAAAGTTATTAATTTTAATGTCTGATATACAAATAAATAAACAATTGGCGACTAGTAAAATGTCAAACAAGTACCTGGGCAAAATTGAAGATAACTTTTTTGTTGTATATTGTTCAAAGAGAATAAAAATTAAAAAGAATGAAAAAATTTACTATTTTTATTGCTTCTTTTTTCAAATCGAATATTAAAAACAGAATAGTGGCGTAACACGTTTTCCATATTAAGTGGTTTTGGAAATATTTAAAAAATTGCATTTTTTTATGAATTTTTTACACCCTGCATTTCCGTAACGAAGCATTTTTGAGACTTAGTGTATATGACAAAAATACCTTTAATTTAGCTCCATAATACGCTTCTGAAGTTATGTACCGTACTTATTGAACACCCCGTATATCACGTGACATAAGGGACATAACATTTTAAATTTTAATAGCTGTTTTTTCAGCCTCCAGTATTTGAACGGCAAAAATTTACCAAATTACTTAGTAAATGTTTAAAATGAACTAATAAAAAAAGTTGACTGTTAAATTATGACCACAGAATTTTACGACAGTGTTTCCATACTATCAGCTACAGACTTATAAATTAGTAGTTCCTCACTACAATATTTACTAATATTCTTAATTGACACAAGCCGCCAGATAAACTGTCAAACCTAATAATTGCTAGTTGCTACACTATCAAAGAAATATGCCTATGATCTTCGGAATTAGTAGTTTTAAATAATGCATCCAGTTCACTTATTATACTTTAATCTCAATTATATTAACCGTCGATAAAACACGTCTATATCTTTTCATCACCCCCATTTAAGTCCTTGCGCATATGCAACAATTCGCTGAATCCGGTTACCAACATTTTGTACCAACTTAAAATGAGTTTAAGTGCGTTTACAGTTATTACAGTCTTACTTCCCGAGACTAAAAATGTTATTCGTAGACGTTCTGTCAATGTATTCCCCCAACAAAATTAAAATGTGACTCCACCCCTGGTTTCGTGTATGACATAAAGTTTACAAGCCCAATTGTGGTGTCGACAAGACAATAAAGTTGACCTATTATCATAATCTGCCCGTCTCTACTTGCAAGACCACAGTGGAAGTGCTTTGCGTTGTAATTCTATTTCCTGCTCGGTTTCGACGCTACGTAATAAGATAAACTCAAATGGAGAAAACGCTAATACGAAACTCATTCTTTTGGCTAACACTGTTTATAAGGCTTAAAATAACGTTTTCAGGCGTATGTTGTATATTGTTTTTTGGACATGAATATAGTGAGGATTACGTTAAGAAATAAAAATTAAATATAGCAATATGGGGATGGCGTATAAAATTTGTTAATTAATGAAATAGTAGTTCGAAGGGCTGTTTTTGTATTTTTTGTTTTTTTTTTATTCCTACTCACGATCGTTCATCATGGGCGATTACAGGCGGGTACCATCGTGTAGATGGTCGGTGATCAGTCATGATTGGCAGTAATCGTATGTAATCGATGAGTTGTCGGTTTTTAACAGACGAAACAAACGGTACTTACTTTTGTGTATTAACACCATCGCCGATCTGCCAATTTGCATTCGAGTGGAAGGTACTAGAAGCAATTTATGAATAATTAACAAGATGTAACTAACATTCTTTATGTGATGATTTTATGCGCAAATTACATAAATAGCAGTAGCTACAACCAACTCATCATCGATTTCCATCTTGAAAAATGGACAGAAAGATAATAAATACAAACGATAGTGTGAATAAAAGCGCAATGAAGGGATCAATAATAACCCATTATGCAAAGGCACATCATAACCGATCGTATGGATGACAGCGCAATGATGGAATCGGTGACAGCTCATCATGGTCGATCGTGTATGGGAACTAATGGATTTTTGAAGTGGAATTTGTTGGAAGATTGAGTTTAAATAAAGAAAAATATAAAAAAATGGTGAAAAAAATGTTATTTAAAAAAATGAAGACAGAGTGGACCAACTCCTGGTTCATTCCACTACTCCAACAGATATAAACAGAGATTAAAAACAGAACATATGATAATATATGATTATAGAGACAGGTAGAAGCAAGATAAAGACAGATACGGCAGAGACACGCAGAGAGAGAGACAAAGGTGGACAAACACCAGCTCAAAAAGATAAAATTAATTGTTTCAATAATTATTAGTTGCATCTGCAGTGCATTAATTTTTTATGTTAGTTAAAACTTAGCTGGTTAAATTGTTATTATTATTCCGTTCTAATTGCTAAAACAAATGTTTACTTAGCATCAAGTAATGTAATCAATCAAAGAGGAGCTGATTTACTTGTAACAGCAGGATATACTAGTTAGGCTTTTATGGTAAAAATTAAATATAAAATATTTTATTTGTAAACTACTCAGATATTCAAATTTTGATTATTGTGAATTTTGACATTTTTCTATTATTTTTTTTTTTATAATACTTAAAAGCTATTTTCCTATTTGAGTCTCTCGACCTAATATATTATTGTGTTACAGTTTTTACCTGTAACTACAGCTCTATAATATTTTATAGTTTTTTAATATCACAATAATCAAGGCGAAGAAATCACAAAACAATACATAACTTTCCTATCTAGTTATTATAGTCTTTTCGGTTATTTTGTAAAATAATCAAAATAAATTCAGGGGACCCCAAAACGTAAAAATTCGTCGAAAACTCGAGGGCGAAAAAAATCATGATTACTATACTTTCCTTATCTGTATACAGATAGGAAAGTAAAAATTGCAAACAAAATGCAAATAAATCAAATCCGAATTCGCAGGACATCAAATCTGTAAAAATTATTTGATTGAGTAGATAGAGTAGTTAATTGTAATTAGTAGTATACAACCAAAATAAATTAACCGAAGCGAAAACAAATGTTGGTCGATTATTTAAGTCTTCGAATTTTTTTTCGAATGATTATTTAAGTCTTGATTCCGATAGAACAAGGTTGGCTTTTATTAGCAAAAACGTAAGCCATATTCCAGTGAAATGAAGTAGCAAACGAAAGTACACATTGACATACACTGTGATCTGTGATGAGTAGAGAGTCCGAGTGTGCAACCACTTTTCTGGTTACATGATATCTTAAACAAGAAAGTTGAATCTGCCTTAAATAAGTTGACAACTTAAAGCATTACTGAAGTATATCACCGAGATCACGAAGAACCACCCAACAAGAAGTCGGAAGACGTAAAAAACATAACCAGAGACCACATCTAATTATTGCCGTTAGTCGCTTTCCATTATTGTCGCAGCAGCAGGAAGAGAAAATACTTACCGTATGAATTAAGCGAGGCTCATATCTACCTGGACTACAAAGAGTATTGTAAATATCCTAAGGTCTAGCCAGAATAGTTCAGCTTTTACAAGTTTATCTTTATTTCAGATTTCAACTACGGCTTTTACGCTCCTGAAAAGGACCAGTGTTACTTTTGTACTTAGCACAAGACGATGAAAAAGCAAGAAACGAGATGAATACAACCTGCACTTGATCCGAAAAGAAGAAGACAGGGAACATAAAAAACTTGACAAGGTCCTAGCTGAAACTGATTCAAACGTAAGTTGTTTCGCCATAGATTTGGAAAAATATTGTTGTCGCCAAGTTTTCAAGTAGGTCAGCTATATTAAAAAAAACTAATAAAGAAAAAAGTAAATCTATATTCAGGCACAGCATCAGGTCAGAATCGAAACTCAGTTGTATCAACATGGTTCCTACGAGCTGTGGCACAGCTACCTATTGATAAAATAAATTATTAATTTATGAATTTAGGACACTCAGAAATGGAGTGTGATTCTGTTCACTCGACAATAGAGACCATTGGAAGGCTAGTTGACGTATTTACACACGATAAATGGTACAGGGTCGCTCGTACCGCAAAAATAAATAGACGGTACCAAAAAGTTGTGGAAATGGAGTATTCCGATTTCTTGGATAACAAGAAATACATTATTCAAGTGATCAAAATGAAGTGGTTAAAAGTAAAGTGATTTTAATACCGCAAAGGTGAGCCTACAACTATTTATTTTAATATCAATTGAGGGACAATGACTTTAAGTCAATAAATATTCAGCGTAGACGGTAACAAAGTGTACCTGTTATAGATGTACCAAGATTGTACTTTTTTCAACCAAAAATAGACCGAAAAAAACTGTACGACCTGCTAAAATTTTGACTGATTATCATGACTTCTATGAAAAAAAGTTGTAATCTGAAGACGGTTCTGTTTAAGTAAACAGTAGTTTAGAAACTGATAGAAGCAGTCCAGAGTGATATAAATGATTCATTGTTTTTGTAGTTAATTTTTCTGATTTTTTTGTTGTGACAGGAATGTTAATTGACTTCTATTTTGTTGTTGTTAGTTTTAATAAAAATTTCGCAAAGTAAACTTTTTTCTGAGCAGAATTGCTGGTTATCTTTTGCAAAAACTTTAGTTGATAAATCAGTAAAAATTTTGTAATAAATAGATTCGGTCTTAAAAAGAAGCTCTAAAGAATTATTTATTTTTGTACAAAAAGTGAAGTTGTACAAAAATATAAATAATATTTTTTATACAACTATGGATTAATAAAAAACTGTTTTGCCAGTTAAACCAATAGTACATTTTTTTACTCTAAACAAAGCTGCGAAGTTATTGTTGAATGAAGTGTCAGGCGATTTAGTTAGGACTCACCCACAAAATAATACTGCGTTTCCTTAGTTGTCAATAGGCGTAGGAGGATTTACTTTTTTAAAAACTACATAAGCTGCAAAGTACATTTTTGTAATTTTTCATAAAGAAATAAAAAGAAAATATCAAGATTTCTCTATATTCAAAATCCCAACATTCTATCTTTGAAAACAAGAAAATTTAGCATGAAAATGTTAAAATTTTCTTTTAAACGCCATTTTATCAAAATTATGATTTTGAAACCTGGCACCTTTGACATCTACGGCGACGAGGTGAACATCGCACGAGCCGCGAACCGCGGCAGAAGACGGTTGCGCGGATGTTAATTTATGTAGAAATATATGCAGAAAACGCACTGGCATTCGCGCGGTTACGCAGATGCCAGTGCGTTGTCTGCATATATCCATATATAATTTAACACTCCCGCGATTGCCATCCGCTGCGGTTCGCGACTCGTGCGTTGTTCACCTTATAATAAGCCATTTATCATAAATGAGCCGTTTATTTTGAAAGTGACCTAACTCCATTTATACTTAAATTGGGATATCTAAGGGTTAACTTGTTAAATTCTAATTAATTAAAATTACCTTCATCACTGCGTTCGGATCTTATCGATAATGAATATCTTAATTCAAGTATAAATGGACTTTCAAAATAAACGTCTCAAATATCCATTGAAAAATTTATGCTATAGGCAGTTATACAATGTTCTTAAATTTTATTTGATAAAGAAATATTTAAAATATTTTTTCTAGTTTCTATGAAATTATTCAATTAAAATTATTAATTGTGTAGGGCTGGGCAAGAGCCCTGAACCTAGGGAACCACAGAGCCTCACCCTTGTAAGGGCCACTGCAAATCCTTTAGACATTTTTTTTGCAATTTCTCAAAAATATTCGGTTTACAATTTGAGATTCCAAAGTAATTTGAATTTCTTAAAACAAAAAATCTGATGTGTCCAACACATGACTTTCCTATCTAGTTTTAATAGGCTTTTTCCGGTTATTTTGTACAACCTATTGCAGCATCTCTATAAATGTTTAAAGGATAAACTAAATATATACATTGTCCACATACATCTACCTCGAAACATTTTTCTATAGATATTCATTGAAAACGAAAATACTGAAAAATTTAAATTTAGCACTTTTCCATTACGGTCCATTTTATAAAAATCATGTATTTAACAAAAATTATAGAGATCGATATTGCAAACAACTTTTAGTTCAACAATTTTCATAAAAATCAGAATTTTGCACATTTTGTCAAATTTCTCGGATACGGACCATTTCAGGAAATTTTAACAAAAACCAAAAATTATAGATAATAATATTAGAAGTAACTTTTATTTGAACAATTTTCTTCTCCAAACATAAATAACAGATATATTCCATAAAATATAAAAACGGCCTACCATAAAGTACCCCCCTAGATGTTCCGACTTTGTCCAAAATCTAATCATTTTACTTTTTAAAATTTAATGTTTTTTTCTTTATCCGTTTTTGAGTTTTCTTCAAAATTCTAAATTTACACATTTTCTCAAATATCTCGAATACGGTCCATTTTAGAGAAATTAGGTAAAAAATAAAAATTTAGAGAATAAACAACTCTTATTTAAACAATTTTTATAAAAAAATATTTTTTTTACATTTTGCAAAATTTCTCGAATACGGACCATTTTAGGAAAATTTTATATGGTACAAAAATTATAGATAATAATATTAGAAGTAACTTTTATTTGAACAATTTTCTAGTCCAAACATAAATAACGGATATATTCCATAAAATATAAAAACGGCCTCTCCTAAAGTACCCCCTAGATGTTCCGACTTTGTCCAAAATCTAATTATTTCACGTCAGGCCGAAATAAACCTTAAGTTTAAAATTTAATGTTATTTTCTTTGTCCATTTTTGAGTTTTCTTCAAAATTCGAAAATTACACATTTTCTCAAATATCTCGAACGGTCCATTTTAGAGAAATTATGTATAGAATAAAAATTATAGATAATTTAATTAGAAGTAACTTTTATTTGAAGAATTTTCTTCTCCAAACGTAAATAACAGATATATTTCATAAAATATAAAAATGACCACCTATAAAGTACCCCCCCTAGATGTTCCAACTCTGCCCAAAATCTAATCAGTTCATTAAACGCTGGAATAAAGCCTAAGTTTAAAATTAAGTGTTTTTCTGTGTATCGGTTCATGAGTTATGCGACCTACACACACACACACACACACACATACACACACACACACACACACACACACACACACACACACACACACACACATACACACACACACACACACATACACACACACACACATACACACACACACACACACACACACCCACGCACGCATGCACGCACGCACGCACGCACGCACGCACGCACGCACGCACACGCACACGCACACGCACACGCACACGCACACGCACACGCACACGCACACGCACACGCACACGCACACGCACACGCACACGCACACGCACACGCACACACACACGCACACGCACACGCACACGCACACGCGCACGCACACACACACACACAATTATATTTTTGTAAGGTACAGAAAAACAAACTACAATTGATACATTTAGAAAGTACCTAGTATCATTTTGTGACAAATTACAGAGAAAGAATCAGTTAATTTATATTCATAATATATTTAAAAACTAATGTAACAAATATTTTATAAAGTATAGAGTATATCGATACCTTTTTGCCAGACTATCATAAGTGCCATTTAAACTAATGTCACTTACGTTAGTCTGGCAAAAAAGTATCGAAATGTTATGACTGTTTATTTTAATAGAAACCATGGAAACGAAACAAACACACACATATTATAAATACACTTACAAAAATGTATAAGACCCGAGTCGAGTAAGTTCCCATCCTGTAAACTGGATCGAAACCTGCTAGACCCATTTCGTATACTTCCCTGCTAACTCCTTTTAGGGTCATCAAGATCAATAGATTTATATGCCATGCCTTCTAAAAGGGAATGAAGGATGACATACTTTTATCATTTAAACAGAACGTTGCTAAAGGCTTACCCCTGTTATTTCGTCTTTTTGTGTATCTTGTGCGTGTGCATGTGCATTCCTGTTTTGTTTTCCTAGTCTCCTAATGTGGTTACTAGGTGGACTTTCTCCAACTAGTTGTTTAATTTATTCGATCTGTTTTGCAGCAGGAGGTACTTTTCAAACATAGCAAATAATAATATTAATAATAAACACTATTTAAAGATGAATACATTTTTGTAATTTTTTGTCATTGCCCCTTACCTGTCTCTTACACCACCAGGGTATACCTATTTTCCATATTCCCTTAATTATAGATTACCTTACAATGTTTGAATGAATATAACATTTTACCCATGAAAAATCTAATTTCGAATTTAACTCTTTTTTAATTTCATTTGAAACAAAAGGTATATTACAATTTATTATCAAGAAAATCTAATAAAGTAATAGCAAATCCTACTTAAACTACTCGTTGTTCTGCAGGATAAATTAACTTTTCTTGAGATTAATCTCTCTAAAATCCAAAACCGAACTGATGTCCCCAAATTTATTTTTCAATGCATCCTGATTTAAAATTCTGCCCTTTTGTGATTCAATTTTTTTCTTCGTTCAAATGACTTTACAATCTTCTGAGTGGCTATTAGAGCTAGGTGTATGTAGGAAATAGCCAATATTCATTAATTTCAAAAGTCCTTTGCCAATGCTACATGTGCAGAGATTTTTTTACTTAGCATACATTTTACTTCTTTTCTAGTAGGTGGGAACTTTTTGCTGCCATTAAAGCTTTCGAGACATTTATATACCTACTTAATGAACAAAAGTAGTTGTAACAATGGATCTCTGTTCCAATTCACCTAAAATAATTATAGTCATTTTGTAATATATTACTAAACACACAAATTATACAGTGATTTTCTTAATAAATTGGAAATTACTTACCTCTAGAAAGAAACGTGTACAAAAACGCGAGTTTGGTTCCAGAAATTGCTTCATGCAAAAAATAATATGCGAAAATAAACATTCCCCCAAAGAAAATTAATTAAACAACAAAATCAGATTCAAAGAAATAAACGGGGCCCAAATTAAATTAATTTTAATAAAATGCACACGTTCATATGTCAGTTGTCAGTTCTAATCGATACATTCGATAAGTCGACGTCAAAAAACCAGCAACATCAGTGCCCTTTTAGATTGGTGTTAGTTTTATTGGAGAGAGACAAATATATGTAAAGATCAATGTAAAAGAGAAAGAAAGTCATATACAGGGTAGCTCTTAAAGATGGAACCAAACCTATTAAACGGTTCAACATACAAAACCCAAAATTTCAGAATTTTAACTAAATATAATTGCGCATATTTTAGTCCAAAAATTATTTTTTTTATAATACCAAAATTTTAAACATGCCACCATCTTGATTTTTTTAAATAGCAACATAGGTCATGTGATACACCATTTGAAAGGAATTAACACCCTGATTACAAAAATGTATCACACATGGGGTCTAAACACAACAGAAAGGATATTATTATTAGAGAGCGTAGGAGGCTGTGCATTTGACACAAGACGTCAAATACATACAGTTTTGTAATCAGGGTGTTAAACATGACCTATGTTGCTATTTAAAAAAAATCAAGATGGCAACCATGCTTAAAATTTTGTAATTATAAAAAAAATAATTTTTAAGCTAAAATATGCGCAAATATATTTAGTTGAAATTCTGAAATTTTGGGTTTTGTATGTTAAACCGTTTAAACACTATAGGTTTGGTTCCATCTTTAACAGCTACCCTTTATGTAATTTAAATGGACCACCGAACAAAGTTTCCTATTAAGTTACACGTCTCTGTTGTCTCTGATAGTATACAATAACGGTGGTTACAAATGAAATAAGTATTCAAGTAGTAGAAATAGTAACGCTATCTGTTCCCAGTAAGCAAAATCAAAGGTCGCTTGTAGTACTCAGTGGAACAAAAAATCCAGACTGGCAATTTAAAAAAAATGAAAGTATGTGACCAAGACGTAAAATAAAAAAAATAAAACGCAAAGCCATATGTCACACAAAATACGAGCTTCAAAAAACCAATTTTTCTTTGGGCTAAAACCGTAACAGGTATTAAATTATATACAAAGGACACAGACACACACGAATTGCATTGCTTTGGAAATACCAATATCACCATTGTAATACTTTGGTTTAAAATATTTTCCAGGCAATTATTCTTTTACCACATAAACACTATATAATATTTAGTCATTATAATATGTTAGCTTCCCAATAGAAATAATTTTTGGAACGATTTTCAGTAAATTATAGTTACAAATTAGGAGGGAGGGTATGTAAGAAAAAAACTGGACAAATATGCATATTTTTTTATTGTATACAATAAATGATGATATGGTGTTTTTTCTATTCGCTAGTTTGTTTTGATTTTTTCTGTTTGGCAAGTTAACTTGATGGCTTCTGAAGCCTATAAGTTCTCTGATGATTCTTGTAAAATATTTAGAATAATCTACTCCACTCAAGAATGTAAAGTTCTCAAAATTCTTTTTTATTTTTTTTTGTAAATTTAGTTGTTACATTAGGTTAGTTTAAAAATGTGTTGTCTTCCATTGCGACCCAGATGGATCTCTTGTGGCTCAAGTGTAACTTATAGTTCATTGTACCAAGACACCCCTTATAATGAAGGCAACGGTTGATACTTCTTTAAAGTCGGTAGGCTGAAGTCGAGTGAATTTGAAGATCTAAAACCTACTTCTTTCCAAAACGTAGCAATAATATAAAATGTGCTCTGCCGATTCGCCTGTCATACTGCAGAATTGGCAGTTTGATGTTTGGTAGACTTATTTGACTTATTTGGTTACCCAGACGACATTGTCTTGTCATCAGTCCCATAAAACTACATAGTAAATATTTTATTTTTAACTATTTTTTTTAATAATATTTGATATATAATGAATTTTGTCTTTCTCTCCTTCTTTAAAGTGGTATAACCACGCCAATTTTAAGGACATTTGGAAAGTACCCTGATTCTAGAACTATATTAACCTTTCGGAGGTCGCGCTCTATTTTAGGACAAGAACGGTCGCGCGCGGACTCTCAGTCCGCAGATGATTAAAATATGTTTCTAATTAAAATCATTTATTTATTTTTCTTAACGTTTATTTTACTTATAATAGTTGAATAATACAGCAGAAAAAGAACAATATAAGATAAAGTAAAACCATATTTCACTCACTGCCATTGTCAAGAACTGAACATTCGCGACAAACATTTAAAGAGTGTTCCAAACAAATAAACTTTTCACATTTTACACAGGTAAATCGTGTAGGCCTGTTCTTTTTCCTGTCGCAATAGGCAGAGCGACCACGCCTATCAACATCAAGTTGAGGTGGTGGTGGTGGTGGTGGTACCACTAAAATTCTTCTTATTTGATCCTTCATGACGTTTGGAATATTTTGAATGAGACGTCGTTGAAGATGATCTTCAACCAACTGGAAGGATAAGGTTTGGAGGAATTTTCGTCTTCGAGTGTTCCACGTTGAATTGTTTGTTGAATATATAATAAAATAATTTATTCCTGCAACATTGATCAAACAATAAAAAACTACCATTGGCCAGCGTCGAGTGTTTCGCAAAACATCATAAGCTGCACACAACTTATCTACGCAATCGACACCTCCTTTGGTTCGGTTATAATCCATTATTATTTCTGGCTTATTTGTGTTGTCATCTATCTCGTCTTCATAATGAATATCTGATACCAATAAAACGTTTTTGCCCTTCTTGGGAATATAGGAAAATAAGGTAATGTTTTTTTGGAAAGCAAATATGCTTGAAAGAGGAGAGCGAGAGCGAGGAGGATTAGCAAATTCTTGTGGCAGCTCTCTTTTGTTTTTTCTTATTGTGCCTAAGAGAGTCAAATTAAAACTTTTTTGCAAATTTTCAAGCAGCTCTAAACTAGTAAACCAGTTATCAACTGTTACGTTTCTACCAGTTCCCTTTATTGGTTGACACAGTATGGCAACAAAATCTTTTGGCGAGTTACTCACTGCGAAAGGGCCCTTCGGTTACTTACCAACATACACTTCCATATTTAGTGTATAAAATGTTTTGGAATCTACCAGTGCAAACACCTTTATCCCATATCTGGCCGGCTTACTGGGAATGTAATGACGGAAATTGCAGTTTCCTCGGAATGCCTCGAGCTTCTCATCAATCGTTACATTCTCAAATGGACTGTAAGCAGTTTTACAGTTAGCGATGAAATTCTCAAAAACTTCTCTTGTTGGAGCAAGTTTATCATATTTCTTACGTTCGTCACGTGTAGTATAATCATCAAATCTTATATGTTGCAATAGAAAACGAAACCTTTGCTGGGACATCGTTAGTCGAAACACCTCCACTCCCGTACCATTTTTGCTCCACAGATCGTCAAGATTTAGTCGACTGCACTTTAAAACTCCGGCTAAATAAAGAAGTCCTATCCACGCTTTGGTTTCTACCAAATCTGTGTTTTTGGCTTGTATATGTTCATTCGTGCAATCTACAATTACAGTTCATCAAATTTCTAGAGGTGTTCGACGCCCAAACAGCGAACGCGCTACGTGTGACTAAGATAGCTATTGTACAGTCTGCTAAACAAGTTATTTTAAATAGTTTTTAATATTTTTAGGTAATTAAATTTTAAAAGTGTGGAATAGTTTAGGGATTAAATTGGTCTGATTGGACTTTCTTAGAACGTTTTTAAAAGCAGCTAAAGATAGTATGTAGAATTGAAAATAATTATTATGCCATAAAAGGTGTTTTAGAATTCCTTCAACCTTTTGAAATTGAGTCAGAAAATATAAATTTTATAGGATAGCGGAAAATACCTATAATTTTTTTGTAGGCCTTTGTAAATCGTGGAAATAGTTTATATTTTATTTCTACCTTATTAAGGAAAATGGTACCTATTATTAATAACGGTTGTTTCTGAAACATTACTAAAATTTTCGAAATTTTGTTTTTCTACAAAATAATAAGCTATACTATTTAGAAAAAAATTTATTTCTTTTATAATTTTATAAAAAATAACAGGGGAATATTTGCATTTCTTGATCTATTAAACAAAACGATAAATTATCTCGACGAATGACACCATGTTCTAGTACGGAAGCTAGCTTTACATTTTTGTTGGTGGTTTCATGGGTTTCATATCAATTTTTTGTAATTGTAGTTTACACGTACATATACCTCTTAACACTTGTTTGCTTTATTAAAAAAGTGTGTTGTTGTGATTTACGTCGAAATAAGTCAAAAACAACTTGAACCCCCATATAAAATCAAAAAGGAGAAACGGAAAAAAATTGAGCCTGTAAATGAACACAACTCAGAAACAAAAATAGCTATATAATAATAAAAAAATAAAATTTGATTCTTGTGCAGCTTCATCTATATCATTAACTGTTTTTGGTTTTTTAATGGTTTTTCTTGGTGATGAAAATTCCGATATCTCACGGTTATCGATTCTTTTTTTCTCTCCAGAAATGCGGACGACAGTGTTTTTAGATACTCCTGTGGCTGCAGCAACACGATTATTTACATTTTTAAATGGTATTGAAGGTGAATTAAAGTTTCCTTCTCTTCTCATAAACTCTATAACATTGGCTATTATTTCGCGAGATTGACTGTTAATCACGCGGCCTCTTAATTTGCTATTAAACTCCATACTTAGGTTCTATTAAACTGTAATGAGCAAAAAACACAAACGAAAATAAAAGAAATGTTTTAGCGAAATTTACATCTGACATTTACGTCTGAATGAAATAGTGAAATACTTGATGCGCAGAGTGTACTTTCATTGCGTAAATCCGTCGGGATGCCTGTCAGTAGTGCTTTCTCTGTCTAGCCGTCGAAAGCCTCTAGAAATTTGATGAACTGTATATTCAAAATTACATCGTAAAAAAAGTGGGCCCAAATCTCCAATGTATTTCTAAGTTTTTAACTGGTTGTTTTACACCTGGTAAATGCTTTGTCAGGTTTTCTTTCCTTGTTCTTCCGTGCTTTGGAATTGGATGTTTAGACCAAATTGTTGTTTTGTTTCTTCCGACAAACGTCTCCTTTGGAATTTTATCATTACTGTCAAAATCCTCGGATTCGGTAACCTCTGGTTCAGTATCACTATTGATCAGTTCTTCCATATTATCTACTTCTGAATGGTCTGACTCATCATCAAACTCAACTTCTGATGTTTTATCTTCATTCAAGCATTCAGACATAAGATTTTCCAAGTGCTCTTGTTCTTTTTCCCATGACTACACTAAAGGAAAATTCTAATTAACATTCTGTGCATAATATTTAAAAAAAAGTATACTTACTGTTGATAAAAAATACTAAATTTTATTTCAGTTTAAATAAAAGTTTTGCTATGACCTTCAGAGCAAAACAAACTAGATGGGGGAAATTATTATCTCTGCTCAGTCAGAGAGGGTCGTAGGTGAATTTTTCCCTTTTGTCCTCTAATTTGGCTGAATGACCGATTGTACCGAGATACAATCGATTATTACCTGGATAAATTTTATGTACACCGCAAATGAAAAAGAAGAATACTGAATATTTTTTTAAAGGTTATGATATATAATTAAAACGTGTTTATTAGCTATGAAAGGGAGAATCTTGAAGTTTTATTCAAAATTTAGCTATAATTTGGTTGTAATAGGTAAGTCCTTGGAATTTAATATATATACAGCTTACGTACCGGTTAAAATAGATATCTATCTTGGGTGGCTCACAAAATAAATGATTTTAATATTTACAAACTAAAAGGTTAAAACTGGTTAATTATATATACAATTTTCAGAATATTCCCAAACACTGAGGGAGGAGATATTTCGTGTGATAACACCTTCTAACTGATGGACTTGAGTTGGTATAAACAGAAAATTCCTACCTTGGAGATTCACACTATCTTACATAGGCGAGGGTTGAATTCGAAGACCTCTGTGGAAGGGTTACTTAACAAGATTGGATCCAAAGGTACGAATAGGTCCACTTATTTAACCTTCAATTAAAATATCGTCCTTCTCCTCATTTGTAGGTAACTCCAGTGAGTAAGGGATGAAAATGGTGTCCCAGTAGTAAAGTTCTCAAATATAGCTGTCCTTAAGACTACCTCAGATTAATGTTATGTCCGGAATTGCACGTAATAAAAATGAAATGTTACTATCTGTGACTACGATAGCCAGAAAAGGAAACAGAATAGTATAGAATGGAATAGAAAAGAAGGCCTAAAATACAAAATACTACTTTAAATATACAATCCTATATTAAGCAAGGACAAATAAGTGATAAATGAGAAATTACGTTACCTGAGGTGAAAGGTGGCCTTTTTAAGAAGTTCTTTTTGCTAAATTGAAAATAAAATCCTCTAATGAGATTAAGTATACTAACAAATAGCAATACTTATTAAATTTTCAATGTCTTTTCGCTTCTAGTATCTTATATCCTTATAAAAAGATCTTCAAAAACACATGTTCCATGAAGGGACACTAGAAGAATGAAAAATGGTGGAAGGATATGCACCGACAAAATTAATGACTTCTACAGGAAGTGAAAATAAAATATGACAGGTAATTTAAAATATTATTAGCCAATTTCTCACAATCACCTACTTAATTCCAAAATTACCTACATTATTTGGGGTTTTAATTATTTGTAATGAATTAGACAATTACCTGAATAAATTTGAATGACATAATGTCATAATTAATGTAAATAAACAAAGAAAATGAACCCTGAAACCATTTATAGAATTCAAAACGTTTCTTTGTCCCTTTTAGGTTCCTAGAACATAACTACAAACTAATTTAAGAAAAACAATGGAAAATATATCTATAGAGGACCAGAACGGATATTCAAAACAAGAAAGAAACACTTGATAAAAGGTTAAACTTCTACAATTTCCAATTTGACAATATAAAAGGTATCTTTTCATTCTAGTTAACTCACAGAACATGAGAAATGGATCTCCTAATAATCTTCTAGCCAAAACGGTGTATACGGAGTGAGCTTTTAATAGATTTTAGTCCTATTATACTTAAATAATAAATTAGAGTAAATTAAAAGTTAAATGTCAATACTATATATATATTATTTTTGTGGTAAAAGCATCCCAGTACATTGATATGGATTTTGAACCGTAACAATTTGTACAATAAGAGTCGCGCGCGGACTGTTACTCCGCAAACAAGAGAAATATTTGAACAAACGCACGCACTGACCTATAACTTCACACTGATATTTATTAGCCTATTTTAGGAGTTTACTGAAGAGCGCAGCGGGCGGCATTGCCGCGTCCGAGAATTATTCCGAAAATTTTAAAGTTGCGGAGTCAGAGTCCGCGCGCGACCTCCGAAAGGTTAAGTACAATTTAAATTATCTTTAATTTTCTCTTATTGGGTGCAAGTACATTAGGTTTTTAATAATTTGTATTTGTTCTGTGAAATCTTTTGATTTTTTATTTTTTTAGCATATTGCTTACCCAATCTACTATAGTATTGACAAGGGGGGTAGCCATGTGTGAGTTGAGGTAATTTTAAGGTGAAGGGGGAGAAAAAGTCCTTTATATCTCACAAGGAAAGTCAATGTTTAATTATTTAACAAAACATTGAGTGCGACCGGTTTCGAAGTGTCATCACTTCATCTTCAGGCTCGCCTAGTGGAAAGGAGAATATGTGGTGTAAGGTGTGTTAACACTTAGAGCAAACGATATATAAAATAGTAAAAAAGAGAAAACTCACCATACTCTCCATCCACTAGGGAATACTACAAAACAAGTTTCATCAAATGTTGGGTGAAATAAATTGTAAAATGAACAAAGTTTACAAGTAATAAAAAGTTAAAAATATTTGAAAAACAAATATTAGTCAATTGAAATAGTAAAATTTAAAATATTCAAGACTATACAAAACAAATCACATACATTAAACAGATTAAAAGATAAGGCTTATTTTAAACAACCTTATTTTTTTCAAAAAACTAACATTTTTGAAAGGAGACCTGTCAAGTTAAGGCCTCTACAGGTGGTGGCAAGTATTAACAAAAAAATTCTTGGGTAAACCCATGACAGGGTATAGGTAATAAGATGTAAACTATGAGTGAAGAAATATTTATTATATAAGATTTGGGCCATGAACCAATCACCAAGTGTATGTGATGTTGTAGGAAGAAGAAAGAAGAAGAAATGACTGGGTTAACTGTTGTGAAGCAACTGAAGAACGCCAAACGTAAAAACAAATTCTTTACCCAGATATCTTTGTTGTGTAAATTATTTCTTTTGCGGTTGTATTATCATATGAGTAGATAGCAATTTAAATATTTGTAAATAAAACTTTCTTCTTGATCATATAGTGTAGTCATTAAAACCAACACATGAAATCAATGACATCACTTATCAGTGTAGATTTGATTTCTGAAATAGCTTTTTTGAAGGCTTCTTTTAACTAGCTTCTTTCTTATTTCTAATTTTCCATCGTACGTTCCATCACAGTCGTCACAAATATTGGTAATGAATGAAGATGAATAACGTCATAAATATTTTATTGACGTCTTTGGCTTCGACATGAGTCTCGTGTTCTGTCATTGCGTTCGGTCTGCCAAGTTCCTTTAACTCCTTTAACACTTTTAACTCCAAACGACCCTTTTAGCGTTCGGTTTAGTCCGATTAGTGACAGTTTAACACGCTTAAATGTCATTTAAAAGCACCCTAAAATTTGTCCCGCTCCAGCCCCTGACTATCCGAACTCGCCTTGTGTAGGTTATAGAGTGTTAGTTGTCTAACACTCGCTAGTGTAGAAGTGCTAGTAATATAATACTCCTACATGAAAGTATTTGCCTACATGCCTACAGACTGGCATTGTTTCTGTTTTCCAGCGTAACTTTAAAAACAACTCCATTAATTAGAACCCAACAGTGAATGGTCGGAGTGGGGAATCATAGCTATGCATCAGATTTTTCTTTTAATAAATTAGTTAAATAAAAAACTACGAAACCATAGCGTTTACGATTATTTGAAAATGTTGTAGTGAAATGATTTCTAACATACTATTTTAATAAATTCTAAAACAGTAATCGCAATTTATATTAGTTTGCGTATCATATCGCCCATTGTTCTCTGCAGACAATCAAACAAATGCAGATATTTTATATATTCCCCTTTATGCTCATATTGTTACATGACCATATCTGACATTATAGTGGAGTGACACGATTTATGACAATGGCCTTATTAATTAATAACAGTTGCAGCTGATATGACATGAAAATCGACCGCACCGCAAATACCCTGTATCTGGCCCATTCATTCCAAGCCAATACTCCTGCTCTGCTTTAATGTGACAATCAAATGCGAAGGTTGCACTACATTATATGACCGAATGCCATTTGCTGTACATGAAAAATATCAATTTGTGGTTTTATTAAGCCGGAAATATACAGTGAACATAATATATTAGTTCAAATCACTTTAAATGTTATTAACCCTCTTATTGGTAAAATAAAAATTTGCAATGGATTTCTTTAATAAAATTTAGAACCTAGACGAATATGCACGGCAATTTTATATTTATAAAAAAAACTGCTTTTACTAAAATTAAAGTGTAGTTATTGAGGGATACTATTATAAGTATAATTTTTCTTACTTTGCAAAAAATGAACAACTTACCCGCCTATAAAACTGTCAATGTGATTTGAGAATTCGTAATTTGTCACGAAAAGTCAAAATATACAACTTATCCGACAAACTTTAACCATGTATACAGTGTTACATAAGAAGTCGATTACACAAATTTTTTTTATAAAAGTTCAACAAAAAACGAGACAAAAAATAAAATTTATAGCACTTTTCTTTCTACAAAAGCAGTTCCAAACGACTTTCAAATTGACTTCAACGCTTACTTGGGCCCTTCGATTCCAATATCGGCGTACTAACTAAAATACTTTTCCTTGTTGTTCACGAAGATGCAGATTATCAGAAGCTGTTGCGATCTGGGCTAGCAATTCTTTGATAGTTCCAAATATTTGCGACCATCCTTCTTTAATTTTAATTTGTTGTTTTACACTTTATCCGACAACCTTTAATGACAAATACTCTGAAACATTTTTATTTTTTATCCCGTTTTCTGTTGGATTTTTATTATATTTTTTTTATTCAATCGACTTTTTATATAGCACTGTATATTTTGTTAAAATTTGTCGCCTTAGTTTTAAAACAATTTTACGTATACTATACAATGTATCTGCACAGACACATAAATCGTATATCTGTTATATGTTGAATATGGTCTAAAATACTTGTGTCCCTTTGTACCGAAAGTATGTTTCCAAGGAAGTACGTTTCTCCGTGAAGCTCCCATTTGGATTCTTTAAATCCATAGCTGTAGTTACTCTTCTTTTGACCAGGGTCTTGTGCAGATTTAATTTCCTAGCAGAATTTCCTAAAGCTGCTACGTTTAGGTTTTCCGATTTTTATTTTGTAGGTGGTAAATGTCTAGGTGTAGTTTTGCCAATCTTGACTCTGCTTGGCCGAATTATAGAGTTTTCGCACTTCGCACCTTAAGCTTGACAGACGACTGTTCTACCAAGGAGCGTTCCTACTAGTTTTATTTTTATGAATGGGGCACCCTATTTAATGTCCCCATTTAGTTCTTCGAGATCACTTCCCAGAGCTAATAGACTTACAATATTCTCTTTTTAATCTGGATACGTATTACATTTTGTTTTAGAGTGGTGTTGTATTTGTACTGTTTTTCTAGAATTCCTCCCAAAGATGGTCTCAGAAATATCACTCTCTAACTTTAATTCAATTATGTTGTGATCCGATAGAGAAGGTTAATTTACTTGATACTCTTTAGTTTGTAACTAGATCTTTGATTGTTGTCGTTGCTTCCCCTGTTACGGCCCTTCAGCACTCTCATATGTAATAGCGATCAATTTAAAGGAAATTGAATTTAAATTCAATATTATTTTTCTTTCTACTAATCTAGCTTACCTTTTATTATGTCCAACTTTTTTTATAATTTTCTGAAAATTTTTATACTACAATATATCATAATAATTAATATCCATTTTCATCTCTTTGCTTATATATAAATTAACCATAAATTGGGTATCTGGTATTTATTGTTTATTATTTTTACATTGACATTCAAGAATTAGGTTAATCATTTTAATTGACTCTTCTTAATTGACTTTTAATCTCAGGGTTACCAAAATTGTGTGAACTGTCAAATTAAGGTACCATGACCCTGCCCAATAATCTATCCTTTAATTTTTAGCATATTAAAGGTACCATTTGGGTAGGCGTGTCAGGAGACAAGCGACCACTGAAACGACCCCAAGGTCGAGTAGGAAAACAGATGCATAAATGTTACGTTTCGTACATTTGGCAAGCTTGAGAAGTGTCGCGCGACATTTACAGGGATAACCATTCGAGGGAACAATCAGCGTTGCCAGACCTACTGTTTCAACGTAGATCTACTGTTTTTGTCTCTAGCAAATTTTGTTCTTAATTTATTAAGTTTGCCTCATTCTTCAGCAAATGTTTAAAGAATATTTTCTCTAGTAAATTTTTTGCAGTAAAAGCAGCGTAATAAGCATCCACTACTCTAGGTTGGCTCCATAAAAAAAAACATCAAGATAGTCATTGTTTTTATTTAAAATGAAACAAAGAATTAATAGGGCATCATTAAAAGAACATGCACACTACGATTTTGAATTATCTGATTCAGACTGATCTAAAAGAAGTAGGTACCTATAATTTTTCATTGTTATTTTTTTGTTTCCGTACTTTAAGTGTATATTAAAAATGTTATTATTTGTTTTAATTCTTTGTTTACCTTCTAATTTGGGTCGACAAAAAGTGTATTTTTCGTTTCTTATATACTTGTTTTTTCATTTACTACACTGCAAATTTTAGTTATTTCCCCCTGTATTAAAATCTACTGTTCAGATCTACGGTTTTTGTTTACCCATACTGTTTTAAAATCTGGCAATGCTGCCTAGATCGAAAGAAATGTCCATCCTTATCACCCTCAAAATGAACCGATGCTCGAGGACAGTAACCCCGAGTGCGGCACGCAGCAAACCTTTGCTTCGAGGCAGATTCAGAAGTGTCTCCAGAAAGTGTCGTCTTGACGACACTTCTCGTGTCGCGCCGTGCGAAATGAAATTTATATAATTGTATGTATTTTAGATGTAAAGCGACACTTCTCGGTCGCATCGGCGGTCGTATGTCGCGTCGGCGGTCGTCCGTCGCGCCTACCGAAATGGTACCTTCATACAGAAAAGGTATAATGTATTAGAGTATTAAGAACAAAAGGACAATATTATGTTTTGTGGTTCAAATGTTACTATGGCCTTAACCGTAAATCTTTCCATTATTAACCAAGCCAATAAAATAGTACCAATATAGTATATTGGAGTATTTGCAATAAAAGAACATTATATTTGATTAATTATGAACTTTAATCTTAAGAAGGGATTTATTCTGGAAAATTTGAGAATGCTATTTCATTTTATTTTCTGACTTTCATCTGGGACGGTGTCCTGACTCTTTTTGAGGCTTTTGTAGCCGAAAATAAAATAGTAATTTATTGGAAGAAATTTTGTTGTGAGATAAAATTACACTATAGGTATTTTGTGGATCTCTTACCAATAAAAAATATAACACGTATCCGCCCAACATCTTCAGCATTTTTACGTGCATTCCTGTTTTTTTATGCCTAACTTGCGGCTTACTCGTATTTATCATTATATTAAGCCACTTTGCTCCCACTTATCAACCACTTCACACACTTTTACTCCCACTTTCTAATTTTGCTACTGCTAGAGTTTAGCTGCATAGCACTACTGCTTTTACCGCACACCTCCAAACAACGTCCAGAGTGGTACATAAAACCACTGACCGCAGTACCAGCAGAAGGACGTCATTGACTCTTAAGTGCATGCCTAACACACCTGCTCGCTTACATCCCAGCCTCTCCATCATCACTAGCTCCCTTAGCCTGTTGTGGAACACTAGGAGGCCGATAGCGAATTTTCAGCTAAGTAGCGTATCCAGAATTGATAAGGTAGGATAAATCCATTAACGTCTATCACCAGCATCGATACCACCTCCTACAAGTTACATATTTATTAATCTCCTTCTCTCTTATAATATATCTGGAGATAGATTTTTATAGTACTATAGAGTAAGATAACCAATGATTTATACTGTTAGGATTCATTATTATAACACCTACGAATACTTTTGAGTTGATTATCAGCTAGAAAGAAAACCAAATCGATCCGAATAAAGTTCCTCATTTATATATTTATATATTTAAATTTCAAAAAGCCCGCCCTTGTGCCGCTCTAATTTGATAGATGTCACATCGCCATAGAATTTTACCACTGAGTTTCTAATTTATTCACACTCCCCCAATATATATATATATATATATATATATATATATATATATATATATATATATATATATATATATATATATATATATACATCATCCTATCGTTTTGGCATCCGTCTATTATTAAATTCCCAACATTCTAGCATCTCTTTGCAAAGTGGCGTCCGTATATGGACGTCACTTTGTTTTCTCCTAATAATTTGGTCCACAGTAGAAATTAACGCACTTTTTGTCTCTCAGTCTAATCCGTGCGATCTGTACATTGACCTATTCTTTTATCATCCATCTTATTCTATTCAATGCTGAGTTATATTAGATTATTTCAAGGGTCAGTGGACTCCAAATTGTTAGGAATATGAAAGTGAAATATACAAACTTAGTTCAGCATTTTTCCGTTTTAGCGCTAGTGTCATGTATATCTTATATACATGTTTCTTTCATTTATAATCCTACTGACATCTGAAATGTGGCAACGCTGTTAAAAAAGGTTTTAATGTTTCTTTGCGTCTATGAACTAAACTTAGAGCCGAACGAAGTATTAGCATCATAATAAATATAATTTTATTATATACGTCTTTTTGACGTCCATATACAAGTATCGTTATTTGCTTCAATTTGGCTTCTAAGATTTTACTGATTAAAAAAATTAAATAAACTAAATTCAACATATCCTGTTAGTGACTGTTACAATATCATTATTTTTTTTTTATATTTTCGTAATTATTTTGAATGAATGTAACAATTGGTAAGAATTAAAAGTGTAAAACATAATTATAAAAAACTATTTTAGTTAAGGTTTGAATTAATTAAAATGAAAAAACTTATTAATATTATTTGAAAATATGTAATTAATTTATTTTGCTAAATTTACTGAATTTCTCCTTAACCCACCCCTACCCATACCCACTAGGTCAGAATAATTAAAAAAAGATAATTCTTCAATATTTTATTGTCTTATATATAAAACAAATCATATGGAAACAGGCGAAACATAAGATATTTTTCTAAAAGTGATTAAATTACTATAATTTAAATATTAACATTTATTAATATAAAAAATATTTAATTTTTTTTATTTCATTTATTAATATGTTAACTCTTTAAAACAGAAATACATTTTTTAGCTGATTCTTGTTCATCTCGTTTATTCAAAGATTTTGTAGATATGATAATTTTTTGCAAAACTCCAGTAGTACATTTTGTTGATTGAGTGTTCTCCTCCTTTTTGAATATGTCTTCCTTATCGAAGTTCACGTCGTTTTCTATAGTGCTTCCAACTTCAATACCCTGCTTCTTAAGCTCTCTGTATGTTCCTTTATCATTGTAGTTCTCGTCGTTTCCATTAGTGATACTAACTTTATTTTTCTTATCCTTAAGTTCTTTGTATCTTTCTTCCTTATTGCAGTTCTCGTCGTTTCCTATAGAACTACCAATTTCAATTTCCTGATCCTTAAGCTGTATGGATCTTCCGTCCTTATTGTAATTTTCATCATTTTCAATGGTGTTACAAACTTTAATATCCTGATCCTTCAGTTCTCTTAAAACATTTTCATTTTCCTGATTTTTGTGTTTGGTATCCTTTTTTCGTGATTGTTTATTACTCTAAATAAAAAGTATTGAAATTTTGTAAAATAAATTGTAATTTTAATACCTCTTTAAACAAATCTTCATCATCACTACTACTACTACTAGGGGAGTAGGGGGAATATACAGGATCTTTATCAGAGTCGTACATATATAAGTCTTTAAATAGAATGAATTGAATTAGAATTAAAAAGTAATTATTTATTGACAAACAGCGACATCCTAAAAAATGTAAGTTATGCTAATTAACAGTATCAAATTAATAAATTAATTCTAAATAATTTACTTACCTCTAACAGAAATTCTAATCCCTTTATTGGTATGGGAGAAGGGCTCTCAATGTTTTCTTTGTATACATTTTCTTCGGTTGCAGCTTTGTTTTTCTTTTCATCCTAAATAGAAGATCGACTTAATCTTAAATGTTGTAACGTTTAATCCAATAAAGAAAAGTAAATAAATCAATACCATATAAAATACGTTCAATGTTATTTATGTATTATAGGCCTGATTGATGGCTTTATTGGACATGGACAAGTAGCAACAAGAAAATACCATGATAGCTCGATTTCGCTTTTTACAGTTAAGTTGTACACTTTTTATATATCTACATATATTTTTTATGCTGTTTTCATCAGTTTTTTCTTCAAATCTTACGGTTCGTTACGCAACAAACTTTTCGCATAAAAACTTAAAAATTTCTCAGACAATTTGTTTTTAAGATGTAAATTTTTTGATAAACGTAGGTACATTTTTTGACCTGAACACTATTCCATATATGATATTTGCTAATATTATTTTTGATAGCACCAATTTAAAGAGCCTTGCTATATTTTTTTTGTAGGAAGACCAAATTTGCTATTACATAACAATATTTACGAGATACAAATTTTTTAGTCACTGTTATAAATTATACATATATAAGGTTTTATAAGAAATTATCACTTAAAAATAATGTTATATTACAAAACATGAAATTTTTTTGCCCTTGTGCGAAAAAATGTGCTCCATTAAATAGTGGGTATGAAGTCATGTCTTGAATAATAATGATGTTATATTTTAAATAGTGATGACGTCATAAAAATATAATTGTGCCTATTAAAATACAAAATTCATTACTAACTTGTCCAGTAAAGCCAGAAATCTGGTGTTTCGCCAATTATGCCAAAAAAAAAAAGAAAAAAAAATACCAAAAAAAAAAAACAAAAAAAAAAACAGAAAAACAAACAAAAAAACAAAACGATAACAAAAAACCCCTGGATTTATTTTGGAGGGGGTCCGTTTTTTCAACTACATCAGCACTTTAATCCTTCAGCTTAAAGATGAACAAATCCCACAATTTGAACTAGAATAATATTGCTTTATTTGAGATACTTCTCTACTTACTAGTCAGTACACAATTTACAATAAAGTATATATAAATAAAGCCAAGAGCCGATAAATTAAAACTTATTTCGGCAGAATGAAGATAATACATAATGCTTGCCATTCTATATTATACTCTGCACAGTTTAACAGATACCCTTAACCCCCTTAATTTTTTTTCAGAATCCATAGGCTTTATCCCCTTATAGGGCTTGATTTTCGCAAAGATGTTAAGTTGATGTCATTATTCGTTTTTGAGTTAGGATGTTTTAATGTTTCAACACTCAATTTTAATTCAGATTTTTGTTTCAATAATCAAATAGGCTTTATCCTCTAAACGTTTCATTATGATATCCCTTTTCGTTTTTTTATTTCTAATTTTTTAAAATTTAAACCACCCTTAACTCTCCAATTTTTATTAATATGCTTCGTCCCCATATAGAGCTTGATTTGTCCTGAAAATTTTAACTTCAACCCACCTTAACCCCCTCTTTTTAATCAGATTTTTTTTAAATCAATCGGCTTCGTCCCCTTATACGGCTTGATGTTTCCTTTCAAATTGATATTCTTTTTTGTTTTCAATAAATGATATTTTTAGGTTTAAACCCCCCTTAAAAATCCCATTATTAATTATATATTTTTTTAAATCATTAGGCTTTGTCCACTTATATATCTTATTTCTGCCTGAAAATTTTAAGTTGATATTGTTTTTCGTTTTTGATTTATGATTTTTTTTAAGTTTTAACCCCCCTTTAAACTATCATTTTCAATCAGATTTTTCGAAGAACTCTTTTTCTCTGATAGAGCTTCATTTTCCGAAAAATTTCAAGTTGATATTGGTTTTCGTTTTTGATTTATGATTTTATTTTAGGTTTTAACACCCCATTTTTATTCATATTTTTTTTCAAGATCAATATGCTTCGTACCCTTATAAAGCTTGATTTTTTCTAAAAATTTAGTCATTATTTTTAATTTTTGTCTGTCAAGTGGACACAATCATGTTATGTGTGCATTTAATTAGTAACATAATTAGCGTACAAATAAAGTGTCACACTTTACAATACGAAACAGTTCGTTATCAAGCTAGAAGGCGCAAAAATCAAAAGTAATGCAATGAAAAGTCTTTTTTGCCGAATTCTCCATCAAATTATCTTTTCAATGATGGGTCATCCTTGGTACTTTCCCTATTTAAATTGTAGGGGTTGTTTACCCCACTGCTCGAAGGTTGAAGCATAATATGCTGCAATTAGAAAAAAAAGTATCCCTCTCTAAAATAAAATGAACCTGCGTTTTTTTGCATCAAGACGAAAAAAAACTAATGGCAAGATTTCGGTGATATACCCTGTATAGGATATTCCAATAGTAACATAAACTCAGCTCCTTAATAAATTATTGAAAAATCGAAAAATGTATTATTTTTGTCAAGCTCTTCGGATGTTACTGAATAGTAACAGTATATGGAATGATCAAGAAAACCATTTTCTAAAGTAGACCTTGGTAAATAAAATTCACGCTGATCGTAGCGTACAATTCTTCTTCTTACCTAAAAAATATCATTTTGTTTCACAGAATTTTAGAAATATTCAACAAAGTAAACCCAACTTTTATTCAATTATTTTTGCATATTTCGGTTGATAAGCGACATATTGTACTCATATATATGTAATGATTTGTTTAAAAAGAAAATTATCGAGATGCCGAAATGATTAAAAATTTTAAATATATTTTATATATACTGCAAGATGAAGACGCCAAAGTGATTATAAAGGTGAATTGTTTCTTACATTTATATATGTGGATGTTAAAATGATCGGTTTTAAAAGAAAACTATCGGGACGCCGAAATGATTGAAAATTTTAAATATATTTTATATACACTGCATGATGGAGACGCCAAAATGCTTGTAAAGGTGAAGTGTTTCTTACACTTGTATATGTGGACGTTAAAATGATCGGTTTTAAAAGAAAACTATCTAGACGCCGAAATGATTGAAAATTTTAAATATTTTCATATACGCTGCATGATAGAGACGCCAAAATGATTATAAAGATGAAGTGTTTCTTACATTTGTACATGTGGACTTTAAAATGATCCGTATTAAAAGAAAACTAGCGAGACGTCGAAATGATTAAAAGATTTAAATATACTTTATATATGTCGCATGGTAGATGTCAAAATGATTGTAAAAGTAAAATATTTTTCATATACGTTGACGTTAGAATGATCGGTTTTTAAAAATAACTAAGAAGACGACATATTGATTTATTCATTTAAACATATTATGTTATATACATTAGGTACAGGACGGTAAAACGATGATATTAAAATCTTTCAGATATACTAATGATAATATATAATTATGTTAAATGTGAGATTTAAAATAATGGTCTGTGTATATCTACAATATGTGACGTTACAATGATTGGATTTTCTTTTAAGAAACTTGGCAACGTTGCTGGTAGTCGAAATGATTTTACTTTTAATTCTTTTTTGTACGGACGTCAAAATGCGTTTTAGTGTAAAAGTCACGTATATAGTAAACTTTACACTATTAAAAATCTAAGATGAGTTCCATGTTTTAAAAAATCCGCCGGATTTATATACACGGCTAAAAATTTAAAAATAGGTTTCTTTCTAGTGGACGCCAAATTAAGGTGTTATGAAAGGATGCCGAAATGATAGTGGGATGTATATATATATAGATTCGTCCTGCCGACTTTGTGACATCATGTCGCAAAAATGTTGCTATCTTTCTAACATCCGTCTGCGATGTGACATCCAAATTCGGATGTCACAACGTTTTTGGGGTTCAAACATCATAGAGGAGGTTTAAAAGGAAGCCAAAAAAATTTCAGCTGGATGTCATAATGCTTAATTTTCAATTTTATGTATATATTTAGTTCCAGTGTATAGATGCGAAGGTGGCGCTCGCGTCAGTTGGTTTTGTATATTTTGTATATTAAATATTTCAGTCCCTCGACTGTCTGGCATCCACCATTAAGTATATTAGAATTTACTCACTCGACTCTCTGACATCCAACATTCAGTATATTAAAACTTACTCACCCGACTATATGACATCCACCATAGAGTATATTAGAATTTTACACACTAGGTTATGTGACATCCAAAAAATTTATTTTAGATATATTTGGATTCTCATTTTAAGATCTATTTTATGTTAACACATTAACTGCCAAAAATTTTTGTTGGGTTTCGCAAAGAGCCAATAAGTTTTTTAAATGCATGTACTCTCTGTGACTAATAAATATATATGCAGCTATATTATTACAAGGTGTATCAACAATGGGTGAGTGGACGATGACTGTAATTTATATTAAAATAAATTAAATTAAAATAAAATAATTAAAAAATATAAAATAAATTATAATAAATTAATTAAAAAAATTTAAATAAATTAAAATAAATTATAATAAATTATAATAGATTAAAATAATTTAAAATTAAAGTAAATTAAAATGAAATAAACTAAAATAAATTAAAATAAATTAAAATAAATTAAAATAAATTAAAATAAATTAAAATAAATTAAAATAAATTAAAATAAATTAAAATAAATTAAATTAAAATAAATAAAAATAAACTAAAATAAATTAAAATAAATTAAAATAAATTAAAATAAATTAAAATAAATTAAAATAAATTAAAATAAATTAAAATAAATTAAAATAAATTAAAATAAATTAAAATAAATTAAAATAAATTTAAATAAATTTAAATAAATTTAAATAAATTTAAATAAATTTAAATAAATTTAAATAAATTTAAATAAATTTAAATAAATTTAAATAAATTTAAATAAATTTAAATAAATTTAAATAAATTTAAATAAATTTAAATAAATTTAAATAAATTAAAATAAATTAAAATAAATTAAAATAAATTAAAATAAATTAAAATAAATTAAAATAAATTAAAATAAATTAAATTAAAATAAATAAAAATAAATTAAAATAAATTAAAATAAATTAAAATAAATTAAAATAAATTAAAATAAATTAAAATAAATTAAAATAAATTAAAATAAATTAAAATAAATTTAAATAAATTTAAATAAATTTAAATAAAATTTAAATAAATTTAAATAAAATTTAAATAAAATTTAAATAAATTTAAATAAATTTAAATAAATTTAAATAAATTTAAATAAATTTAAATAAATTTAAATAAATTTAAATAAATTTAAATAAATTTAAATAAATTTAAATAAATTTAAATAAATTTAAATAAATTTAAATAAATTTAAATAAATTTAAATAAATTTAAATAAATTTAAATAAATTTAAATAAATTTAAATAAATTTAAATAAATTTAAATAAATTTAAATAAATTTAAATAAATTTAAATAAATTTAAATAAATTTAAATAAATTTAAATAAATTTAAATAAATTTAAATAAATTTAAATAAATTTAAATAAATTTAAATAAATTTAAATAAATTTAAATAAATTTAAATAAATTTAAATAAATTTAAATAAATTTAAATAAATTTAAATAAATTTAAATAAATTTAAATAAATTTAAATAAATTTAAATAAATTTAAATAAATTTAAATAAATTTAAATAAATTTAAATAAATTTAAATAAATTTAAATAAATTTAAATAAATTTAAATAAATTTAAATAAATTTAAATAAATTTAAATAAATTTAGATAAATTTAAATAAATTTAAATAAATTTAAATAAATTTAAATAAATTTAAATAAATTTAAATAAATTTAAATAAATTTAAATAAATTTAAATAAATTTAAATAAATTTACATAAATTTAAATAAATTTAAATAAATTTAAATAAATTTAAATAAATTTATATAAATTTAAATAAATTTAAATAAATTTGAATAAGTTTAAGTAAATTAATAACAGATTAAAATAAATAATTAACACTTCTTACGATTCGTCCTAACATAAAAAATATGATGAGCTAATTCATAAAAACGACAAATTTCGATTTCCTAATACCTTAACAGCCTAGTCCTCCACTTGAACTCCAATTTCGACTGCAAACGATCGTCGTTCGTGCATCGTCGGTGCCTTGCTGTTTAGAGTTATAACCTTAATAGTATGTTCAAGTAGCGATAAATATTAATATTAATATAAGAAGTTTTACTTCACTCTTTTTTTAATACTTAGTTTTTTATGCTACTGATATTATTCAAAATAACTTTACTTAATGGTTCTTTCGTCATTTATAACCGAGATTCAGGTAGTTTTATTAACTTTGCTAATTTCTTTCTTGTTTCATAACTTACCAACCACCCTTACATGTTATTAAAATTTGGCACATGTATTCTCTACAACTTACCATAATCTATTAAGGTATTAATAAGAAACAAAATGCAGTTCCATCTTTTCAAAAAATTTAAAAATTTGTCTATCCTTATAAGAATACACTACAAGTCGTTAAATTTGTATCCATATTTGGAAAAAGCACACAAAAAATAATTATATGCTATTAATTTTTACTAGATGATTTTATTACTAAAATTAACTGTTTTTATATTATTTTTAAACTAAGCACATTTTTAAAAGTTACATGTTATGCGTGTACACTACAATAAAATGTACTTACATGTCCATATTTATGACCAAATATAATCATTACTTTTTAATTAATCTAGGCAAAATTGATTTAAAGCATTACTTTTGGTAGGTACTGATAGGCACAGATATATAAAAGTACCAACATAATATATGACTTTTAAAAATTCAGATGGAATTAAATTATCCTCATTATAACGTATTGAAGTTACTTAAAAACCCCTTTAGTTTCATTTTTTATCTCCAAATTGCTCAAAAATAACAATTTAAACGTTATATTTTAGCTGTAAAATCATTGTACAAAAACATGACTAATTTTAGTTTTTTCTGGTCTCTTTAAATATGGAAACGAACTTAACTAATTTAGAAATGTAATTTTTTGTTTAACTCAAAAGTAACAATTTGAAGTTAAAAATGTTTGTAGTAAAATACATTCACAGACCTAAAATTTGATCCATTCAAAATAATGATTTATATAAAAATGATCTAACTTTCAAATGCGGAGGCTTATTTATTTGAAGTTTTTAGCAACTTTTAGATAAAATACTTAGTTTTTAGATTATTATTCGGACATCTAAAAGTACTTTAGTACTCGCCGGATATACGGGGGGGAAGAGAACAATTTTTTCCTCTACTTTTGACAAACCCTGTAGGTTAATTCTGCTAGTAGATCTGCATACAATTAACTTTATCAAGAAGACTGATTTGTTACCAACACTTTGTTTTTTTATTTACCCCGATATCTTAATTTTTTGTGAAATGTGACGGTTTAAAGAAAATGCTACATTTTAGAAACGGTCATAATTTAAATGACGCTGGAGAATAAACTACAAAATAAGTAGAGTGCTGTGGCCAACTCACAATATGACAACTGTCAAATATTCGTTACTTGGTAATTGCAGTTTCATTATTATTCATTATCAGCATAATATCATGGTTTTAACGCTTACTGATGCAACATGAGCAGTTGCTCTGGTACAAGACGGTAGGACTCAGTATTATACTTCTAGAATATTGGGTGTTACAAGGTGTAGCGTCCAGAGAGCTGTACAAGGTTTTAATGAAACTGGTAGTTTTTCGAGACGAAGAGGATCTGGCAGACGACGTTCTACAAATGTTCGAGATGATCGTTTTGTAACATTAAATGTTTTGCGAAAAATAAATACTACTGCTGTCATGGTTCGAAACCGTTTAGAAGAAGTACGTCAAGTAGCTCCAGAAGACCTGCAACTGGTCCGGAGTTACTTAGGAATCACAAAACAGCACGTCTTAGATTTGCCAGGGAGCATCAACATTGGAATATCGATTAATGGAGTAAGATTTAATTTTCTGACGAGTCAAGGTTTTGTTTACGTTCTCCTGATGGCCGTGAAAGAATATACCGAAGAAGAGGCCAAAGGTTTGAATAAGCACATTTTTCCACAAGACTCAGTTATGAAGGAGGATCGGTAATGGTTTGGGGCGGCATAAGCATGGAAGCTCGTACTGATTTAGTCATTGTTGGCGGCGGAACAATGACAGCTTTCCGATATATTCGTGATGTGCTAGATCCATATGTAATTCCATTTGCACCATTTATAGGAAACGAATTCATGTTTATACATCACAACGCTCGACCACATATTGCGAGGATTGTATCTCAATATTTAGACGAAACAGAAATTCAGAGGATGAACTGGCCATCACGTAGCTCAAACCTCAATCCAATTGAGCACGTCTGGGACATGATGGACAGACGAGTTCATAACCGAGTTCCTTCTCCAAGTATTTTAAATTTTTTAAAAGATGCTTTGGTCCAAGAATGGGATCAGATTGACCAGATGAAGATTCGATATCTAATAGAGGGTATGCCATGACGTATTGAGGCAGTTACTCGCGTTTGTGGGGAAAATACTCGTTATTAATTTGTAATAATTATTAGTGTATTTGTTGTTTGAGTTATTTATAAAATTATGTATTACTCTGCTAAAACTGAATAAAAAAATTAAGATTGTTGCATTTTCTTTAAACCGTCACATTGCACAAACAAATTAAGATATCGGGGTAAATAAAAAAACAAAATGTTGTAAACAAATCAGTCTTCTTGATAAAGTTAATTGTGTGCAGATCTGCTAGCAGAATTAACCTACACGGTGTGTCAAAAGTAGAGGAAAAAATTGTTTTCTTTTCCCCCCTGTATATCCGGCGAGTACTAAATTACTTTTACATGTCCGAATAATAATGTTAAAACTACAGTATTTTATCTAAAATTTGCTAAAAACTTCAAATAAATCAGCCTCCGCATTTGAAAGTTAGAGCATTTTTAAATAAATCATTATTTTGAATGGATCGAATTTTAAATCGGTGAGTGTAGTCTATGCGCAAAAATAATAAAAACCGCTGGATTTATGTTTTGGGTACTTCTCAGGTAATGTTAGGTTAGGTTTGCAAACTGGTCGTGTTAATGCACTTGGAACTGGAGAATCAACCATATAAGGTCGATAGATACTTAAAGTAGTTCCAACGAACATGTAAAAGATATTAGCAGGAGGCCGGCGATAACTTGATCAGGTGGTGATTTTAGTGGGTAAAGGGTAAAATTATTGGGAAACGGAGAACCTGTACCGAATCTCTATAAGGGATTTCCACATATCAAAAAAATATCAAGAAGTTACTTCATCGAAAACTATTTTTTGGGCCAGTGTATCTAAAAATATACACAATCGAAAACTAAGAAGAAAATAATTTGAAAATGGAATGAATTATTTTTTCACATACAAAACAACAAAAGAAATCACATTGGAATAAAAAACAATAAGAAATCGTAGAATTTGAGGGTCGGCTTTGGCGCTGAACGTGTTAAATGTTTAGGATGTAATAAGATACTTAATTTAAAAATGTATCTATATACTTGCTGGATGTTATAAGAATGGCAGTTTTTCTGTAGAAATGGTATACTGTGACGTAACAACTGGATGTCACAAGATGCAAGGTTTTTCTGGATGTCACAAAGTGTTGTTAATAAAAATATATACCGTGTATACTTTGGATCTCACAACGATAGGACGTTTTATTTTTTTAAAATGTGTATGGTTGTGATATTTTTCGCTCAGCCATAATATTTTTTTAATTAAAAGAAGTCATATTTTTATTTTTTTCCTAAAGTCTTTGCAAAGGGTGGATGTCACAAAGTCAAAATTTTTGCTGGATGTCACATGATATATATATATATATATATATATATATATATATATATATATATATATATATATATATATATATATATATATATATATATATAAAATAAATTAAAATAAATTAAAATAAATTAAAATAAATTAAAATAAATTAAAATAAATTAAAATAAATTAAAATAAATTAAAATAAATTAAAATAAATTAAAATAAATTAAAATAAATTAAAATAAATTAAAATAAATTAAAATAAATTAAAATAAATTAAAATAATTTAAAATAAATTAAAATAAATTAAAATAAATTAAAATAAATTAAAATAAATTAAAATAAATTAAAATAAATTAAAATAAATTAAAATAAATTAAAATAAATTAAAATAAATTAAAATAAATTAAAATAAATTAAAATAAATTAAAATAAATTAAAATAAATTAAAATAAATTAAAATAAATTAAAATAAATTAAAATAAATTAAAATAAATTAAAATAAATTAAAATAAATTAAAATAAATTAAAATAAATTAAAATAAATTAAAATAAATTAAAATAAATTAAAATAAATTAAAATAAATTAAAATAAATTAAAATAAATTAAAATAAATTAAAATAAATTAAAATAAATTAAAATAAATTAAAATAAATTAAAATAAATTAAAATAAATTAAAATAAATTAAAATAAATTAAAATAAATTAAAATAAATTAAAATAAATTAAAATAAAATAAATTAAAAAATAAATTAAAAAATAAATTAAAAAATAAATTAAAAAATAAATTAAAAAATAAATTAAAAAATAAATTAAAAAATAAATTAAAAAATAAATTAAAAAATAAATTAAAAAATAAATTAAAAAATAAATTAAAAAATAAATTAAAAAATAAATTAAAAAATAAATTAAAAAATAAATTAAAAAAAAAATTAAAAAATAAATTAAAAAATAAATTAAAAAATAAATTAAAAAATAAATTAAAAAATAAATTAAAAAATAAATTAAAAAATAAATTAAAAAATAAATTAAAAAATAAATTAAAAAATAAATTAAAAAATAAATTAAAAAATAAATTAAAAAATAAATTAAAAAATAAATTTAAATAAATTTAAATAAATTTAAATAAATTTAAATAAATTTAAATAAATTTAAATAAATTTAAATAAATTTGAATAAGTTTAAGTAAATTAATAACAGATTAAAATAAATAATTAACACTTCTTACGATTCGTCCTAACATAAAAAATATGATGAGCTAATTCATAAAAACGACAAATTTCGATTTCCTAACACCTTTACAGCCTAGTCCTCCACTTGAACTCCAATTTCGACTGCAAACGATCGTCGTTCGTGCATCGTCGGTGCCTTGCTGTTTAGAGTTATAACCTTAATAGTATGTTCAAGTAGCGATAAATATTGATGTACGCGGATTTTATTTGTCTTTTTTTATTTTAGAGTGAATTAATATTAGAAGTTTTACTTCACTCTTTTTTTAATATTTAGTTTTTTATGCTACTGATATTATTCAAAATAACTTTACTTAATGGTTCTTTCGTCATTTATATCCGAGATACAGGTAGTTTTATTAACTTTGCTAATTTCTTTCTTGTTTCATAACTTACCAACCACCCTTACATGTTATTAAAATTTGGCACATGTATTCTTTACAACTTACCATAATCTATTAAGGTATTAATAAGAAACAAAATGCAGTTCCATCTTTTCAAAAAATTTAAAAATTTGTCTATCCTTATAAGAATACACTACAAGTCGTTAAATTTGTATCCATATTTGGAAAAAGCACACAAAAAATAATTATATGCTATTAATTTTTACTAGATGATTTTATTACTAAAATTAACTGTTTTTATATTATTTTTGAACTAAGCACATTTTTAAAAGTTACATGTTATGCGTGTACACTACAATAAAATGTACTTACAAGTCCATATTTATGACCAAATATAATCATTACTTTTTAATTAATCTAGGCAAAATTGATTTAAAGCATTACTTTTGGTAGGTACTGATAGGCACAGATATATAAAAGTACCAACATAATATATGACTTTTAAAAATTCAGATGGAATTAAATTATCCTCATTATAACGTATTGAAGTTACTTAAAAACCCCTTTAGTTTCATTTTTTATCTCCAAATTGCTCAAAAATAACAATTTAAACGTTATATTTTAGCTGTAAAATCATTGTACAAAAACATGACTAATTTTAGTTTTTTCTGGTCTCTTTAAATATGGAAACGAACTTAATTAATTTAGAAATGTAATTTTTTGTTTAACTCAAAAGTAACAATTTAAAGTTAAAAATGTTTGTAGTAAAATACATTCACAGACCTAAAATTTGATCCATTCAAAATAATGATTTATATAAAAATGCTTTCAAATGCGGAGGCTTATTTATTTGAAGTTTTTAGCAACTTTTAGATAAAACACTTAGTTTTTAGATTATTATTCGGACATCTAAAAGTAATTTAGTACTCACCGGATATACGGGGGGGAAGAGAACAATTTTTTCCTCTACTTTTGACAAACCCTGTAGGTTAATTCTGCTAGTAGATCTGCATACAATTAACTTTATCAAGAAGACTGATTTTATACCAACACTTTGTTTTTTTATTTACCCCGATATCTTAATTTTTTGTGAAATGTGACGGTTTAAAGAAAATGCTACATTTTAGAAACGGTCATAATTTAAATGACGGTGGAGAATAAACTACAAAATAAGTAGAGTGCTGTGGCCAACTCACAATATGACAACTGTCAAATATTCGTTACTTGGTAATTGCAGTTTCATTATTATTCATTATCAGCATAATATCATGGTTTTAACGCTTACTGATGTAACATGAGCAGTTGCTCTGGTACAAGACGGTAGGACTCAGTATTATACTTCTAGAATATTGGGTGTTACAAGGTGTAGCGTCCAGAGAGCTGTACAAGGTTTTAATGAAACTGGTAGTTTTTCGAGACGAAGAGGATCTGGCAGACGACGTTCTACAAATGTTCGAGATGATCGTTTTGTAACATTAAATGTTTTGCGAAAAATAAATACTACTGCTGTCATGGTTCGAAATCGTCAAGTACGTCAAGTAGCTCCAGAAGACCTGCAACTGGTCCGGAGTTACTTAGGAATCACAGAACAATACGTCTTCGATTTGCCAGGGAGCATCAACATTGGAATATCGATGAATGGAGTAAGATTTAATTTTCTGACGAGTCAAGGTTTTGTTTACGTTCTCCTGATGGCCGTGAAAGAATATACCGAAAAAGAGGCCAAAGGTTTGACCAAGCAAATTTTTCCACAAGACTCAGTTATGAAGGAGGATCGGTAATGGTTTGGGGCGGCATAAGCATGGAAGCTCGTACTGATTTAGTCATTGTTGGCGGCGGAACAATGACAGCTTTCCGATATATTCGTTATGTGCTAGATCCATATGTAATTCCATTTGCACCATTTATAGGAAACGAATTCATTTTTATGCATCACAACGCTCGACCACATATTGCGAGGATTGTATCTCAATACTTAGACGAAACAGAAATTCAGATGATGAACTGGCCATCACGTAGCCCAGACCTCAATCCAATTGAGCACGTCTGGGACATGATGGACAGACGAGTTCATAACCGAGTTCCTTCTCGAAGTATTTTAAATTTTTTAAAAGATGCTTTGGTCCAAGAATGGGATCAGATTAACCAGATGAAGATTCGATATCTAATAGAGGGTATGCCATGACGCATTGAGGCAGTTATTCGCGTTTGTGGGGAAAATACTCGTTATTAATTTGTAATAATTATTAGTGTATTTGTTGTTTGAGTTATTTATAAAATTATGTATTACTCTGCTAAAACTGAATAAAAAAATTAAGATTGTTGCATTTTCTTTAAACCGTCACATTGCACAAACAAATTAAGATATCGGGGTAAATAAAAAAACAATGTTGTAAGCAAATCAGTCTTCTTGATAAAGTTAATTGTGTGCAGATCTGCTAGCATAATTAACCTACACGGTGTGTCAAAAGTAGAGGAAAAAATTGTTTTCTTTTTCCCCCTGTATATCCGGCGAGTACTAAATTACTTTTACATGTCCGAATAATAATTAAAACTACAGTATTTTATCTAAAATTTGCTAAAAACTTCAAATAAATCAGCCTCCGCATTTGAAAGTTAGAGCATTTTTAAATAAATCATTATTTTGAATGGATCGAATTTTAAATCGGTGAGTGTAGTCTATGCGCAAAAATAATAAAGACCGCTGGATTTATGTTTTGGGTACTTCTCAGGTAATGTTAGGTTAGGTTTGAAAACTGGTCGTGTTAATGCACTTGAAACTGGAGAATCAACCATATAAGGTCGATAGATACTTAAAGTAGTTTCAACGAACATGTAAAAGATATTAGCAGGAGGCCGGCGATAACTTGCTCAGGTGGTGATTTTAGTGGGTAAAGGGTAAAACTATTGGGAAAGGGAGAACCTGTACCGAATCTCTATAAGGGATTTCCACATATCAAAAAATATCAAGAAGTTACTTCATCGAAAACTATTTTTTGGGCCAGTGTATCTAAAAATATACACAATCGAAAACTAAAAAGAAAATAATTTGAAAATGGAATGAATTATTTTATCACATACAAAACAACAATAGAAATCACATTGGAATAAAAAACAATAAGAAATCGTAGAATTTGAGGGTCGGCTTTGGCGCTGAACGTGTTAAATGTTTAGGATGTAATAAGATACTTAATTTAAAAATGTATCTATATACTTGCTGGATGTTATAAGAATGGCAGTTTTTCTGTAGAAATGGTATACTGTGACGTAACAACTGGATGTCACAAGATGCAAGGTTTTTCTGGATGTCACAAAGTGTTGTTAATAAAAATATATACCGTGTATACTTTGGATCTCACAACGATAGGACGTTTTATTTTTTTAAAATGTGTATGGTTGTGATATTTTTCGCTCAGCCATAATATTTTTTTAATTAAAAGAAGTCATATTTTTATTTTTTTCCTAAAGTCTTTGCAAAGGGTGGATGTCACAAAGTCAAAATTTTTGCTGGATGTCACATGATACGCTGGTCGAGTATATATATATATATATATATATATATATATATATATATTGGGGGAGTGTGAATAAATTAGAAACTCAGTGGTAAAATTCTATGGCGATGTGACATCTATCAAATTAGAGCGGCACAAGGGCGGGCTTTTTGAAATTTAAATATATAAATATATAAATGAGGAACTTTATTCGGATCGATTTGGTTTTCTTTCTAGCTGATAATCAACTCAAAAGTATTCGTAGGTGTTATAATAATGAATCCTAACAGTATAAATCATTGGTTATCTTACTCTATAGTACTATAAAAATCTATCTCCAGATATATTATAAGAGAGAAGGAGATTAATAAATATGTAACTTGTAGGAGGTGGTATCGATGCTGGTGATAGACGTTAATGGATTTATCCTACCTTATCAATTCTGGATACGCTACTTAGCTGAAAATTCGCTATCGGCCTCCTAGTGTTCCACAACAGGCTAAGGGAGCTAGTGATGATGGAGAGGCTGGGATGTAAGCGAGCAGGTGTGTTAGGCATGCACTTAAGAGTCAATGACGTCCTTCTGCTGGTACTGCGGTCAGTGGTTTTATGTACCACTCTGGACGTTGTTTGGAGGTGTGCGGTAAAAGCAGTAGTGCTATGCAGCTAAACTCTAGCAGTAGCAAAATTAGAAAGTGGGAGTAAAAGTGTGTGAAGTGGTTGATAAGTGGGAGCAAAGTGGCTTAATATAATGATAAATACGAGTAAGCCGCAAGTTAGGCATAAAAAAACAGGAATGCACGTAAAAATGCTGAAGATGTTGGGCGGATACGTGTTATATTTTTTATTGGTAAGAGATCCACAAAATACCTATAGTGTAATTTTATCTCACAACAAAATTTCTTCCAATAAATTACTATTTTATTTTCGGCTACAAAAGCCTCAAAAAGAGTCAGGACACCGTCCCAGATGAAAGTCAGAAAATAAAATGAAATAGCATTCTCAAATTTTCCAGAATAAATCCCTTCTTAAGATTAAAGTTCATAATTAATCAAATATAATGTTCTTTTATTGCAAATACTCCAATATACTATATTGGTACTATTTTATTGGCTTGGTTAATAATGGAAAGATTTACGGTTAAGGCCATAGTAACATTTGAACCACAAAACATAATATTGTCCTTTTGTTCTTAATACTCTAATACATTATACCTTTTCTGTATGAAGGTACCATTTCGGTAGGCGCGACGGACGACCGCCGACGCGACATACGACCGCCGATGCGACCGAGAAGTGTCGCTTTACATCTAAAATACATACAATTATATAAATTTCATTTCGCACGGCGCGACACGAGAAGTGTCGTCAAGACGACACTTTCTGGAGACACTTCTGAATCTGCCTCGAAGCAAAGGTTTGCTGCGTGCCGCACTCGGGGTTACTGTCCTCGAGCATCGGTTCATTTTGAGGGTGATAAGGATGGACATTTCTTTCGATCTAGGCAGCATTGCCAGATTTTAAAACAGTATGGGTAAACAAAAACCGTAGATCTGAACAGTAGATTTTAATACAGGGGGAAATAACTAAAATTTGCAGTGTAGTAAATGAAAAAACAAGTATATAAGAAACGAAAAATACACTTTTTGTCGACCCAAATTAGAAGGTAAACAAAGAATTAAAACAAATAATAACATTTTTAATATACACTTAAAGTACGGAAACAAAAAAATAACAATGAAAAATTATAGGTACCTACTTCTTTTAGATCAGTCTGAATCAGATAATTCAAAATCGTAGTGTGCATGTTCTTTTAATGATGCCCTATTAATTCTTTGTTTCATTTTAAATAAAAACAATGACTATCTTGATGTTTTTTTTTATGGAGCCAACCTAGAGTAGTGGATGCTTATTACGCTGCTTTTACTGCAAAAAATTTACTAGAGAAAATATTCTTTAAACATTTGCTGAAGAATGAGGCAAACTTAATAAATTAAGAACAAAATTTGCTAGAGACAAAAACAGTAGATCTACGTTGAAACAGTAGGTCTGGCAACGCTGATTGTTCCCTCGAATGGTTATCCCTGTAAATGTCGCGCGACACTTCTCAAGCTTGCCAAATGTACGAAACGTAACATTTATGCATCTGTTTTCCTACTCGACCTTGGGGTCGTTTCAGTGGTCGCTTGTCTCCTGACACGCCTACCCAAATGGTACCTTTAATATGCTAAAAATTAAAGGATAGATTATTGGGCAGGGTCATGGTACCTTAATTTGACAGTTCACACAATTTTGGTAACCCTGAGATTAAAAGTCAATTAAGAAGAGTCAATTAAAATGATTAACCTAATTCTTGAATGTCAATGTAAAAATAATAAACAATAAATACCAGATACCCAATTTATGGTTAATTTATATATAAGCAAAGAGATGAAAATGGATATTAATTATTATGATATATTGTAGTATAAAAATTTTCAGAAAATTATAAAAAAAGTTGGACATAATAAAAGGTAAGCTAGATTAGTAGAAAGAAAAATAATATTGAATTTAAATTCAATTTCCTTTAAATTGATCGCTATTACATATGAGAGTGCTGAAGGGCCGTAACAGGGGAAGCAACGACAACAATCAAAGATCTAGTTACAAACTAAAGAGTATCAAGTAAATTAACCTTCTCTATCGGATCACAACATAATTGAATTAAAGTTAGAGAGTGATATTTCTGAGACCATCTTTGGGAGGAATTCTAGAAAAACAGTACAAATACAACACCACTCTAAAACAAAATGTAATACGTATCCAGATTAAAAAGAGAATATTGTAAGTCTATTAGCTCTGGGAAGTGATCTCGAAGAACTAAATGGGGACATTAAATAGGGTGCCCCATTCATAAAAATAAAACTAGTAGGAACGCTCCTTGGTAGAACAGTCGTCTGTCAAGCTTAAGGTGCGAAGTGCGAAAACTCTATAATTCGGCCAAGCAGAGTCAAGATTGGCAAAACTACACCTAGACATTTACCACCTACAAAATAAAAATCGGAAAACCTAAACGTAGCAGCTTTAGGAAATTCTGCTAGGAAATTAAATCTGCACAAGACCCTGGTCAAAAGAAGAGTAACTACAGCTATGGCTTTAAAGAATCCAAATGGGAGCTTCACGGAGAAACGTACTTCCTTGGAAACATACTTTCGGTACAAAGGGACACAAGTATTTTAGACCATATTCAACATATAACAGATATACGATTTATGTGTCTGTGCAGATACATTGTATAGTATACGTAAAATTGTTTTAAAACTAAGGCGACAAATTTTAACAAAATATACAGTGCTATATAAAAAGTCGATTGAATAAAAAAAATATAATAAAAATCCAACAGAAAACGGGATAAAAAATAAAAATGTTTCAGAGTATTTGTCATTAAAGGTTGTCGGATAAAGTGTAAAACAACAAATTAAAATTAAAGAAGGATGGTCGCAAATATTTGGAACTATCAAAGAATTGCTGGCCCAGATCGCAACAGCTTCTGATAATCTGCATCTTCGTGAACAACAAGGAAAAGTATTTTAGTTAGTACGCCGATATTGGAATCGAAGGGCCCAAGTAAGCGTTGAAGTCAATTTGAAAGTCGTTTGGAACTGCTTTTGTAGAAAGAAAAGTGCTATAAATTTTATTTTTTGTCTCGTTTTTTGTTGAACTTTTATAAAAAAAATTTGTGTAATCGACTTCTTATGTAACACTGTATACATGGTTAAAGTTTGTCGGATAAGTTGTATATTTTGACTTTTCGTGACAAATTACGAATTCTCAAATCACATTGACAGTTTTATAGGCGGGTAAGTTGTTCATTTTTTGCAAAGTAAGAAAAATTATACTTATAATAGTATCCCTCAATAACTACACTTTAATTTTAGTAAAAGCAGTTTTTTTTATAAATATAAAATTGCCGTGCATATTCGTCTAGGTTCTAAATTTTATTAAAGAAATCCATTGCAAATTTTTATTTTACCAATAAGAGGGTTAATAACATTTAAAGTGATTTGAACTAATATATTATGTTCACTGTATATTTCCGGCTTAATAAAACCACAAATTGATATTTTTCATGTACAGCAAATGGCATTCGGTCATATAATGTAGTGCAACCTTCGCATTTGATTGTCACATTAAAGCAGAGCAGGAGTATTGGCTTGGAATGAATGGGCCAGATACAGGGTATTTGCGGTGCGGTCGATTTTCATGTCATATCAGCTGCAACTGTTATTAATTAATAAGGCCATTGTCATAAATCGTGTCACTCCACTATAATGTCAGATATGGTCATGTAACAATATGAGCATAAAGGGGAATATATAAAATATCTGCATTTGTTTGATTGTCTGCAGAGAACAATGGGCGATATGATACGCAAACTAATATAAATTGCGATTACTGTTTTAGAATTTATTAAAATAGTATGTTAGAAATCATTTCACTACAACATTTTCAAATAATCGTAAACGCTATGGTTTCGTAGTTTTTTATTTAACTAATTTATTAAAAGAAAAATCTGATGCATAGCTATGATTCCCCACTCCGACCATTCACTGTTGGGTTCTAATTAATGGAGTTGTTTTTAAAGTTACGCTGGAAAACAGAAACAATGCCAGTCTGTAGGCATGTAGGCAAATACTTTCATGTAGGAGTATTATATTACTAGCACTTCTACACTAGCGAGTGTTAGACAACTAACACTCTATAACCTACACAAGGCGAGTTCGGATAGTCAGGGGCTGGAGCGGGACAAATTTTAGGGTGCTTTTAAATGACATTTAAGCGTGTTAAACTGTCACTAATCGGACTAAACCGAACGCTAAAAGGGTCGTTTGGAGTTAAAAGTGTTAAAGGAGTTAAAGGAACTTGGCAGACCGAACGCAATGACAGAACACGAGACTCATGTCGAAGCCAAAGACGTCAATAAAATATTTATGACGTTATTCATCTTCATTCATTACCAATATTTGTGACGACTGTGATGGAACGTACGATGGAAAATTAGAAATAAGAAAGAAGCTAGTTAAAAGAAGCCTTCAAAAAAGCTATTTCAGAAATCAAATCTACACTGATAAGTGATGTCATTGATTTCATGTGTTGGTTTTAATGACTACACTATATGATCAAGAAGAAAGTTTTATTTACAAATATTTAAATTGCTATCTACTCATATGATAATACAACCGCAAAAGAAATAATTTACACAACAAAGATATCTGGGTAAAGAATTTGTTTTTACGTTTGGCGTTCTTCAGTTGCTTCACAACAGTTAACCCAGTCATTTCTTCTTCTTTCTTCTTCCTACAACATCACATACACTTGGTGATTGGTTCATGGCCCAAATCTTATATAATAAATATTTCTTCACTCATAGTTTACATCTTATTACCTATACCCTGTCATGGGTTTACCCAAGAATTTTTTTGTTAATACTTGCCACCACCTGTAGAGGCCTTAACTTGACAGGTCTCCTTTCAAAAATGTTAGTTTTTTGAAAAAAATAAGGTTGTTTAAAATAAGCCTTATCTTTTAATCTGTTTAATGTATGTGATTTGTTTTGTATAGTCTTGAATATTTTAAATTTTACTATTTCAATTGACTAATATTTGTTTTTCAAATATTTTTAACTTTTTATTACTTGTAAACTTTGTTCATTTTACAATTTATTTCACCCAACATTTGATAAAACTTGTTTTGTAGTATTCCCTAGTGGATGGAGAGTATGGTGAGTTTTCTCTTTTTTACTATTTTATATATCGTTTGCTCTAAGTGTTAACACACCTTACACCACATATTCTCCTTTCCACTAGGCGAGCCTGAAGATGAAGTGATGACACTTCGAAACCGGTCGCACTCAATGTTTTGTTAAATAATTAAACATTGACTTTCCTTGTGAGATATAAAGGACTTTTTCTCCCCCTTCACCTTAAAATTACCTCAACTCACACATGGCTACCCCCCTTGTCAATACTATAGTAGATTGGGTAAGCAATATGCTAAAAAAATAAAAAATCAAAAGATTTCACAGAACAAATACAAATTATTAAAAACCTAATGTACTTGCACCCAATAAGAGAAAATTAAAGATAATTTAAATTGTACTTAACCTTTCGGAGGTCGCGCGCGGACTCTGACTCCGCAACTTTAAAATTTTCGGAATAATTCTCGGACGCGGCAATGCCGCCCGCTGCGCTCTTCAGTAAACTCCTAAAATAGGCTAATAAATATCAGTGTGAAGTTATAGGTCAGTGCGTGCGTTTGTTCAAATATTGTAATGTAATAAAATATCATGTAGAAAAGGATATGCTTAGCTAGATAAAATAACATAAATTAAAAATTTACCTTCAGTAAGAATGCATTAAAGCCATCAGAAACTTAATTTTTCATGGAGCGATTAAAAGAATACTCGTTTCTATAATTTATAAAGCCTTGTACTTATATGATTCCATGAAAATCTATGTGTCATTACCTAAAATAAAATTACAATCATTAAAAATAAAATAAAATAAATTTTAATCAATATAAAAAAAAAAAAATTTCTCGAATAATTATATTATCAGCCTGTACAGCAAGTTTATCAAGAAAGTTTGACAAACTTGACAATTTTCAAAAAATTGGTAAAATTGTTGCCAACATGATTTTATATGAGAAGATTTTTCTAAATTAATAAAAATTGACAACCAGAATAAAGAAATTATAATAACAATAGTATGAAATAATTTCACAAAAATAATCGGACAATGATATTTTAAATAAAGTCTTTTAGTTAAAATAGTAAATCAAATAAATAATAGATCACTAGAAGCAAATCGTTTTGATTGGTTAAATTTAAAAAGTTATTACTTGATGAAAATTGGTAACTAAGGGGTTGTTGATTAAAAAAAATTGGTGGTAGAAAAATTGATAAAAGATGAAATGTATGAAAAATTTTTTAATCCCGTAAAATGATAAAAGAAAAGAATCAATCGATCAGTTATCAAGAAATTAAAGAAACCTAGTTGTAAATTTTATTTGTAATTGACAAATAGTTAGAGCAAGGTATTTATTTACTCACCTCAAAAGTGCGTTGTGTCGGCTTAGTGCATCACAGGACCTTTTTTTTTAACACATATAAAAGATCCCGCATCTTAGCAGATGATGGTAAATTGACTTTGTTTTTATTGGAGAAGAACTTTACCATGGCTGGGAATACAGCATTCCTACTGCTAGTGATTGACCTGCAAAGAAAAAAGGACAAGAAGGACAATCTCAGTGATTATGCTTAAAGGTATTGACTGTATAATTATATTTAAATTGATATTTCTTACCTTTTGAACATATAAAGTTTTAATACAAGACAACTTCATTCAATATACCAATCATTGTAGTTTGAGGTTATATTTCTTAAACACGAATAGAAATATTCAAGGACAGTGTTACCAATTCAGGTCTCATATAACTACGGGCCATATGAACTACAAATTGTGTAGAGAATGAACTGGTTTTGTGTAATAATTTAAATTTAAGTTCTTACGTTAATCAAGTATGATAGAACGAATGAATGAGTTGATATTTGACTAACCTAATTGTCTATTTAACTGTATTGTCTTTGGTTTTTCTTTTCAAATAAATGTGTATTGTTGGTTGCATAACTGATTGATTAATTTTGAAGATCATTGCAGTTTCGCAAAATTTGATAGGGGAGATTGGGACAATCTCTTATTTGCTTCTTGAAACCACTATAAATCCCTGAGAACTATAAATATTTATGAAAGGTAATAACATTAAACAAATAACTGAGTCTCGTGCAAATTTAATAAAAAAGGAATGTTATAGGCCTATATAGGTAAGTTTCTGAAGTGCTTATTATATAACATTAATAATATTGTCATTGGCGTCTAATATAAATTTATTTTATGAGCTAGCTGAAAGGTATTATTTTCTACACTAAGAAAACAAATTTATATTAAAAATAAATATTTTCTTAAAAATAATTAAATTATACATACATATCATTACAATATATATATATATATATATATATATATATATATATATATATATATATATATATATATATATATATATATATATATATATATATATATATATATATATATATATATATATATATATATATATATATATATATATATATATATATATATATATATATATTTATTTATAGGCCTTGGTGGCATCCCTCCATGTTAAAATTGCGTCTGCCGTGGCATCCACGTCCTCGTGGCATCCGATATACAGATGCCACGAGGACTTTCGATAAAACTCATCGCAAATGAAAGGATCCTACCCCTACTAACTCTCGGCAAAATATTGGCGGGATGCCAAAACAGCCTATTTTTGTATGTTTTTAAACATGGTAGTTTGAGCAATGACCGCAACTGCCGCCACTTTCGTGTGCTGTATATTCTGAGATATATTTAAAGGAGGTAATGGCATCCAATGATATACATATTCATTTTGAGTACCTGGTGGCCTCTGTATATTCCGTTTTCGGTTTGATGGCATCCATTTCGTTGTTGCCAGATCTTATATTGGTTTATAACTCAGCCTTTTCATTTTTATAGATTCTGTAACATACTTTCATTAGGATGAGGCGCCCTTGCGATTTACTTCCGAGAAAATAACATGTGTTTTTAAAGCTATTTTTATTATATCTTTTGAAATATACTGGTTAAATTAGGTACACTTATTCTGTCACTTTTTAAACTGTAATCTGTGAGGAACAGATTTGTTTTGTATAAAAATTTGCACAGATTTGTCTGCCAATGTTGATAAAATTAAAAATCGTATAAGGCATAAGCTAGGAGAAATTAGCGGACAAACTGGGCGACGATGCTTGAAAATTTCAATATTGTTATTCGCTGAAATCTTTGGTTTAGATGGACTTTAGTGTCATGAAAGTTAAAAATTAAATAAAAATTATAATTTTTATTGAAAAAATCATTAATTCAGTTTAAAATATTATTTAAAACAAAATATAATTTTTATACCGATTAACCGATTAAACAAAACATTAAGACTAATAATGATTCAAAATACATATTTTTTTCTTTTAAAGTCAGGTTTTTGCCGCCAAACAACTATGGGAGCAGAGAGGGGAAAACACATTTAGCCCAAGATTACAAATACAATTCTTATACTACCAATTCAGTACATTACTTTCAATTAATTAAATCAAAATCATTAAATAGCAAGAACTCCAACATAATTTTTAGGTCTTTAAAGTCATTCGTATCCGCCGATAAATATTATTCCATCAACTTTCCGTTTGAATTAACTTATTACCTGGAACGTTACATAGTAAGTCTGTTTTTTCTGCCTAGGCAGTAAAAATATATCTTTCTAAGTCTTTAAAGTGTCAATAAAAAGCCGCTTTGGGTACAAGAAACCAAGTTTTTTTTTAAATATTTGAAAAATGACTAACTTTTAGTATATATATAAACGACGTGGAATCATTAATTTTCCTACGAATTTTTTTCAAAACTAAACATATTTACATGTTTTCTTTTCGTTACACCTGACAAATAATGAAACACATCAAACTTTTTTTGTGAAAAACAATTATATTTTTTAAAAAATATACCTTTATCGCGAGATATAGCGGTAAGTTACAAAATTAAACATATTTTATTCCAACGATTTTGTTGAAAAATCTAGAAATTGTTCTGGTAAACAGTTCCCGAGGTAAGGCCAAACTTTATTCTCGTGTGTTATTTAAAAAAAAAAAAAATTTATTCCATTCTATGACTACCAGTTAACACAAACTTTTTCATAAATTTAAATAATTTTTCAAAAAATCAAAAAGCGACATTATACTTTCCAATTATACAAGGTTCTCCAAGAAAGCGATACATATCAAAGTTTTCCAAAATGGGACACCTTGTATTTCATATATTTGAATTTTCCTTGCCTTTCTTATTATAACAATAAAATAGTCTGTGATTATACAGGGTATTTCACACGCTATAACCAGTTTTATATAAAATTCGTACTGATTTCAAAGACGTGTATAGTGCAAAATAAACATTTGAAAACCATTTTTGTGCAGTAAAAGGTTTTCATTATTAGTCAAAAAATTTTACCGATGTACTACTTTTTTAATTTTAAACAAATCTTTATAGGGTACGTCAATACAAAAAATTTAGTAACTATTTCTATTTGGGACAAATCTATTGAATTCGTTTAATATTATTTTTATTTTAAACAACATTTTTAATAGATAAATGTTAAATTGTCATTTGTTTTATTAGGCAAAAAAGCACAAGATTTAATGTCGTGGCTGGTGTTTCATAGGCGAAGCGCAGCTAAGACTAGGAAAACAGCCAAGGCAGAAAATTAGATATAATGCCTTGGCTGGTTCCCTAGTCTCAGCTTGTGCTTTTCTGGCTAAAAAAACAAATGACATTTTCACATGTATTTATTTAACATAAGAATAATATTATACGAATTCAATAGATTTGACCTAAATAGAAATAGTTACTAATTAGAAATTAATAAATTGTAATAATATTTTACCAAATATTTACAACATTATTATACCCTTCACACAGTAGTCTGTGAAGAGTATTATATGTTTACTTTTGTCCGTCTGTCTGTCCGTCCGATGTCACGTTTTTTGTCCGCACGATAACTCAAAAACGAAACATGATATCTTCTTGAAATTTATAGAAAAAATCAAACTCTATAAGGGGACAAAGCCTATTGATTTTGACAAAAATCGGAATAAAAATGAGGGGTTTAAGGGGGGGTTGAAACTTAAAAAAATTATAAATCATTTAGGAAAAATGAAGTTCTATGAGAGGACGAGGCCTAATAATTTTTTAAAAATCTGATTAAGAATAGGGGGTTATAGGGTAGTTAAAACTTAAAAAAATTATAATTTAAAAACGAAATATGATATAAATTTGAAATTTTCAGGAAAAATCAAGCTTTATAAGGGAACAAAGACTATTTTTTTTTTAAATAAATCTGACTAAAAAGGGGGGTTTAAGGGGGGGGGGGGGTTAAAACTTTAAACAAATCATAAATCAAAAACGAAACATGATATTAACTTGAAATTTTAAGGGAAAATCAAGTCCTATAAGGGGACAAAGTCTAGTGAATTAAAAAAAATTAATAAAAGTAGGGGTTTAAGCGGGGCTTAAATGTAAAAAAATCATAAATTTAAAACGAAACATGATACCAACTTGAAATTTAAAAAAAAATCAAGCTCTATGAGATGACGAAGTCTCTTGATTTTTAAATAGATCCGATTAAAAATGGGGAGATTAGTGGGGGGTTGAAACTTTAAAAAAAATCATAAATCAAAAACGAAACATGATATCAACTTTAAATTTTCAGGAAAAATCAAGTCCTATTAGAGGACAAAACCTATTAAATTTAAAAAAAATCTGAATAACAGTAGGGGGTTAAGTTGGGTTAAAATAAAAAAAAAATCATTCATCTAAAAGAAGTATTATATCAACTTGAAATGTTTAATAAAAATCAAGCTCTATAAGGAGATAAAGCCTATTAATTACTAAAAGAAAAAATCTAAATAAAAATTGGGAAGCCTATTTATTCCCAAAAAAAAAATGTTTATAAAAAAATCGCTGGTTAAGAGGGTCTGTTAAACTGTGAAGAGTATAATATAGAATGCCAAGCATTATATATCCTCATTCTAAATTTAAAATTGCTTTATTGCTCTTTATTTTATGTATTCGATACATTTTTTGTCTCGATAAAAACATTTTTACTTTTATTCGCTGAAAAAGAACAATAACATATACGAAACCAATAAACACATTTGTCACAAATAGGTAGTTACTAGTTAGTACTTTATAAATTTTAATAATATTTAACCATTTATTTGAAATTTTCTTTTTACATTTTTTTATTACTATTTCTTATGTATTTATTTAAATTATCGATTCAATAAAAATATTTTACACATATTTAATAAAAAATATCTTTTAAAATAATAATATTTTTACGATTCCAATAAACACATTTTTCCTAAATAGTTATTAAATTTTAAGGATATTGTAAAAAAAAATTTCAATCAATAAATTACAGCTAGTAAAATTCTAATCACTAATTAACACACAGTCTATTTCCAGTCAACCAGTAACCAGTTAAAATTAAACTATTTTGTGAATTATCTTTTTTGTCATTTAGATTTAAAAATCTCCCAAAAATTATTAGTTTTAGATATAGAGAATGCTTAACTCAAATTAAACTTTAAGAAACGTTCTTTTAAATGGTGATATAAAATACAATTAAAGAAAATGGGAAAATTATGTATTTCCGTACTGATGTACCCTATAAAGATTTGTTTAAAATTAAAAAAGTAGTACATCGGTAAACATTTTTGAATAATAATGAAAACCATTTACTCCAAAAAAATGGTTTTCAAATGTTTCTTTTGCACTATACACGTCTTTAAAATCAGTACGGAAAACTTTGATAATGTATTACGTTTTTAGAGAACCTTGTATAATTGGAAAGTATATGTTGCTTCTTTGATTTTTTGAAAAACTATTTAAATTCATGATAAAGTTTTAATCTCAAATTTAACATGCTTTTTAATAGAATGAAATAAAAAAAAACATTTTTTAAATAACACACGAGAATAAAGTTTGGCCTTATGAACAGTTTTTGATATTATAATAATTATTGCCAGAAATAATCCATTGGTAAATTTGTATACGCGAATGAATTTAAAGGGCAAAGAGACCAATTTGTTTTTAGATCATTCGATATGCCTAAAATGTTTTTAAAAAGAGATTCTAATTCTTTGAACTGCTCTCAAATAGGTAATAATAAATCATTTCGTTGTAAAGGATTCCATTGTAAAGGTTTCCATTGTAAATAATAAGCTCTGAAATCAAGTGTTGAGCCAGTCAAGCATATGTTACTTATTTAGCATTGTATTTAAAAATTTAACCAACTATTAAAACTTTAGAAAATAATTTTTTTGTAACATTATAAAAAATGTTAAGTTTAATAAATAAAAATGTCTATTTTATGTGACACATGCACTGCATAGGTTTTGGAATGGCTAATATCCGAGTTATTTGATCATAAAATAAAAAGGAAACAAATCTCTTGCAAAATCCAAAGTTTGAATGTTGTCTAATATTTCTCTAATTTTTACATTAATTTTGACTATTAAAGCTAAGAGTAGAGCAAATATATTACTGAAATGAGGATAAAAATCATAATTACAAATATTTAAAAATAAATGTAGGGATAGTTTGAGAAGTGGTTGGTTTAAATACAAGCTGTAAGACAATTTTTACCCTATGTACATCATATTTTTTATTTTACTTTATGAAGTACCTACCTTAAATATTAATTATAAATGTTATACTGCGTTAGTGACAAACAGTTGGTCAAATAAAAAATAATCAAATTTCTTTATTCTACTACAATGCGTGTTGATTTTCAAGAAAAAAAATTCTTAAGTTTTATTTGTTTCCTATCTGTGTACATACAGATAAGGAAAGTATAGTAATCATGATTTTTTTCGACCTCAAGTTTTTGACGGATTTTTACGTTTCGGGGGCTCTTGAATCCGTTTTAAACTTAAGCTTTAATCCACCCTTCGGTGAACTGATTATATTTTGGGCCTAGTCGGAACATCTGGGGGTACTGTATGGGGGATCTTTTTATACTTTATGGAATACATCTGTTATTTTTGCTTAGAGAAGAAACTTCTTTAAATAAAAGTTTTTCTCTAGAACTTTTGCTCCATATATAATTTTCCTAAAATGGAGCGTATTCTAGAAATTTAAGGAAAAGTGAAAATTTAGAATTTTGAACATTTTGAACTCAAAAACGGATTAAAAAAAAAGCAACAAATTATAAATTTAAGCTTCAATCTACCATGCAGTAAGCTGCTTAGATTTTGGGCATAGTTGGAACATCAGGGGGTTACTTTATGAGAGAGTAATTTTCTACTTTATTGAATATATCTGTTATTTACGCTTGAAGAAAAACTTCCTTGATTCAAATTTTTTGGCAAAATTATTTTTTCTTCTATACATAATTTTCGTAAAATGACCCGTATTTGAGAAATTTGAGGATAAGTGAAAATTTTGAATTTTGAACATAACTCAAAAGCGGATAAAGAGAAAAACACTAAATTTTAAACAAGCTTTAATCTATTATGTGGTAACCTGATTAGATTTTGGGCATAGTCAGAACATCTGGGGCTACTTTATACAAGGGCATTTTTCTACTCTATTGAATGTATCTGTTATTTATACTTGGAGAAGAAACTTCCTTAAATAAAAGTTGTTTGCAAAATTATTCTCTATGTTTTCTTTTATACATCTTTCCTAAAATTGTCCGTATTTAAGAAATTTGAGGATAAGTGACAATTTTAAATTTTAATTAAACATAACTCTTCGCTTCGGCTATGAAACACCAGCCACGGCATAAAATCTTATGCTTTTATGTATAATTAAACAACTATTTTTTCAAAGTTTTAATAGAAAATAGTAACATTATAAAACTAAAAATCCATTAATATTACATGTTTAACCCAAATTTATATTAACTCCAATTTAAGTTTAAAGTAAAATTTAAAAAAAAAATACCCTATTACAGTTTTTCTTTGATTGATTTTATTTACTAAGGAGAACGTCATTTTTGGACTGTTTTTTGTCTTTTTAGGTCATAAGAAATAATATATATATATATATATATATATATATATATATCTACAAAGTATTACTGAGCCTCCCCCCATGTTAAATTTCAGGTTCACTGAGACTCCGCTGTTACTGGGCTTCCGATATACGGATCCCCAGTGACAACCCATTGAAAATTGTTCCAGATGATGTAGACACCCTAAAACACCCATTAACACAAAAATCTCGAGGACGCCCATTTGAGCCGTTTTTTGATCCTGTATAAAATATTAGTTCAGGCGTTCGCCGCTTGGTGCGCTGCTAATATACATTTCGCTGTGTATAAGATGTTTAATGTTACATGTCAACTGGGCGCCTTAAGCTATTCATACATTCTGTTCAATAAACGATCACAAGCCATTTCAATTTGCCGCCTTCCCATGCCATCATATACTAGTTTTGTATATTTTACCGACGTTTACATACCCTGCGGCGTTGCCAATACCAATATTCAACAACCGCCCGATTATTTACATGAAACAAAAATGTTTTTTGTGTTATTGTCAAGTAATTAGATCAACGCTGGAGTTGTTTCAGATTTAAGATTTCGAGCCAGGTGGCCTTTCGCCCACCTCGTACTACTCAGATATTGTATGCTTAACTATTAATAATTGGTCATGGTACTTTGTCTAGTTTGATCTTTTGTACTAGACTGAATAAGCTAGGTAGTAGCTTTCCGGTGTAGCTATTTTTTCTTCAATAGGGATACTTTCCTGGCCGTTGTACCGTAGTATAATTTTAGATAAATAAAATATGTTTAAGTTTATCTGGTCATAAGTTTTTATTTTGTTTATTTGATAAGCTCAAAATATGTTTTGGAAAACACTTTTTCCCTCTTCTGGTGCAGTTAAATAATTTTTAAAAACATGGGGACAAAAAGAATTCTTTTTAAAACAGTTGAAGGCTTATCTTTTTGTTATACAGCAGGTGTATTCAAAATATTATAATTTGGTTTAACAAGATAGTATGGAAACAAAAATAAAAACTAAACATGTTTTTGTTTCGCTACTATATCGTGTTAAACCAAATTATAGTATTTCGAATACACCTACATACGCTGTAAAATAAAAAGATGTGACTTTAACTATTTTAAAATTTCAATTTTTGTTTGTTTTTGTCGACCATGTTCTTAAAATTGTTTGACGACACTAGAAGATGGAAAAAGTGTTTTCAGAAGCATATGTTGTGACTTTAAAATAAAAAATAAATACTTTTGAATACATATAAAAATTTTTTTTCTTGGTTTTGCTTCTATATGTGTATGAAATCGCATCCTTCATATATCATGGCAGTAGCCCAATACTGCAGTTGCCTCCTCTTCGTGACATAATCGAAAAAAGGTGTCTTTTGCCAGTGCGAAGTTGTACATATTATGTCTTTTAAAACTTACAATGCCATGTTAATAGGACAAGTATTTTAGTACTTCTCCTATTCTTACTCAGTTTTGACGATGGCGCTTTTATTTTCTGACCTGCCTCTAACTTGGCGTTCCTGAGATTCATTGAACACCTGCTGCTTTGCGCATGATCTGATGGCGTTTTTGTATCACCACAAATGAGTGCTGAGCCCAGAAGCAACTTTTAGGCTACTTCTCGACCTTGTGCCCTCTGTGGCCTGGCACCTAGGGTAAGGTTAGTCTGTTTTAGGGATACCAAACAGTGCTTCATAGTATGTGAAAATACTTAATACCTCTTTTGCACAGTGTGTATTGTTGCTATTATTACCTGAAATATTGTCGCATGTTTACCTAGTTTCAGTGGGACAATTTTTTTTTTATTGGTTTTGGAGCCATATGTATTGCAGGTGATTTATGCGTGAATATAAACGCCTCCATTCCATGCTTCCCTGTTGGCTCCAAAATTTAAATGTTTATTTGATACTTTAGCCACTTTCCCTTTATTATATATTTACCTTGAAATTAAACTGAACGTTTGTGTTAAGCTGTGTACAGACCGCGCCAATGAATGAAAACTAACATAATTGTCTTTTGGTTACCAAACATTCGTTGGCCATCGATAATGCGTTGTTGTTTAATTAAAAGTTAGTTAGTATTTGGCTACAATTGGTTTTACAATGCTTTGACAAATTATGTGCAGTTATTCAGAGAGATTGGTAGGTCAAAAAACCTTTTAAATGCACAGCTAAAAATATTAAAACTGTTCAGATGTTACCGATGAAAATTCAGAAATATCGATTTCAACAAAATTTAAAAATAAATAAAATTTAAAACCATAGCAGCTTAAAGAGTTAATGAAATGACCTTTCAAATGAAGTATCACAGGCCCCTACTTCCAATTTGAGAATATAGGGGGTTAAAGATGTCATCTGAAGAGGATTAAATTTAGGGATGCCATTTTAACGTCGCAACATGTCATTCTAGAATTAGAAATTGACACGTCTTAAGATTTTTTTAGAAAAACGCATAATAATGGAGCTATTGGATTTATTCCATTTGGCTGTTCCACGCCGTATTTAGTAAGTGTAATGCCAGTTAGCATTGCTTTGTTAGATACAAGTTTTTTAACTTGCTGTAAGTATATTTTAATTATACATTGTGCATCATTTCCCCTTCTTTGGGAAAAAAGATATCTACATGTACGATATAGTATATACAGGGTGTTAAAAAAAAGTGTCACAAAATAACACGGGGGGTAGTATGGGCCAAAATATGCAGAAAAGTCTTAATAAACATATGTCCGCAAATGAATGGTTTCAGAGATGCGGAGTGTTTTGTGTTTTGTATCATTATTTGATTATCTTTTTTCATTCTCAAAAACTTGCTTTTCTTATCGAAGTCTACCGATGTTTTTTCATAGATACTATTTGCAGTTATTATTTTGTTGTGGGTGAATAATTTTATAAATTTTCGTTATGCCTGTTTACACTAATATTGAATTAGCTGACATGCATTTTATGTACGGTCGTGCAAATGGCAATGCGAGGGAAGCGCTACGTCAGTATATCGACGCTTTCCCTAATCGCCACATCCCTTCAGTTCGTGTGTTTGGAAGATTGCACCAAAAATTGTTATAAACACAAAATGGTCCGTATCTCCGAAACCGTTAATTTGCGGTCATACATTTATTAAGACTTTTCTGCTTATTTTGGGCCATACTATTCACCATTTCATTTTGTGACACTTTTTTTTTAACACCCTGTATACGACATGTAATATAAGCGGATAAGTTTATAAAAAATGTTAGGAACAAAATTATTCCCAATAAAAAGTTTTGTATTACCTAAAACGTAAAATAAAATCATCAGATATCACATTTTTTAGTCGTATACGGGTTTCGTTAAAAAATAGAAAATTTGCTTAAGAATAAAGTACCTTTATTTTAAACACACCTCGTATACGACGGATAAAATTTAGTATTAGATGTTTGTATTTAAGGTTTGATCATGCACAACTTTCTGCGAAAATTAACTTTTTTCCAAAAATTATTAATAAAAAAGTTTTCCATATGATTTCAACTTAGGTAGTACAGTATGTCTGAAAAAGTTTTACGAAAAAAAGTTATTCTTTATGAAAATCTCTGCTAGCGAAAATAATAATATTCAGGTTGTTACTTTCAAAGGGGGATTTAACCTTGTTGGTTAAATTATCTCCCGATTCCAGGGTTTTCTGTGAAGTGGTTCTGGCACTCAAATTTATATTTTTAATTAAACAGGAGGGTTGTCTCTCTACAGTATTTTATTATCTGCAGCAAATAGATGGAGTTTGTTGTTTATAAGATATTTACAATTAATATTAGGGAATAATATATTGTTTACAATAAAATCAAGCCCCGGTCTTCTGTGTGGTATGCATACTATACGTGAAGATTCACAACTAATCTTTTGGGCCATACAAAGTAAGTAAACCTATATTATATTTAAAAAGCCAGTTATTAATTTAGATAGCAAATCTATAAGTTTTATAGGGATTATATATATTTTGTAGGTTATTGAAGACTACTTCCTATTTAATAAAAAGAACAATCTTAGTTTTCTCTAAGCATTATGGGCTATGGTTATGAGTACGAAAAATATATGAAAATCAATAATAAAGTGGTATATCTTGTATTGCTACTACTTAGCTGCGTTCCAGTGGACATCGGAGACTCAGGATTTCCTCAAAAGTGCATTCACTGCTTCTTAGCCTAGTGATGTCAGCCTCTATTGGATATACGTAACCTGTACCTACTTAGGAATATTCGTGAGGGTTTCTTCGAGCCCAAAGATGAATTAAGAGGGTGAATAACGATTGGAGAACAAGACAATCTGATGCGATACGATAAGGTAAGTTATTACACGATAACTTAAGAAAAGAGACCTAAAATAATATTTTACATTTTAACAACCAGAGTAAATTTTAAATAGAATATTTTGAATAAGTTATTTCTATAAGACTCACCTTGGCGTGGCGTGAGGCCTCCTAGTGGCTTCGATAAAGTCGAAGTATTTTAAATTCTAAATCTAAGAATAATTATGAAAATTATATCTACAGTGATGTCATATTTACTAGTTTTCGTAAATATTGAAATATTCACTAAATTTATTCTAGATTTATGTAAAAATCCGCAATAATGCGAGCACGTTCTTCACGAACCAAAATGTGCGTTCTAAAAAGAAAGCTTTTCAAAAAAAGTTCCTTTTTTTTGTTATTGACCTTAGCCGGTCTTATTAGTCTAGAGGTAAGACTATAGAAAAGATCTGATTGTAGATTTACCTGACAAGTTTTAGTTTCCTAATTGACAATTTTTATATATGAGAAGAAAAGAATAATCATTGAAGTTTAAACCTTTGAAATTCTAAAGGTTATGTTATTGTTATTAATTTATTCAGGGTTTAATATTTATTTTTTTCTTTCAGGAAAGTCAAGAAGATATAAAAGACCCTATTAGTGAACTAAGAAGAATTATGATGGAAGTAGAATAATTGAAATAAATTGTTATACATTGTACTAGAAGAATATCTCGAATAAAGTTAATAGTTTTACTTTGCCTTCATTTATTTTGTGTCAGCTTATTGGAAAACAGGTAAATTTACTATTTATTTTAAATTATGCCCAGAAAAGATATTCAAATTTAAATTAATTAAATTTTTACAATTAACCCGCAACAAGGTATTTACATTTGACATTGCAAAAGATTAATAGAAATGTTTTGACAACTTCAATTTCAACTTAAATTTTGCAAATTTTAGTTGTAAAACACGTCAACTTTTATCTTATTTAACAATTCAACACATCTTAAATGTTTATTTGCTGATTTGCAATATTTTAGCAATTAACTTAAATCAGTGATAAATAAGTAATACCCACCAAAATAATGTATTTTCTAATGTAATACACAAAAATAAACGAAATAATTTAAAATTTAGGCGGTTCTGACTGACATTTTTCTTATCGAAAGTCAGCCTAGTAAAAGCTTTCGAGAAATAAATAATACATATTAAAGTTTTCGATATTGTATAAAATAAAGGTACTTTACTCTTGTTCAAAATTATATTTTTTGACAAACCTCGTATACGGTTTAAAAAATTGACATCTGACATTTGCGTTTTACTTTACGGGCCATGCAGAAATTTTTATAAAGAATAACTTTTTTTCGTAACAACACAAAAAAAAAGTTTCTCATATGTTGCCAACTTTTTCAGACATACTGTATATTTATTAGCTCTCATAAATTCATAAAACCTGAAAAAGTCAAACGTCAATTTTATACGCCACTGATTGAGCGATACTTTCTGAATTCCATGTTTTTGAGTTATTTAACAAAATAATTCTTACTTGCATATGTAAATGTATTTTTTTAAATATCATGAATAGGTTACTTAAAACATAGTGTTTTTCTTTAAAATAATCCAATTAATTATTTTTAAACGAAATACTATACTGATATTGTTACACCAAACATCACACGAATAATAATTAGAAAAACTCTGGCCCTGGAATTCAAACAAACAAAACACCTGAATCCAAAAAATACCAAACTTATACCGCTAAGATCTTCGCTACCAACACTACACATTATTACGAAAATACGTATTGAATTTAAACCTTCCCATCACGGCTTATTTCTTATATTTGCCTTGTTTCATAATAACTGTTTCCATGAAACCACCGCGCTGTTGCCAAGTTTTGGGCCTGTAATCGTTGTAAAAATGGAACGAAATATATACGATATACACTTCTAACTCGAGCGCCACCTAGCCGTTTGGTGCCGGAACTAAATCCGTATAAAAATGACCATTTTTGCGACTTTTCAGGCCCAGCTAATATTTCATCCCTGTGATCTATAGGCCCCCTTTAGCCCATCTAGCATGGAAAACGTTGTCATGCCCGAAAGTGGGACTGACAACGTAGGTTTTGGACTGAGAACGTCGGTAGTATGTAGCAAAATGGGAATGTGTAAGCGCTAAAGTAAATATATATATATATATATATATATATATATATATATATATATATATATATATATATATATATTATATAGGTATGTTTATTCCTGTCTATCTCCTTAATTTTATGCAAAATGAAGTTTATTACATTATTGCCAAACAAGCAGAAAGTTAAACATATATTTATTCCTGTCTAATTTTATGTAAGAACAAAGTATTAAAGTATAGCCATTAGGAGCACCATTTTCTTATTTAAATTTTAATAAAAATCGATTTAATATCGTATAGTGACCACTTAAGTTGTGTTATGTAAAAATATACATAAATATCTAATCTTGCAATATGTACAACATATGAGACGGTTATGGTTATTATTATGTTAACATTACTGAAAAAATATTTCCGGTAATAGCCATTTCTCTTTTGGTATCAGAGGAAAACACTTTGGCGTTTCATTAAAATGTATAAGGACACACTAAATGTTAGCTTAGGAACGGTTTTGCGAAAAGAACGAAGAAACGATGACAGAAGGATCGTTGATCAGTCGATTGTGACTGAAGGATTTTTGTTTATTTCAAACCCGATGAATAAAATGGAACAATAAATTTGAAGTGGATATTTTCTATAAAAGGAGAAGTCGATCGACGCAGAGCCCCACATGAGCCAGCATGGCTAATACAACAGTGTGTAGCTCGGTGTCCTTAGGGGATTGTAAGCTAAAGCTACAGTTACCCCACATCCCAAATTGAAGCACTTGGTTCGCGACGATTGCATTCGCAAAAGATTTTGATAATGTTTAGCTCTCTCACTCTACTTATGTTTGATGCTGGTCAGGAGATCCTGACCGTTTTTCTGTCTATCACCTGTTGGCGCTTAACCGTTGAGGTCATAATAATTAGTAACAAAGTAACAATCTCGGAAACGGAAGATAATTTTGAAATTAAAATATTCAAAAGTATTCTTTAAGTTTTAAGAATATTTATTAGTTAATTTAGAATAATTTATTTTAAAATACATATTCTGGTACATAAGTACATAGTTCTTAATAATTTTCAAAAAATATCACAATCTCTAAATAAATACATATATCTCATGGGAGGGAATTATTTTACTTCTAGCTGAAATATCTAAACGGCAAACGTGTCGTGAAACAAAAAAAAATAATATCTCTATAAATTAATAATTAATACAAGTTTAAAAAGAAAAGTGAACGAGCCTTTTACAGTTTTATAATAAATTAATTCTTTATATCTAATTTTGCACACACTTATCTTACACTTTCCATGTTTATCATTCAGAGTATTACAGTGCTAAAACATATTTGTTAAATTTCCAAAGTTTTCATTTAAAGTTTTTATTGCTATTATATATACCATGTTATGGATTTTCCACGAGAGCCAAATCAAGAGAGATATCCACTTCAAATTTATTGTTCCATTTTATTCATCGGGCTTGAAATAAACAAAAATCCTTCAGTCACAATCGACTGATCAACGATCCTTCTGTAATCGTTTCTCCGTTCGTTTTATTTTCGTTCTTTTCGCAAAACCGTTCCTAAGCTAACATTTAGTGTGCCCTTATACATTTTAATGAAACTCCAAAGTGTTTTCCTCTGATACCAAAATGGAAATGGCTATTACCGGAAAGATAGGATTCAATTTTTCAGTAATGTTAACATAATAATAACCATAACCGTCTCATATGTTGTACACATTGTAAGATTAGATATTTATGTATATTTTTACATAACACGACTAAAGTGGTCACTATACGATATTAAATCAATTTTTAATAAAATATATATAAGAAAATTGTGGTACTAATGGCTATACTTTAATACTTTGTTCTTACATAAAATTAGACAGGAATAAATATATATTTAACTTTCTGCTTGTTTGGCAGAAATGTAATAAATTTTGAGTAGTTTCAAATCATAAAACAACCATTATTTGCCAGTTTATGTTTGTATTTGATTTTATTTCATTATATTTTTGCATTAATTTCAAACTTTAAATAAAATGCAGTTTATTTTAATATTAATTTTGTGGCAATAAATTAAAAGCTGGATCAATAATAGACTCGCCATAGAGCAATAGACCATACAAAATGTTTTCGTAAATACTTTCTTTGTATTTGACATTCAAAATTTTAAAACTGTTGATTACTTTGAAATTGAATTGAAAACGTAAACTTTTTTACACAATTTCTTGCGATTGCGCATACCGGTCCATAAATATGCAACTAGAAAACGAAGCAATGACTTCCCGAAGGGTGGCGGCTTCGCCGCTACCAAAATACATCAACCCATACCTGGCTACGCCGACCGGCATAGACTCCAACGGCCTGGGCACAGCTCAAATGTGCAACA